>PIJE02000134.1:492814-652814 GCA_002895965.2 Coryphaenoides rupestris
TACCGAATCAAAACGCATATTTCGGTGCCTCATTTCGGTGCCAGTAGTTAAAATGCCATTTTAAATATCCACCGCATTTCAGACCGGGTATCCTTCTAGTGATTGCATAGATCGTCATACTGCGCGAAGATTTGATGCATTCATCTGATTGATAAAAACCCGACAATGCGCGCCTGCCCCCCCCCCACTCGCTGGACCTTATTAACTGTTATAAGACGCAGAAGCGCCTGGTCCTGTTCAACTTTACTTGAATGAGCGTAGAAAGACTGGACGTTTTGATCAAGATCACCAGCAATGAGCTGATCACCGTGACTACAGTCCGTCTTCTTGGTGTGTGTGTTGCCGGCGATTTCTTACACACACACACACACAAGACGGACTGTAGTCACACTTATCAACTCATTGCTGGTGATCTTGATCAAAACGTCCAGTCTTTCTACGCTCATTCAAGTAAAGTTGAACAGGACCAGGCGCTTCTGCGTCTTATAACAGTTAATAAGGTCCAGCGAGTGGGGGGGGGGCAGGCGCGCATTGTCGGGTTTTTATCAATCAGATGAATGCATCAAATCTTCGCGCAGTATGACGATCTATGCAATCACTAGAAGGATACCCGGTCTGAAATGCGGTGGATATTTAAAATGGCATTTTAACTACTGGCACCGAAATGAGGCACCGAAATATGCGTTTTGATTCGGTAGTTATACCTTCTTAAGGAATTATTCACATTTGTGCATTCTTGCATGCACAACTGACATAAGGTGCCTCCAATGCATCTCAATGGGGTTTCAGCTGTACCACAGATTCTGCAACAAAGTGTTTGAGTACAGTGTGGAATACATGGTTGACTGAAGGATGGCAAAGAGACTAGTTCCTTAAGTTGCAAAGAAAAAAAAATCATCCCTCTCCCGCCCCAGTACTTTATAATAGACATGGGTCACTTTTCAGTGGGTAACTCCTGGCTAATTTCCCCATTGAAATCAATAGTAAAAATTGCCAGATGTGGGACATCGAGCGCTGCACGCATTCATTTTGAGTGCCTCTATTGCATAACTGTAAAGTTGGATGGCAATGTCTTCTTGTTCATCTAAAGCAGGGGTCCCCAAACTACGGCCCGCGGGCCTGATACGGCCCGCCTCCACATTTGGCCCGGCCCCCTGAACAATACCAGAGACGCATTATGATTTTTTTTTTTTTTTTTTTTATTTTTTTTTTTTTTCTTCAGTCTGGCCACGCGAATCCTAGAGCAGTGGTGTAGTCCAGGGTATACGCGGGTATACGGCGTATACCCACTTCTAAATTCCCCCAGATGCGCACCATTCAGTAGCAGTAGTGGACGCGCGACGGGTGCTGAAAGCGCGGGCCGGGCCATTGGTAGATGAGGATCGCAGCGTTCAGAACCCCCCCCCCCCCCCCCCCGCCACCTCGGTCTTCCATCTCCAGCACCACCCCCCCCCCCCCCCCCCCCCCCCCCCCCCCCCCCCCCCCCCCCCCCCCCCCCCCCCCCCCCCCCCCCCGGCCAAGCCATTGGTAGATGAGGATCGCAGCGTTCAGCACCCCCCCCCCCCTCGGCCAGGCCATTGGTAGATGAGGATCACAGCGTCTAGCACCCCCCCCCCCCCTGTTACGGCCCCCATCAGAGAAGGGAAAAGTTATGTGGCCCTCACAGGAAAAAGTTTGGGGACCCCTGATCTAAGATGGCAATTCCTGTGGGTGGTGTGGCTTTCCATTCACACCCTGTCTAAAGGTTAGCAGAGGCTGCGCTTCATCATCCATGCTTGTCTGGCCAATGATTTTCCTGCCATTTGCTACTCATTGTCAGCCAATAGCCACCTGCGTACGAGCAAGCCTGTGGCGGTTTAAGAGATCAGTGCTTTCCGTTGTCTAGTGATTGTAATGCCCAGTACTTGCAGTTCCACCTACAGTGGATTCTTCCAACTATTACTGTTTTATTTATTTATTTATTTATTTAAAAATACTCTGGGGCGCAGCTCAGCGCAGATGCAACATCTTACTAATGACAGAGTTGCGGGTAAGATAACTCTGCATGACTACAAAAGAAGTGGGGCGATCTGGGTGCAGGCAACATGGAGGAAAGGTAAACATATCCCTTTGCATATGCTACCCACATTGAAATGATCCAAAGCCTGTTGAAAAGTTTCCCTTGAACTTTTATGACAATCCAAATCATATTAGGCCTATATACGGGTGTAAAGATTTACAGATTTGTATTGGAAACTATACAAGATTCGGAGAGAGTCATCTGAATCGATTCAAAATCTACATCTGCGAGATATTCGGCAAAAACTGAAAGCATACACAGTTCGGGGACATTTTTCAAGCTGTTTAGTAAAGCTTGTGTGCGGGAGTAAATGTATTTGTGGGAGACACGTGGGAAAGAGGTCGCCAATCAGTCTGCAGTGTTTGTCTCGACACGCCCATTCGCTACGATTGATGATTGGCGGCGCAGCCAAAATAACGCGACAAAAGCCAATTGGTCTGCAGTGTTTTGGCTCGGCACGCCCATTTATAGTATAAGTGGCCGTCATGTGAGTGCATTTTGCCGCAAGGAGTGCATTTACATTTTTTTTCATTTAATCGGCAATCAGATCATACAAAATAACGATTCCAATACTAGGAAAAATGATGAACATCAGATCTGATTATCGGCCCCTAATTACTAGTTATCGGTATCGGCCCAGAAAAAACCATATCGGTCGACCCCTACTACAAAGTGTTTTATCACAACACAGGGCCATTCTGAACAGTGAAAATCTTGTGACATGGCAGGTGACAGTACGTCGGAAGTAGGCAAAAAATAACAAGAAGAGAAAACAAATATATGCATTGAAATTTTGTATAACTGGGGGAAAATTTTTGCAAATTTGTGTTTGGTCCATTATTTTTTTGCTGTTACAATGCTAATAGCATTGTAACTATTGTTGGAATGCCTGTTTATTTACATTTACATTGATGTCCAACTTGTAAGGACCATGCATTTGTGGGATGAGCAGCACAGCTGGTTATGTGGGCAAGAGCCCAAGTGAAAATTTGCCCAAATTCTCAGCCAATGCTAAACAGTGGACCATAGGGCTGGGCGATAAACGATCTTGAACCGGGATCGTGATAAAATTCATGTTGATTACGATCGATAAGCCTTGACATTTGTATTCTATGGATAGATCAAACAGCCTTTCACGCAGCAGAAATAAACGCAACAGCCAATCAGTCTGGAGTTTTTGGCTCGCACATGCCCATTTCCTGCCACGAGGCATTGTTTACTACCAGCTGCGGCAAAGAAAGCTCTGGGAAAGGAGGAGAAAAAAAAGTGAAACTGGCATGGGGCACAAATTTGAAAGTGATGAAAGTCCACTGGCATCCTCCAAAGATGACAATGAACAAAAAGGGCCACGTGATGTCCATTATATGGAACTGGTTTGGTTACCTTAAAAACAACGAGGCGCAGATAACCGACAGTCTGCAAAACATGTTGTCTGTGGGTGCCAACCAAGTTGGGAAACACTACCAATCTGTTTAATCACCTAAAAAGTGACCACCCCAGCGACCACACAGAGGATGAGTAAATCAATTGTGTCGTTGTTTGCAGTGTTGTTTGCAGCCATTGCCCCATATGAAATGTGATCGAAAGAAGCACAGATATCACATCATGAAATTAACCTTGAAATGATTAATTATTGAAACATGCTCTATTCTTATCTTTATGTATTCTTATCTTTATTAACAATATAGGGATGCACGATAAATGTCTCATATCAGCCGGTAATGGGACATTTCTATCATGTATTCAGATATATCAATTATAGCCAATAAATGGAGCTGATAATTGGAAGCCAATATTGCTTCCAATGACTTAACAAGCGCATCACACTGTTGTCACGCTCATGTCAGCAAACAGTGTAGACTAGAGAGTCAAACATGTAATCACGGTGTGGAGGGTTTTCAGTTTGAGGAAGACAATGACGTATGTGGCTTTTGCGGTGGTAGAGATGGGGTACTTAGGCTAATGTTATGCCAGGAGTTGGAAGCTTGTGATGCAGGGACTATTTCATCTGGAGAGGGACTGAATGAACGGTAACACTGCTTTGCTTGGCAACTAATGAGAAACAAAATATCAACTCAGTTATTTTTCCACTTCTTACCTTCTTATTGAAGATTCAAGATTTCTTTATTGCCATATGTAACAAGTACAATAGAATCCTTACTCCCCATTCGCTCCTGCAGTATTCTTCTAAACAAATTCTAAACAACTCTAAACAATTAGTAATGGTACCTAGCAAGTACAATAAAAAGTACAGCTGTAGGTCATTCTTCTGAACCGTATTCTTATAAACATAAATTCCAAAACAACTCTGAACAATTAGTTATATAGTACAATAAGTACAAAACATAGGTGGAAGTAAAAAGTGTAAAAAGTGAAAAATAGGTCAAAGTAAAAAGTGACTTACAGAACCAAGTAACGTAGTAATACTCTGGCTGTTGGTGCAAAAATGTAGCATACAAATTGTAACTAGTAGATAGTAGCTAGTAGCAGCAACAAGTGATGATAAGGTATGATGATAAATGATAAGTGACCAGTACAGTACAGTGAGAGTAAGTCTAATATAATTGCAAGTCCAATAATAGAACTAAAAATCCAATAATAATCCAAAAAAGTAAAATAATCCAATGGTGTAAATCCAATAATCCAACAATAGTCAGATAATCCAATTGTGTGAGTCTACTGTAATTATAAAATAAGATAGAACTTTATTAATCCTGAAGGAAATTATTGTGCCAGGTTGCATAGCAATAGAATAAAACAATAGAGAAATAAACAGAATAATTAAAATAAAATGACATTTACAAATGTACAGTCCTAGTAGAATAAAAATATAGGTGAAGTATAAAAATATATAGGCAAGATAAGGTATTCAGTAGGGGTGTGGAAATTTCTCGATTCTAAGATGCATCGCGATGCGGACATGTATGATTCTGCATCGATGCAGTGACAGAACATAATCGATTATAGCCTACTAACGTTGATAGCGGCTATTTTCAATGCAAACCCTATGAAGTTCAGCGCATTTGGTCGCTCTGCTCCCAGTGCTCTGAGTTGAAAATAGTTCAACTTTTGGAGAAGCGCCGCGCTCATCAATGTCACGTCTCTCTTGTCAGCCAATCAAAATTGAGGAGGGGGCGGGACATACGATATCAACATTGTCAACAAAGGCGGAGGAGAACCTTATACAGGCCGTCATGGACAACCCAGTTGTACTACACACAAAAATCTTTTCGAAGGCACCACTCATGTGGAGAGCTGCTGCCAATGCCAGGACGCGATGTCTCTCCATTGTTTCAAATTAATTTATAATCAAAATAGACGGGATACGCTAATGCAGGCCTGGCCAACCCGCGGCTCTCTTTGCCTGGTTTCATGGCTCTTGCGTTCATATTGAATTTTGTGGGTTTTTTTAGGGCTGTCAAAGTTAACGCGTTATCACAGATGTTGCGCCAAGGATGCGCAATGACGCTACCGTGAGGCGCGTGACGGGCTCCGAGTCAGCGTCTCTGGGGGGGGGCGGGTCCGTTAATTTGCGGTTCTGATGGGGGGGGGGGCGGGTTCGTTAATTCGCGGTTCTGATGGGGGGGGGTCCGTTAATTCACGGTTCTGATGGGGGGGGTCCGTTAATTTGCGGTTCTGATGGAGGGGGGGTGCTCCGTTAATTCGGAGCACCCCCGAATTAACTAGATAAGACTATGAAAATGTTATTGCCCTGGCAGTGGCTACAAATATTGTTGTTGTGTGTGAGAGGAAGAGATGGGGAGATGTTCATGTGTGTATGATGTGGCTCTTTGCAGTAACACAGTAAAAAAAATTGGCTCTTCGTCTCTGACTGGTTGGCCACCCCTGCGCTAGTGTGACGTCACAACGAAGGAATGTGGAAGCGCTAGAAGAAACACGTGAGAAGCGCTCTGAAAAAGAGGTTGTGGTTATTGAGCTGCATCGAGATGCATCAAGATGCATCGTAGAATCGAATCGAATCGTGGACAGCTGAATCGTAATCGAATCGTGAGGCCAGTGAAGATTCACAGCTCTAGTATTCAGTCCGTGAAAACAATAATTGAAGTGTAATACAACTGTGATAATAATAATTGTGAGAGGAAGTATTGCATCTGATAGAAAGAATATTAAGAATATTGCACATAATGATGAAAGGTAATAGCATGGTAATATTGCAAGGACAATATTGAGAAGAGGTATTGCACATGACGATGAGAAGAGATGAGAGGTAATATTGCAGGTAATATTTAGAGGTAACATGATAATAATGTATTATTCATAATTAATTAATAATTCCAATAATGGTCCAATAGTCCAGAAAAAGAAAGTCCAAAAGAAAAGTAATCCAATAGTTTAAATCCAATAATCCAACAATAGACCGATAATACAATGTCAATTTTGTGTAATTATAAGTCCAATAATAGTCCATCAGTCCAATGGGCCAATGAACCAAAAAGTCAGATGGCAGTCCAATAGTCCAAAAAAGTCCACTAATTGAGCGATGAGTAGGTGTATATATTGAACTGATTCAGTAGGTGCACTGCCTGTGGGTAGAAACTGTTCTTGAATCTGCTTGTCCTAGTTCCAATGCTGCGGAACCAGCGACCGGACCACAGGGGGAGAAGAGTTGGTGATTGTGGTCCTGTATGATGGAGCTGGCCTTACGCCAACACCTGGACCGAAAGATCTCCTCGATGGATGGAAGTGCACACCTGATGATATTTTCTGCTGTCCTGACGACCCTCTGGATGGCTTTCCTGTCCTGAGCAGTGGTATTGCCATATCACACAGTGACACCACCTGACAGAATGCTCCCTACGGTGCCACGGTAGAAGTGAACAGAGAATACAGCCATGGGCTGAGGCAGCAGCCTTGTGGTGCGCCGGTGTTGAGGACCAGAGTGGATGAGGTGTTGCTACCAATCCCGTGACGTCACTAGCCTAGTGACAGCTGTCAGTCCTGTCAGAGACAACACACACACACACACACACATATCGGAAGAGATTTTAAGCGAAATTATTCATTGAATGAAATAATGAATAACTTTGATGGAACAGAGGAGCCGGTGGTTGTTTCTACAGTGGGAAAAAAACATAAACCATCAAAAGATCATCATAGACGGGAGAATGTGAAGAAAATGCGACATTCTGGCGGTGGTCGCTAGACCTTATTAAGACGCAGAAGCGCCTGGTCCTGTTCAACTTTAGTTGAATGAGCGTAGAAACACTGGACGTTTTGATCAAGATCACCAGCAATGAGCTGATCAGCTTGACTACAGTCCGTCTTCTTGGTGTGTGTGTTGCCGGCGATTTCTTGCACACACACACACACACACACACACACACACACACACACACACACACACACACACACACACACACACACACACACACACACACACACACACTAGTGCTGGCCGGTATGACAAAAAATTGATATCACGGTATTTTTCTAAATTCTAACGGTTTTTTTTCCATGCATAATCAGGTGTTCACAACATATTCTACTGGTTGAGAGAGGAATTACTGCTGTAGATTGACTTAGGATGGACTATTTTACCATCATGATGAATATTGTAGAATTGTGATGGGGGGGGGGGGGGGGGTCTGTTAATTTGCGGTTCTGATGGGGGGGGGTCCGTTAATTCGCGGTTCTGATGGGGGGGGGGTCCGTTAATTCGCGGTTCTGATGGGGGGGGGGGGGGGGGGGTCCCGTTCATTCGCGGTTAGGATGGGGGGGTCCGTTAATTCGCGGTTCTGATGGGGGGGGGGGGGGGGGGTGGGTCCGTTAATTCGGAGCACCCCCCGAATTAACTAGATAAGACTATGAAAATGTTATTGCCCTGGCAGTGGCTACAAATATTTTTGGTGTGTGTGAGAGGAAGAGATGGGGAGATGTTCATGTGTGTATGATGTGGCTCTTTGCAGTAACACAGTAAAAAAATTGGCTCTTCGTCTCTGACTGGTTGGCCACCCCTGGTCTATCCTATCCATCATCACCGCAACGTAACACCAGAGCACTAACTTATGTTTACCCTCACCACGCCTCGCAGTCGTACCATGCGTGTTTAGAAGCGCAACATTGAAAAGGGTTCCGAACGTTGTGTAATCTAATACACCAGTTCACACCGAATACACACCGGTATTCGGTGTGAACCGGTATACCGCCCAGCACTAACACACACACACACACACACACACACACACACACACACACACACACACACACACACACACACACACACCAAGAAGACGGACTGTAGTCACGGTGATCAGCTCATTGCTGGTGATCTTGATCAAAACGTCCAGTCTTTCTACGCTCATTCAACTAAAGTTGAACAGGACCAGGCGCTTCTGCGTCTTATAACAGCTAATAAGGTCCAGCGAGGAAGGGGGGGGCAGGTGCGCATTGTCGGGTTTTTATCAATCAGATGAATGCATCAAATCTTCGCGCAGTATGTCGATCTATGCAATACATCATTAGAAGGATACCCGGTCTGTTGTTCACAGCAGTTCCGGTCATCTTATTTTTTAAATGTGACTAAAACTAGACTAAAATGTTATGAGTTTTCGTCGACGAAAACTAGACTAAAACTAAGAAGGATAAAAATGACTAAATGTGACTAAAACTAATATGCATTTTGGTCTAAAGACTAAGACTAAGACTAAATCTAAAATAGCTGCCAATATTAACACTGCTGTTGCAGATGGGGGTGCTCAGGCCTAGGTCCCTCACTTTCAGGATCAGCTTAGAGGAAACAATGGTGTTGAACGCACAGCTGAAGTTAATAAGCAACACTCTGACGTAGGTGTCCCTACTGTATAGGTGTTCCAGGACAGTCGGGGAGATGGCGTCGTCCACAGACCTGTTTAGTCTGTATGCAAACTGGAGTGGGTCTGAGGAGTTGGGCATTATGCTGTTTGTCATGACCAACTTCTCCAGGCACATCATGGCTATAGGTGTTAAAAGCCACTGGACGATAGTCATTAAGGCCTGTTACCTTGGTCATACTTGGGTAACGGCACAATGGATGTATTTTTGTAATCCGTTTTAGCAGTTTTGATAGCCTTCCTGAGGTAGTACTTGGCCTTCTTGTAGAGATTAGAGTCACCTGATTTAAAAGTGGTACTCCGTTGCCTTAGCTTAATTCTGATGTTGGTGTTCATCCATGGTTTGCTGTTTGGAAATGAGCAAACAGTCTTGGTGGGAATGCATTCCTTCACCAGCCTGATAATGTAACCAGTGACGTGTTCTGCATACACATTCAGGTCTGTGGTCTTGAATACATTCTAGTCCGTGATTTCCAGCTGCCCCGCAACCATTGTCTGTAGTCCTCTGTCCAGCATCGCACCGTTCACCGTTCTCTGTTGTGGCCGTGGTTTTCAACTTCTGTTTGTAAACAGGAAGTAGGAGCACAGTCGTGGTCCAACCTGCCGAAAACCGGTCATACCATAGCGTGGTAGGCGTGACGTATAGTGGTGTAACAGTGGTCAAGAGTCCTTCCATTTCTTGTCAGACAGGAGATGTGTTGATAATATTTTAAGTTTTAAGTTGCAGTGGTTGAAGTCACCGGCAATGATGGGGACTGCCTCGGGGTAGCAATTCTGACGTTTACGATCCTCACTGTAGAGTTCGCTAAATGCAGCGTTAGCATCGGCTTGTGGTTGAATGTACACTGCTGCCATGAGAATAGCAGAGATTTCCCTTGGTAGATAAAAAGGGCAATTCCCCCAATTATTTTTCCCCCTTTGTCAATATGTCAACGTAACATCCAACACATAGGTTGTGATGTAAAGCGGCAGCTGCCAATACATATAAAAACAGCATAAGGGCTCGCTTGCTGCTAGCTGTAAACTCTTATTAATCCCTCCATTTGGACTTTGCGCCTATTTTATTAAGTTGTGTCTTATGTGCATGATACCATTACACTCTCAACTTGTCGTACTTTTTTAATCATCCCCTATTAATAACACATTGTGTGGTTCAGATTAATTTACCTTTATTACCATTTCCTTATAGGCACATTAATCATTTAATGAGACATGTTAAATAAGATAAAAACACATTCGCGATATCAAAGGCTTCTGTATTGCTGGGCGCTACCATTGTGCCTTTAATTCGAAGGGGTGTTGCTGGGCGTAATGTATCATTTTGGTGGGGGTGTTGATTGGCAAATATTTGAAATAGCCTACATTGTTTAGAGCTCTTAAATCGTTGATTAGGGAAAGATTATTACTAGTAGTAGCAGTGTAATCCGCTTATAGTGATCACGTTTGTCCGGGTCAAATTGATCACTATAAGCGGTTGATTACTATAACCGAAATGTTCTAATTATTTTTTATTTTTTATGCAGATTACCATCCAATTGACATTTGTATATATAATACATTAATACATGTATAAAGTAATGAAACGGACAGCTTTGCTATTTACTGGATTTTATTACAGCAAGTTAACTGAAAAATACTGTACAGTACGTACATTAACGTTACATTACAGCTGTTTGAAACGCGATTCAAATAGCAAATTAAATTACAGCATTGCACTGTGTAGCTATAAATCAAATACACTACAGTAGGCTACTGTATATGAAAAAACTACTGTATAACTTACAGTAGTTCCACATATAATTAGGCTATAATTTAAAGCTGTATATTGTGCCGAATAAGCCGACAGTTAGTGCAAATACTGTAGCCACAGCTTGGCGGTTTCAGTGCATAAACCCGCAACAGTTAAAACTCGTAACAGAGCTTGAAAAACTAACTTTAACTAAAACATAACTTTGTTCAGAGACATGCAGCACGAGCGCTCACCAGCCGTTGAAGACGTGCACGCGCGAGCCGCCGTTGAAGACGTGCACGCGCGAGCCGCTATAAATGACCGTAATTTATTAATTTCTCCCACATATGTTCTGTATACAAGGACCCAGAATGATCACTATAAGCGGACTGCTTGATCGCTATAAGCGAATATTACATTTGGAGGAACATTCTGTGGCTTTTGCAAGACCTAATGTCCTATAACAACACGTTAGTAAGCCAAAAAAGCCAATGTCTATGTTGTGATCTTCTAATATTATTTAATTTTGACATATTCATTCATTGAATTCTTAATGGTAAGTTATGTTTGTTTTATTTTACATTTCAAAAAGTGATGAACATTTGACGAGTCAACTGTTCTTTGTTTATGTTGTGTTGACAATAGTGATGATGGTTAGGTCAGAGCTATGGCATATTAAATCAACCATCTTTGCTAACTACATATTAGCCTCTTGTTGTGCATGAACTACAGGTTATGAAAACCAAAAGATGTTGGTCACACATCTCAGTGGTATAAATGTGCACGGCTAGCAAAAGCACATCAACACTGTTCACCCACCATCATTGTTTAGAAAACACCCCAACGCGTATATTGGGCCTATACATCACACTACTAGGCACTGACATGATTGTGTTGCACGTCAGGGCGCAGATGCAAATCTTCTTTCCCAAGTTAATGACATGGAGGGTAACATGGTGTGTGAGATGCCGTGAAATGCGTCATCCCGCATTGCATATACTATCTGGGCATATACTACCCACATTCAAATGACACAAAGTAGGTTGGAAATCTGCGAAGTTCCCCTTTCATGAACAGTCAGTGCATGTACCATATTTTTGCTATTCTATGTGGCGAGAATCAGTTGCCCCGTTTAATTTGCATGACAGAGATTCCAGATGTCAGCTTCAGATGTCTCTTAACATGATATCATGATAGGAAGATTTTGGGGATTCTACTCAAATAATTCTGGATGGCAAAGTGAACACATTGACATTGAGCCCAGTGTTATTTGTATAGGCTTGGGATTATTGTGTAAAGGAACCAAATTCTTAATAACCTACAATCCTCCAAGAGTGTGGTAATGTTTGCGAGAATTCAAATTGAAGACTAATATCCTGTATTATGACATACCAGTGCCGAGCCATTATACTTGTTTCAAACCGCAGGGCACTTGCCACATTTACTCAACAGTTTGCTCAAAAAGTCTACCATTTTGTGGTTGCATTTTGTGAGCAAAAACCATAATGCAGAGACTGCCCAATAAAGATCTTGACATATGTATTCACATGCATGTTATTGCATTCCTCTTTGGTATGCTACAGTGACACTATATGAACCAGGGGTGAGCGGGTGCATTTTTGTCCTCGCTGTATTGTCTTGGGAGCCCACTCCTGGCAGTGTGCAGCAGGGGCTGTACCGCAGTTTGTCAGGGGCCTGAATGCTTTTCCTGCTGTTTCCCTGCTTTAATGTAAAGCAGTTTCCACTCTCCTCCACAGATCTTTTCACTAGTTGTGTTGCTGCTGCCATTTCCTCCTCCGTTCTCCTTCTTCTCCTTGTGTTCTTCATTAGCTTTCCTCTACCATGCTATTGTCAACATGTTGGATGGGAGGGGATCGGCTCACCAGAAAGATGTGGGATTTGGGGCTTTTGTCTCACACAGCACCATCATCCCGGGCCCATTCATGCCTCTTAGCGCAGAGGTGTTGTATATCAGGCATTGCAATCTTGAAAATGATTCCCTTTTTAATCAAACCAGCAGCACTCAAAGATGGTGCTCACACAGCCTGGCTCTGGCATGGTTTCATGTGTTCTTTGCTGTGTTTGAGTATGATCTGAACTTGATCCCAATACTGACATTGCCGACATTATTCTTCTGTGAACTGATTGTGAAACATAGGCCTACCAAATGTACTAATCCATGCTGTATTCCCAACTGTTCTGTCAGGCTTGACATCAAGAGGGATACTGATATCAAGTGGCCTGCATTGCCTAGTGTCAATATGAGACTGCGTTGCCTATTGAAGGACAGGCTTCATTTGAAATAGTGATACTTCCTGGTGGTACAGATGGCAAGAAGAGACTACTGTAGATTACCTGTTTGACGATTACGTGATTGGTTCTAAAAATGACTGCTCTTATTCGTCATCCATCTCGCCCTTATGCACCCAATAAACAATCTTTTGAAAGATTGTGAAATGGGTTTAGATGGTCCTAGATGGTCTAACACAGGCAAGTGTAACCACTTGAGGAACAATAAAATTGTATGCGTCAAAAACCCACATCTGTTTGTATTAGTGCTGCTGTTGGTGTGATCTGAGAGAAGTAAGGGGGGGGGGGGGGGGGGGTATAGAGTGAGCAAGGAAGAGGAGGGGGGGCTTCCTCGTCCTGTGCTGCTTTTCCAGTAATGAGGATCCAGATAGATAAATCCTTATGAGAGCTGACAGGGTGCCACATTCCTCGGCTGTGAGTCCTAGCAGCCCCCGCCCCCTCCCTCCCGCAGATCTTCAGGGCAGGTCTTTCTCTACCTCTGATTCCATTCCTGCAACAAAAGCATTCTGCCTTTCAGACCCATTACATTACCTCGTTCCGACTGCCTGCTGCTCTGCTAAACTTTCAATGGCACATTCTCCCTCTCAAACCAGACCTCAGAGCTTGATGCTGCCACAAGGTGCATTTATTTTCTTTTTTTAAATCCACATGGACACCTCAATAGTCATTTTAAGTGTACAAACAATTGCCATCCAAGGCGCGCGTCGTCACCGTGGCCATAATGTGGCGAGCATGTGCATCGTGAAATGATTGCGGTCCGCATTTGTCACTCAAAGCATACACCATAACAAGTTAGACTCGTTGCTTCAGAGTGAGCTGCAGTCGACACTATAACACCAAGGGAGACTGCACCGCTGAATGGCTGTTGTGAAATCACACTGTGTGTGTGTGTGTGTGTGTGTGTGTGTGTGTGTGTGTGTGTGTGTGTGTGTGTGTGTGTGTGTGTGTGTGTGTGTGTGTGTGTGTGTGTGTGTGTGTGTGTGTGTGTGTGTGTGTGTGTCTTGTTTCCACAGCCGTCCTTCCTAAAATGGAGGGGGGTGTGTGTGGAGTGTGAGGTTATGCGAGGGAATGATGTATCTGCTAGCGAGAGGGAGGAGGAGGGAGTGGGTGGGGGAGGAAGAGGGTGGGCTGTGAAGGAGAAGCAGGGAGGTGACTGAGTTTGTTCGGCAGTGCCAGTGCATGTGTGTTTAGCCTCCTGTCTGGAAGGCCCCCTCACTGTTTGTGTCAAAGCTCTCCCATTGTATCGTTGGCTCTTATTCTGATTCTCTGCTGTCCCCTCTCGCTCTGTATCTGTCTGTCTCTCTCTCTGTTTCTGTGTGTTGCCCTGTTTACATTGTAATTCCTGCTACATTATCATTGCCGCTCTTATTGTATTTCTCATTGTATAGTCACTTCTACTGTTGTCTTGATGGCTCATCTCTCTCCTGTATATTGTCCTACCCCTATGGCTCTCCTCCAGACCCTTATATGGTTTCCTTACATGCAGGTTTCATTATCCAGCTCTGTGTGTCATAAAGTTTGTCAGCATTGCTTTTACAGTTAAGGCTAATTTCCATGCTGAATGTTTTTTGGTCTCTTACAGACCTGATGATGAAGTTGATGATCATAATGATGATGATAATAAAATAATAATAATGGCCAGGTTTAGCATTTCCTAATGCAGCCATTTGCCTAGCAGTGAATCGTGTGTGTGTGTGTGTGTGTGTGTGTGTGTGTGTGTGTGTGTGTGTGTGTGTGTGTGTGTGTGTGTGTGTGTGTGTGTGTGTGTGGTGTGTGTGTGTGGTGTGTGGTGTGTGTGTGTGTGTGTGTGTGTGTGTGTGTGTGTGTGTGTGTGTGTGTGTGTCAGCCAGATAGTGGGTCTTTGTGTGTCTTGGAGGAATGAAATTGGAACCATACAAAGGAGACTGGCACAGTGTCACTTGACAGTAACCCTTACTGCCCTGTATGTCAGAGTTAAGTCTGGCCATATTTACTAATGTAACCATAGTAGGCTCCCCTGTGTGTGAGTGTGAGTGAGAGATTAATTTATTTCTGCCAACAGAGGAAGAGATAGGACTCCAATCTGGGAAGAGACAGGGAGGAAGAGGGGATGGGGGTTTGGGTTCTCCATAGATATGTGGGGGAATTGAACACTCACTAAGTTATACTCTTGGAACATGCCATCCTAGCTGGATAAGAGGTCCTGCGAAAGGAGGAGGGGGGGGGTGGAGAGGGTCGGTGGTTCACAATGGCAGCAAGAGCGAGCGATTTCCCCCCCCCCCCCCCCCCCCCCCCCCTCCATGGTGGGTGATGCGGTGGTGATTTATTTTGGTCTTAACCTGCTCTGACTTTGGGGATCAGTGTGTTGGCTTTCCTCTTAGTCAAGCCTGTCGAAGTTTAGTTCACCATTCCTGTCCGTGCATGCCACCAACCACTCACATGCACACCAGCCACGCGGTTGAAACACGAGCTTTGAGTAACCGGTGTCATTGCCAGGAGGCCCAGAGACATGGCATGCGTCCTAATGCCGCATTTGGCTGCTCTCCCTGGGACACATGTCACGAGTGCACTTCTACTACTACCGTGCACACGGACACGGAGCCTTTAAGGAACACCCTTCCGCGTCAAACCCAGAAAAGAACCTTTTTGTGTGAACGCTGACATGAACAGTTGGAATGTACTTTTCCTGCCACATTATTCCTGAATGTTTAGGTTGGCCGTCTCCTCGGTCTCCTGTGTGGTGTGCGGTGCGTAGAGGGGGATCTCCATCACGTTAATAGGACGTTTCCGTCAACTGCACCGTGTAGTAAACTTCAGGAATACCCTAATAGGATTATGACCCCCTCTTCCTGACGTCTTAATTTTTTTTGTTGTTGTTGCCGGCCTGCTGTTCCCGCAACACAGCGGGCGGGCGGGCGCCTGCCTTTAGCTTACACACATAGATTTCATGCCATATATGGAGCACTCATAGCAGGGGCCCGTGTTGGGTTTGCACCGTGCCACGAGTTAAAACGGTGCACTGCCGTCTCAATCCACCATTGAGTTATTAATGGTGCCGTAGGCTCCCTGGTGCTTTTCTAGCCTAGCTTACTAAACACTCCAGCTGTCTGGCTGGGCTGGTCGCAGGCCACCAGCAGGCCAGTCCAGGGGACAGTGGTCTCATTCAGCTGGACAGGAAGAAGGCAGTCTCTGTAGCAGGTGCACCAGCCTGGCAGAATAGTGCATACACTGTGACATCCGGGGGGCACACACACACACACACACACACCGCCGAGCAAGCTTAGCTTAGTTTTATGGGTTGCTGTTAAAAAGAAATAAGGGCTCTTCTAGACTGTGTCCCTGCGTCTTGCTCAATCTCTCTCTCTCTCTCTCTCTCTCTCTCTCTCTCTCTCTCTCTCTCTCGCTCTCTCTCTCTCTCTCTGCAGGTTGCTGGCTCGGGTGTACGGCCGATGATGTACGGCATCTGCTCTGCAGCCCCTCACTCTTCCTGCCTATAGAGGAAGCGGCTGTGCCAGCATGTCCTCTCATCCCCAGTCGGTGCCGCAGGGCCGGAGGGTCATGGACACGCGCCACCTGCCAAACCCCGCCTCACTGCCCCTACAGCTGCAACGGGCACACACAGTAAGCAAGCTGCCACTGTCACACTCTGCCGTGTGGAGACATCATCTGCAGTGCAGCGCTGCTCCCCCATCAGACACTTTATATTGGGCCAGGAAATGCAGTCAATGTGTTCGGTGATGGTGCCGACTGTTTTATGTATGTGAAAGGTGTTTTTTTACTTTTAAATACAATGCACCCAAAGTAATTAATGAGTTGTAGATGTCTATTTGTCTATATAATATATATCTATATAATGTTACGATTATGTATAAAATACAAAATAATTGAGCAGGCTGTAATGTGGCCCCTGCCCTCTGGGTAGGTGTTTGGTCAACAAGGTATTTTCCTGCACCACTGAGGAGGGCTTGGTGCAACATCCCCTCTCTGGTCCCACTGTCAGCTTCCCAGGGTCCCGTGTTGTGAACACAGACCTGCCTCCTCATTAGACTGCCCAAGTTAAAAGTTCACGTATTGCTGTGGGACCATATCAGGAGCTACACACACACACACACACACACACACACACACACACACACACACACACACACACACACACACACACACACACACACACACACACACACACACACACACACACACAGGAGAGTGAGAGGAGGGGTTTGAGAAAAAACGACCACCAGGAACCCACCATATTCGCCTTGAGGAATTCCCTCCGCTTTCTATAACTGGTTGGATTGCATGCACGGGTCCGCTCTGATGGCCTGTTGGGACTTTGTGTTGCAGGAGGTGGGACTGGGGGACTACCACTCTCATGCCAGGGACTACAGCTCCCATCTGGCCCAGCCTCATCGCCGTCGGCCCTCCCTGCTCCCAGAGTTCCAGCCCGGGAATGAAAGGTAGGCACAGTCCTTTCCATTCGATTCAGCGATACACATCGGCATCTTTTCAGGGCTGTTATTGCTCTGTGTTTCAAGCTGATGGGAAGTTATTGCATAACTTATTAGACTAGTATTGTTACACACAATGGAATCTGAGTCTGGTAGATTATGAAAAAGGCAATTTATACTCCATATATTGTTCTGCAAATCGACACTAATGCGTGTCAGTTTTATTGAGCTTTTCATGATTTCTGGTTGATTGATATTACACTTAATATGGTTGTATGTTATTAAAAAGGCTTCATTTTGCCCTGTATTACATATAACTAGGAAAGTAAACCACAATCATGTAGTTCAAGAAGTTTAATTATCACATACACATACAGGATGTGCAGTGAAATGAAAATGTAGTGTCGTACCGGGCTCTATTTTCTATGCCATGTTAAATTGGACAAGACTTCTCCAGCTGTTGACCCAGAGTGATCCTTATGTAATTGGCACATGAAAGCCGTTCCTCTGTAATGCAGTGTCAAACGGCAGGGTAATGTAATACACATCTTCCCCCTTCCCCAATCAATTGGTCCACAGTGAGTCAGGCGCAGTGTTGTATGTATAGGACTTTACCCTCTGGAGACCTGGCTCTTGTACCTACCAAGTGCTTTATTATTGATGTAGTCTTTTTTTTTTTTTAAGAAGCATCTTGATGCGAGCTCATAAATGATTTATTCATATGACATACATTTTGCATTAGACTAGAAAATGTGCCACAAAGATTTTGTTCTGGCCATGTGATTGGCATGGAATTATTTTGTACATATGCTTAGGAAGTTAGGAATCCCCCCACCCTTTCCATCCCTGTGGACAGAAGATCTGTCATTCTGATTCAGAATTTTCTTTTTCCTCTTGTATGCACTGCAGGATTTCCCACACAAACGTTTCAGTGGATTATTACGCAATAGTGTAGAGCTATACCCCAACATTAGAACAGTCAAATCATTGTTCTGAATCGACTCAAATTCTCAGTAAAACAATCGTGGGTTTAAATGTGCATTATAATAAACACATTAGACGGGTTATAAAGTCTGCTGTCGGCAAGATTTGAGAGTTGGAAAGAGAGCATAAGAAAGCAAGATTTAAATATATACCCCCAAGAAACACTCCCTCCCTCCCCAAGTCCCTCTGCCATTGGGAAGTGTTGCATTCACACAACTGTGGTGGAGCTTTGATATATGTGATTGACAGCCAAGGTGGAAACAATCAGAGAAAAGATGCCCTGATTGGTCAGAAGTTAGGCAGGAGCAGTCTAAAAGCTAAATTGTCTAACAGTTGATTAGAAACAGATATCAGATTCGCATTAGGCTTACATAGGAAATTAACCATGGGTAAGCGAAAATAATAACTATTCACTATGCACTGCACCTCACCTATAGACAGCTGTAGGAAACCCTGCATTGGTTTGAAAACGTGCATTTCTAGCAATCCACCTGCAGACTTGTTATCTATATAAAATGAGTGCAGAGGTAGGCTACTTCTCTCAGGAGGAGATAAATGAGCCGGAGCAACCCTAGTCTCAGGAATGCTATCAGGACACATTGGCAGACAGCAGATGGTGGAGCGTAGCAATAACCGGGATCATGTTGGTGCTGTGTGTCTTTTGTTGTGAAGAGCAAGGATGGGTGTTGCTTTAGCCTGCCGATGGCGCACACTAGCCTAGTCTAGAGTGTGTGTGTGTCTGGGGGGGGGGAGGGGGCACTGGGTAGCCTTACTTTAATCAGTACATTGGTTCTTCGGGTGAGTAAATTATAAGAATGGTTTCAATTTGGTTAGCTTGCCATTCACCCTCATTTCCGTTTTTAGAGGACTTGGACGCGAGGGACTTTTTTTCAGGGGGGCCTGAAGTACTTCAGGCCCCCCTGAATTCTGTCCATCTTAAGAATTTGATATGAGAAGCTCAGCCTGTGTTCCGTATTTCTGGCCTTGACAAACCATGTACATTTAAATAATTCAGCACACATAGGTTCTGTCGGGCCGTAACAGAAAGTATTCAACAAAACACTGTCAGAACTGTACTGTCGGCTAAAATGATACATGTTGATCATTGTAACAGATGTTATGAATCTTTGATGTTTACCTACACTGTTATGACATTAGATGCCGTGCTACAGGCTATGCATATGCAATGCAAGTAAATATCACGAACCAGTAAAGATCTATTGGATGTTACCTTTTTTTAAAGGTAGAGTTAATAAACCACAACAATTTAGTGGAATGCAATCCTCTTAATGTCCATATTGGTTCAATTTACTTCCTGCCTCGAGGAACTGTCTCAGTCTCTCACCATGTCTACCTTTTCCCATCTGTCTGGGATCACAACAGTTTCTTATGAAGGAGACCAGTCACCTTCAAACTCTAGTCTAACAAGCTACACAAGTATGGGGTTAGAAGAGTGCCATAACATCACAAACAGAAAGAATATATTTTACAAATATGCTGTGATTGCAAAAAACAATTTGCCCCACGATTTGCCAATATGCACACCATGCTTTACAAACAAATACAATACGTTTTTCAAATAAAAATGCTACTTGCAAAGAAATAAATGGCAGGTTCCACAAATTTGAACAAAGAATGGAAATAAATAAACCCCATTTTGCATGCTGCATAATCAGTGCAACACATTTTTGTGCAACACAAGTACACCGCAACAACATAACTGTTATTCCACGTGTCGATTTTGCAAATGTAGCGCAACAAAACAGCAGGTGGCGCTACAGTGGCGTCTGTCCTCCATTCAGCTCATAAAAGAAGAAGTTGCGTCGAATTTTTCAGAGCGCACATCATTACTTTCTGGGAAACGTAATTGTAGCGGTTAACGTCTTCAAAACTATTTCAGACAAGCTCTAAAGATAGTATTTACCTGTTGTTGACCGCTCAACTTCACACATCTCTGCACGCTCTGAGAAATTTGAGGCAACTTCTTCACCAGATGCGCTGCTGCGTTCTGGATACGTTGTTTGCGGAGGCAGGGAGTCCAGCCAGGAGATAGTTGCAGTAGTCGAGGCGGGTGATGACGAGTGCTTGGACCAAGATCTGTGCTGCTTCACGTGTGATGAAGGGCCAGATCCTGTGTATGTTGTAGAGAGCAATTCTACAAGATTGGGCCACAGAGGTGATGCGTTGCAGGACAGCTGGTCATTCAGTACCACACCAAGGTTCCTTACAGTGGGTGCAGGGGATACTTTGATGTCCTCAATGGTGACAAGTAGGTCCATCTGAGGCCAGTCTTTCCCCGGCATGAAGAGAAGCTCAATCTTGTCTAGGTTAAGCTTTAGGTGGTTGGCAGTAGTCCATTTGCTTATTTCAGCCAGGCATTTGGAGATGCGTGTGGCGATTTGGGTGTCAGAAGGGGAGAAGGAAAGGAATAGTTATGGGGAATAGGGTGTCGTCTGCGTAGCAGTGATAGAAGCTGTGGGATGTAATTACAGATCCTAGAGCTCTAGTGGAGAACAGAGAACAGAAGGGGACCTAGTACTGAGCCTTGGGGGACTATGGTGTCAAGGGTGCAGGACAGAGAGCCATCCCATGTGACCTGATAGGTGTGATCTGTATGGTAGGAAGTGAACCAGGATCCAGCAACGCCAAGGTCTGCCAGAGTGGAGAGGAGAATCTGGTGGTTCACTGTGTCAAATGAGGCGGACAAGTCAAGAAGGAAGAGAGGGATGAGTCTTTGGCGTCACAGAGGGACTCAGTTACCGCAAGCAGGGCCGTCTCCGTGGAGTGTGCGGGTTGTTTAGCAGGTTGTTTTGAGAGAGATAGGAGGATATTTGGGTGGAGACAGCACCCTCTAGGGTTTTGGAGACGAATGAAAGGAGGTGTGCCTTGATTCTGGCAGTCTTGAAGGCATTTGGAAACAGACCTGAATTGAGGGAGGTGTTGATTAGGGTAGTGAGGACGGGGAGGATGTCGCCCGAAATGTCGCCCAGAAGGGAGGATGGGATTGGGCAAGGGGGCAGGTGGTGACGTGGTTGGATGTCACAAGTCTGTTTACTGCTTCAGAGGAGAGGGGGGAGAAGCAGGTAAGGCTGGTGGGGTGGGTGTAGGGGGAGGGAGGACAGCCGCAGCGGTGTAAGAGGAGGTAATGTCCTTCACCTTCTTTGTAAAGTAGGTGACAAAGTCATCAGCTGTGAGGGACGAGGGAGGAGGGGGGGAAGGGTTGAGGAGGGAAGAGAACATGGAGAAAGGTTTCCTAGGGTTGGAGGTGGAAGAGTTGATCTTTGCAAGGTAGAAGGCAGATTTGGCTGCTGACACAGTAGAGGTGAAATCTGAGAGGAGGTGGAGGTAGTAAAAGAGATCATCAGCAGTCTTATTTCCTCCATTTTCTCTCAGCTGCCCGCAGCTCTGCTCTACAAGCCCGCATAGCTTGGAGGAGAGGATTGTGCTTGTCTGGAGGTGAGTGGACACAGCGCGGATGACGGAGGAGGACGCGCTGTGTGAGAGAGAGGATGTCAGAGTTGAGGAGGCTTCCTCTACTGACAGGAGGGAGAATCGATGCTGTGGTGGTAGTGAGGAGAGGATAGTTGCGGAGAGAGTTTTCAAATACCATTGCAGTTGGCACAAATTATCTCTGCTCCACTCATAATGGGCCCGCACCAGTGAGAAAAAGATGGATTGTTGGTGGATGTTGTCGTAACTTTGCCTGCCCCCCCCCCCCCGCCCGGCCATTATTTAACACAGTCAGTCCACATGCATCCTCCCCTCACCCTTGACAAATCCTCCCGAGGGATCGGATTATGCTGCATGGTCTACGGTCTAAGCAAAAGGGGGGGGAATTGGAGAGAGGGGGAGAGAGAGAGGGGGAGAGAGAGAGAGAATTATATAAGTGCCAACCCTCTATGGAAATCAGGGGAAGCGTATAAGTGAATGAGCGTGAGGAAGTGTATGTGTTTGACTGGGTGCTTTTTCACACCATCTGGGTGTTGATCTATTTTGCCACCTATTTTCTTCCCTGGCTTTGTTTAACCCATTCTACAGAAATACCTTCACAGCTAATCGCTGTCCATGACCACCTGCCGCTCTGCGGAACTGCATGTTCCCAACAGCGCGCATGCGATGCCATGTCTAGTCTGTGGGCAAGGGTCCTCCTTATCTGACAAGTCTCCCGTCATTAAACGGCCCAAAGCGGTGCTGGCACATTGCTAGACGGAGCCAGGCTCCATGCTCCTCTTGGCACGCTGGGGAACCACACAGTAGGTCTTTTGTGGGCCCGGACCAGCAATTATGGTTGTGTTTCCCAGCTTTCCCTCTTCTCTTAAGCGGCCACTTCCATTTTGACGTTGGCAGCGACGCCGTTGACGTTCTGCCGTCTGCCTGGGGGCCAGATTTGAGAAAACCATTTTCTTTCAGATGGAACAGAGCACCATTTGTAAGATAAGCCCTTCTTGATCTGAGGCTGCCTGTGAAGTTAACATTTGGTAACTGTCATTTGACTTAAGTCAATGCACGCATTTATTGCTGCCCGTACATGTAGTCCTTCTTTCTCGGCCCACCACCCCTCCAATGAGCTTGTGACTTCCACACATGTGACTTAACAAGTGCATAATGTAGTTTAGAGCAGGATTGCATGACGTACAGCATGCCATATCCTATCACATTACACCCAACCAGTTCCCCCACTCTCCTGTGGTCGTGTTGCTCCGATCATTGGTATTCCCCAGCCAACCAGAGCAGCACTACTCTTTAGTAATGCTGCTCTTTAGGGGGTTTTCATATGGACACAATGGCTCCCACTGCAGTTCCAATGGAAATGCAATGCAAAGGTCATTTTGCTGTCGGTGGCGATTCGCTGGCTAACAGGCCCATGCAAATGCCAAAGAAGAGCAGCTTCGGCCGACCACTTGGTCCTATATTTAAGAGCGTTTAGATGGCAGTGTTTGAGTGAGTCACAGTTTCCACTGTTCTGCTTTGCCTCTCAATCTGCCTCCCAGCACTGAGTTCTCCATCAGCCCCAATTCCGTGTTTCTGCTCAGATGACATAGATGAATGTCTATCTGCGGTCACTTTGGTCTCTTCAAACCAAAACACACTAGCTTTCTTCTTCGCGGTCTGAGGCAGGAATTTGATCAATACTGTCCCCTCAATACTGATGTCAAAACATGTTGAGAACCAGTAGCAGACTGCACTAATTCCCTGGATTTTTCCAACAACTACAATAGTCTTCGCTCTTCGAATGATCAGCTCATATTTCTTTCTTACTAAGGAATAGGGCTGAACAATTTAATTGAAATATTGTGCAATATCCAAATTGCAGGAGCTGCAATTTTTAGGTGAGTGTAAAATATGTAAATGTATAACACCATCAAGTACTGTAGTGCTGCAGAGATGTCCTGACCTACATTTGTTTTCCCCAGATGTACGTATGTGTGTATGCATGTTTGTTTGGTACAGAGCCCAACAAATGTCACATCATGAGTTTTTTCAGTGAAAATGAAAATTGTGATGCAAAAATCACCATTCCCACTAACGGTGAATCATTTAACGAAGTGTTCATTTGAAGTTGATTAAAAATGTGTTCTGCAGCAGCAGTCTTTGCCGACAGGACTAGATACTTTCTGTTGTGCATTTCCTTTTCCTTTCCATTTCCTTTTTTCTTTGACTACGGTGTTTGCTAGCTCATATGGCATATTGATTAATTCCTCCCATTCCTTCATACATTTATTTTCTAAAAAGGTTAAATTCTAGCTTCCTTATTCTAGCTTACATTGATTTTGGAACCTTGGTTAATAATGCCCCTTTTATTGGTGTCACGCACAGCAAGGCTTTGCCTTATACCTTGTATTGATATGCAAAATCCATACTAGCCTTAAAGCCCTTTCATTATGCATTATTTTTTCTTCTCTCTTCCATTCTAACCTTCCTCCTCCCACACAGAGGCCAGGAGCAGCACATCCGCTATGAACACATCTACCTGGCAGAGCCCAACAGCCAATCGGAGGTGGAGTATGCCGAGATAAAACGACCTCGCTTGGAGATGGGGCCGGAGTCTCTGATGAGGCATTCCACCCACCGCCCGCCACTTCCTCTGGGAGGGGCCGAGGACATGGCCAAGGTCAGACCTCGTCACTTAGGTTCTACCTATGCTTCATTACTTGCTGCCTTCTTTAGTTCAGATCAGCGTAAAATTAATACTTTACTTACTCTTGGCTGCCCAAACATTCCGACATCCCCTGTCTAGGGTCTCATAAATTGTGAAAGGGTTTTCCTCATTATATGTGACATTTTAGAGACTAAACGATTAATCAATGAAACAGAAAAAAACTAGTCGATAATGAAGAGAGTGGGTAGTTACAGCTCTGGTCGTCATATCATTAGACCGGCGGCCGGCTGTTTGCGCTTACTCACCCGTTGAGATAATCACCTGCTTCCAATTTTGCCTGCTTTCATTTTCCCAGCGTAATTCACTGTTAACAATTGGCCAAACATGTCACGAGACATCACGTCACAATGGGATCCAAGGTAATGTAATACAGATATTGCCCATTACTCACATGTGATGAAGTCGCTGGAGAGGCTAGTCCTGAAGCACATCCGAACCATCACTGGACCCTCTGCAGCCCCGTAGTGGAGTGGAAGACGCTATCATCTATCTGCTGCACAGGGCTTATTCTCACCTGGAGGAGGCAGGCAGTGTTGTGAGAGTCACATTCTTCGACTTCTCAAGCGCTTTCAACACCATAAAGCCTGCCCTGCTTGGGACTAAGCTACTAGACATGCAGGTGGACGCTCCACTAGTGGCCTGGATTACTAACTACCTCACAGGTCAGCCACAGTATGTGAGGCTGCAGAGCAACATGTCGGACACTATAGTGAGCAACACGGGAGCACCTCAGGGGACAGTCCTGTCTCCCTTCCTGTTCACACTCTACACCTCAGACTTCAGATATAGCTCACAGTCCTGCCATCTGCAGAAGTTTTCAGATGACTCTGCCATTGTGGGCTTTATCAGAAAGGGGCAGAAGTCCGAGTACAGGAGTGTGGTGGACAGTTTTGTGGAGTGGTGTGGACTAAATCACCTGCAACTCAACATCTCTAAGATGAAGGAGTTGGTGGTGGATTTAAGGAAGCAACCGACTCACCCGAAACCGGTCAGCATCAGGGGGACCGAGGTGGACATTGTCGAGGAATACAAGTACCTGGGTGTTCACATAGACAATAAAATGGACTGGACTAAAAACACAGAGGCCCTGTATAAGAAAGGTCAGAGTCGCCTGTATTTCCTACGGAGACTCAGATCTTTCAACGTCTGCAAAACCATGCTGCAGATGTTCTATCACTCTGTGGTGGCCAGCGTCATCTTCTATGCTGTTGTGTGCTGGGGCAGCAGGCGCCAACAGACTCAATAAGCTAATCAGGAAAGCGGGTTCTGTCCTGGGAGTGGAATTGTAGTCTTTGGTGGAGGTCTCGGAGAGGAGGATGCTGAGTAAACTACTCAGTATTATGGACAATGCCTCCTGCACGCCACACTGGTGTCATACCAGAGCACCTTCAGCCGTAGACTGAGATTACTGAAGTGCACCACAGAATGCCACAGGAGGTCCTATCTGCCTGTGGCCATCAAACTCTATAACTCCTCCTTATAACTCCCCCCTACAAGACAATGAACAAAGCAATATAATAAACATCATGTGCACTTTCCTCAGTATTACTTTCCACAGTATTGCGTGGAATATTAATATTACTGTCCAACATCATGTGCGATACTCTATCATGTGCTATATTATTATGATTATCATGTTGTCTATAAATATTATCTATAACACTACCTCTCATCTCCTCTCATCATCATGTGCAATATTCTTAATGTCATGTCCAATAATATTTCACTTCAATTATGCCAAATTGTTTTCGCCGTCGGAATATCTTATCTTGCCTACATATTTGTATATTTTTAACTGTAAATTTGTAAATCCGTCAGTTTATTTTTATCATTCTGTTTTCCATATTGTTTTATTGTACTGTATCGCTATGTAACCTGGCACAAGAATTTCCTTCGGGATTAATAAAGTTCTATTCTATTCTACCTTAGAGCGCATTTGTTGGCTATTGATTGGAACTGACAATTACTACCAACCAGGAGAATTTATTTAACCCTTTACTTATGAACTCTCTTCATGAGGTATGGACTTACGACTAGATAAAATCAGCACATCATATAATGTGGCAACATTATCCAATTTAGTTCCGATAGTTGATCGCACACTGCTCGATCGAAGATATGGTGACTCTCTCACTTAATGTGTGCCACAGGCAAGCGTTACATGCTTTTATAGCACGCCCTCATAAAGGTTACGATGAAGATTAATCATTAGGGATCTCTCTGCCGACTAATTTCCCTGATGGTTAACCAGATAGGGAACTACTGCTGGACTACTGAAAATACAAAAAAACCATTGTGTGTATTATAAGAGCCATTTGAAATGCATAATAGGATGTTATATGACAACACCATTTTAAATGAGGCTGAAAAGGGTCATTTTGTGACGTGCTTTACGCCTATTGCAGTCGGCTCTCATGTCGCAAATGTGTTTCACATCGCACTGTTGGGTAGGTTGGAGTTGTCTAGCGTTGGAAGTTGAAATCCAAATTATCATCACTTTTTTCTCCTCCTCGATCTGCTGTGAGCAAACCAATCACATGATCAGCTGTCTACCGACTACACAGTTACTGCACCAGAAACCAGCAAGTACGAGGGGTGGAGTGACTCATGCAGGGTTTCCTGTTTTGTTAGATATTTTTACAGTATAATTCCTTATAATAAGAACATACAAGCTGCATATGCGTGACATGAGTAAATTGACCCTGATGCCACTAACAGGAACATTGCCATTGTGTTGGGATCTCTTGTAACTGTGCCCTTCGGATCCCATATTATTAATGAACCTCCGTTTTGATCAGCTGGAGCAGCACAGCGGTGATCGTGCTGTAGAAGTGTTGCAATCGGTGCACCCCGCTGGGCATCATCTCTTATGTCAACAGGTCCCATTATCTCTTTTAAAGGGAGAATGTAGTGTGCTTTCACATCTGTGATCAAAGCCATAACAAAATAATCTGCAGACATAAACTTTTTGACTGGTTTTTCCAATCATTGGTCAGCCATATCACATTGGTTGTTGTTTCGCTGGTCAGGTTCTTTCCAGACGAGACCCCGCCCCCAGGAACATGATTGGTCGAAACAAATTTGAAGTGAAAGAAAGTGATATAACCAATTCACACAGATTTGAGCTTGTCTGCCGTCAGACGCTAGGCTTCATGAAAATCTAAAGTCTGATTTGTGAGACTATGAACATACCAAGTGATTGCGGACAGCGGCGCACCTGACATGAGCGCAGTTACTGACTGGGGCGAATAACGCTGTTGAGAGTGGTGAACCATTTGAAATGAAATGGAAAGGATTTGTTGTTTTGGGAAAATACACATTGTTTTAGGTTGGTTAATTAAACCTATAAAAGCAGGTCTAATTCTTATAGGCATACTGTATTTCTAGCAGTAGAACATGACGTGCTTTTTGTAAATATCTGCAGATATAGTGTTTAACTGAACTAGTATTTCTGGTGCCGACTACCAAGCACAACAGTGACTAGTCATGTTTTCAACTATTCGGCATTGTTACAATGGTTAGGCTACTGTTTTCAGACTTTAAACTTTTGAACTCTCAACAGCTATTCAACATGTCTATACATCTTGAAACTCTATTGACCTTGACCTTTATGAAGCATTTTTTAAGTTAATTTCACACTGCAGCACTCTTCGCATTTTATACTGTAATTAGCTATATGGTAATGCTGCCATTGCGTCCACTTCTATGCTGAAGCACACGCCTTCATAGCCTTCCAAATACGGTTATAGTAACACCAAGCGCTGTAAACATGATGACGGTAAGGTCAGCAGTGGCCTTCTCTTCTCTGCTACTCTTCTGGATGGCTTGCACAGTGTTTGTAGTCACAAGGAGGGCTCGCCACTGCTGCGGCGCCCAGGCGGCAGGCAAAACCCAGGTGGTTGCGAGAAGGCAATTAATAAATAATAGCGCTGACCTAGATTTCCAAAATAAGGGCCCCGTGTGATGAAAGGGGGACGAGCGGCAGATCAAAACGGCGGGCTGCCCAGTGTAGAGGCACTGATGGGGAGATGTTCCCGACATTACACAGAGCACTTCAAACTGCCAGCGCTGGCAGCCAGCCAAGGAATGGTAAATGGATACACCGATATAAAAGAGCTCACACACCACACACACACACACACACACACACACACACACACACACACACACACACACACACACACACACACACACACACACACACACATACACATATACACGGGCACACTTGAGAATCTGAAGACGGAAGAGAAATGCTATTAAGGGTTTTAGACCAGTGGTTCTCAACATTTTTTACTAATGTACCTACTCTGCAATATAGTAAACAGTTGGCTGATTTATATGGTGAAGTTATATATATATATATATATATATATTAGGGCTGTCAAAGTTAACGAATTAACGCCACACATTTTTTTGACGACATTAACGCAATTGCGTAGTTTGACCTTTTGATTCGTTTATCACCGAAGTACTTCAAGCAAGAGGGCATGTTGTTGTTTAGGACATTGGTGGACATCACAGATGTTGCGCCAAGGATGCGCAATGACGCTATCGTGAGGGGGGGGGGGGGGATCCGTTAATTTGCGGATCTGATGGGGGGGCGGCCCGTTAATTTGCAGATCTGATGGGGGGGGGTCCGTTAATTCGCAGTTCTGATGGGGGGGTGCTCTGAATTAACGACCTTTTTCCCATGACTAAGACGTGACGTTGACGTGAGGAAAAAGGATCTTTGAAAATAAAAACTGTGACTAAATCTATTTTTACTTTCGTTGACGAGACGAGACGAAAATGTTAGTGGCGGACATTCAAAATTTAATGAATTATTAAAGAGTTTGATTCCAAAACGTGATAAGCGGCATTTAAAAAAAATTAATAATAATGAATAAAATAAAAAATTATAATAATAAATAAAAAAATAAAAAAATCGTTTCCGCAAAATGCAACAACCGGCTAGTTTCTCTGCATTATATTATTATATTATTATATTATTCCCTTTCTTTCCAAACTGTGATAAATGCCACGACAGATTTTCAGCAGACTCAGATATATCCGCTCGGCCAATCACAGCACGCCATTCCCACACACACACACACATATCAGAAGAGATTTTAAGCGAAATTATTCATTGAATGAAATAATTAATAACTTTGATGGAACAGAGGAGCCGGTGGTTGTTTCTACAGTGGGGAAAAAACATAAACCATCAAAAGATCATCATAGACGGGAGAATGTGAAGAAAATGCGACATTCTGGCGGTGGTCGCTAGACCTTATTAAGACGCAGAAGCGCCTGGTCCTTTTCAACTTCAGTTGAATGATCAGCTCATTGCTGGTGATTTGATCAAAACGTCCAGTCTTTCTACGCTCATTCAACTAAAGTTGAACAGGACCAGGCGCTTCTGTGTCTTATAACAGTTAATAAGGTCCAGCGATGGGGCGCCCTGGAGGCTCACCGGGTTAAGGCGCGTACCATAAGGCTAGTCCTTGCAGCGGCGCGGGTTCGAATCCGGCTCGTGCCCTTTGCTGCATGTCTTCACCTATCTCTCCCACCTTTCCTGTCCACATACTGTCTGTCCTCTACAATAAAGCTGCAAAAATGCCCTCCAAAAAAATAATTAACAAAAATAAATAAGGTCCAGCGAGGAGGGGGGTGGCAGGTGCGCATTGTCGGGTTTTTATCAATCAGATGAATGCATCAAATCGTCGCGCAGTACGTCGATCTATGCAATACATCATTAGAAGGATACCCTGTTGTTCACAGCAGTTCCGGTCATCTTATTTTTTAAATGTGACTAAAACTAGAATAAATTTAATGAGTTTCCTGTCGACGAAAACTAGACTAAAACTAAGAAGGATAAAAATTACTAAATGTGACTAAAACTAATATGCATTTTCGTCTAAAGACTAAGACTAAATCTAAAATAGCTGCCAAAATTAACACTGAGGTTCAAACCGAGCATCAGAATGGGGAAGAAAGGTGATTTAAGTGACTTTGAACGTGGCATGATTGTTGGTGCCAGACGGGCTGGTCTGAGTATTTCAGCAACTGCTGATCTACTGGGATTTTCATGTGCAACCATCTCTAGGGTTTACAGAGAATGGTCCAAAAAAGAAAAAATATCCAGTGAGTGGCAGTTCTCTGGGCGAAAATCCATCCATTCTCGTCCGCTTATCCAGGGCCGGGTCGCGGTGGCAACCGGCTAAGCAGGGCCCCCCAGGCTTCCTTCTCCCCAGCCCACACTCTCCAGTTCCTCCTGGGGGATCCCGAGGCATTCCCAGGCCAGACAACATATATAATCCCTCCAGTGGGTTCTGGGTCTGCCCCGGGTTCTCCTCCCAGTTGGACGTGCCCGGAAAACCTCTAAGGGGAGGCACTCGGGGGGCAACCTAATCAGATGCCTGAACCACCTCAGCTGACTCCTTTCGATGTGGAGGAGCAGCGGCTCTACTCCGAGCTCCCTCCGGATGTCTGAGCTCCTCACCCTATCTCTAAGGCTGAGCCCCAGCCACCCTGCGGATGAAACTCATTTCGGCCTCTTGTATCCGCAATCACATTCTTTCGGTCACTACCCAAAGCTCGTGACCATAGGTGAGTGTTGGAATGTAGATGGACCTGTAAATCGAGGGCTTCGCCTTCCGGCTCAGCTCCCTCTTCACCACAACGGACCGGTACAGCGGCCGCATTACTGCAGACGCTGCACCAATCCGTCTGTCCATCTCCCGCTCCATTTTGACCCCGAGATACTTGAACTCCTTCGCTTGAGGCAGCAACTCATTCCCAACCCGGAGGGAACACTCCACCGTTTTCCGGCAGAGAACCATGGCCTCAGACTTGGAGGTGCTGACTCTCATCCCGACCGCTTCACACTCGGCTGCAAACCGCCCCAGTGCATGCTGGAGGCCACGGTCTGATGTAGCCAACAGAACCACATCATGTGCAAAGAGCAGAGATGCAATTCTGAGGTCCCCAAACCGGACACTCTCCTCACCTCGGCTGCATGAGATTCATACACTAAACGATTCACTGATAACAATTTTGTTTGATTAATTTCAAGGTGAACAACAGGGTCTGAAAAAATACTGCAGACATCAATGGGCAAAGAGAACATGATCATGCAATTAAAAAAGCCAACACTAACAAAAGCTTCAATGTAGTCACAGAAAGAAATAGGCCTACAAGTTTGACATCCTCAGTGTCATGGACAGTATATGGGGACACGTAATGAAAGGATCCTACAGATCCAAAGGGGCACTAGTGTGTGTGTGTGTGTGTGTGTGTGTGTGTGTGTGTGTGTGTGCGCGCTGATGTGCTGTGAAGAGCAAGGCGGCCATTAGCCAGCGGCACGTGGAAACGGCCTCCAACATCGAAAATGTCGTTCAGCTCAGTCCCTAATGAGAGCGCTGGAGATGGAACTCCCCTGTAACACTCTGTAAGCCAAACACTGCTATGTCGCCAAGCGAATTAAGGTCATACGTCTGCAGCTAATAAGTACAGAAACCTTAGCGCCTTAGAGCGGTAGGGGCCCATGCCGATGTTATTGCGGTGCTCAGATGATAGTGTTAAATCTGAGTGGTAAGAGTTAACCTCTTACCACACGGGCGCCTTTAAAGCATCTGAGCTGTAGATGACGGCGGCCTATTATGGACACGCGCACGAGGGGCCCGGAGACGTGACCGAGGTACGTTCGGCGGGGGCTGACGAGTCATTTTATTTTCAGAGCTCAGCGTCGCAGCTCTGAAAGGAATATTAGGGAGAGCAAAAAAGGAAATAATAATAATAACGTCTCGCGATGGGAGGTGAAGGACTCCTTGTGCACTTCTTTTGTGGCCACGTTGAAGATGGTGTCATCAGAACATCGTACAACAACCACCCACCGTCTCATCGGCGTAACACACGGTCATCCACGAGGCCTCTTGCCTTCTAGTAACGAGGGCGAATCAACTCAATTTCCTGGCAGAGCGACAGCAGCTACAGCTTCAGCAGAGCGTACGTCTGCCTCAGCATCTCTCTCTCTCTCGCAGCATCTGAGTCTCTTGCTCCCTCCCTCGTCTCTGTGTTCCTACTTTATTTGCATTTTCCAAGGTCCTTACTGCCGCTCCACGCAGCCTGGGGGAGGGCACGGACTCCACAGGTCTGCTATGTAATTGAGAGGCTGTGCAATAAGGAGGATGCTGAGAGAGAGAGCGAGAGAGAGAAAGACAGAGAAAGAGGGAGAGAGACAAAGCGAGACAGAGACAGAGCGAGAGAGAGCGCGAGAGAGAGACAGAGGGAGAGAGACAGGGAGAGAGAGAGCGAGAGACACAGGCTGTGCTCCAATCCTCAGAGACTAAGATGTGAATACTGTTGGCATATAGAGGGAAATGGAGGGGGGGGGGAGAGCACGGGGGGAGAGCGGGCGCTGTGGCGTTCCCAGTGTGCACGCCTGCTGTAATTAAAGTAATGTGGCGGCTAAAAGGAGAGGACTAATCAAACTGTTTGGGAGGGCGCCCAAACAAACACACAAAGACAGAATTTGAATCCAACAAATAACCAGGAGGATACTGAATAGGAGATTCAAGCACCTAATTATTATGCTTTTAATTAAAAATAACCCTCACGGCGAGCTGAATAGTGTTGATTCCTAACGACAGCAGAAGGGTAAACTAAGCGTTTTGTAAAGAAAGGTAAAGAGGTAGAGAGGAGAATTACCTTAGGGACTGCAGGGAAAAGGGCAGAAATCCTTGGAACATTTCATGTCACTGATATTAAATCAGTGGAGAGGAATTCTACTCCATATTCCGAACAAAAAGAAGAACGGATGCGTGTGCCTTTTCAATCCAAATATCAAAACGGCCTTAATACAAAGAGAATATTAACAATGGAGATCAAACTGAGCAATTAAGAGTGGGTTTGCTGTTGGAAAGTCTTTCACTTTGCTCCATGCCAACCGTGGCTCACTGGGATTGTAAACAGAAGAATCATAATCTTAAACAATCACCCAACAGAATCAGTTTCTAGTCATTTGGAACCATTTTGTGGACTTTGTTGGACGCAAAAAGTGACCATTCTGGATCCCATATTATTAATGAACCTCCGTTTTGATCAGCTGGAGCAGCACAGCGGTGATCGTGCTGTAGAAGTGTTGCAATCGGTGCACCCCGCTGGGCATCATCTCTTATGTCAACAGGTCCCATTATCTCTTTTAAAGGGAGAATGTAGTGTGCTTTCACATCTGTGATCAAAGCCATAACAAAATAATCTGCAGACATAAACTTTTTGACTGGTTTTTCCAATCATTGGTCAGCCATATCACATTGGTTGTTGTTTCGCTGGTCAGGTTCTTTCCAGACGAGACCCCGCCCCCAGGAACATGATTGGTCGAAACAAATTTGAAGTGAAAGAAAGTGATAACAATTCACACAGATTTGAGCTTGTCTGCCGTCAGACGCTAGGCTTCATGAAAATCTAAAGTCTGATTTGTGAGACTATGAACATACCAAGTGATTGCGGACAGCGGCGCACCTGACATGAGCGCAGTTACTGACTGGGGCGAATAACGCTGTTGAGAGTGGTGAACCATTTGAAATGAAATGGAAAGGATTTGTTGTTTTGGGAAAATACACATTGTTTTAGGTTGGTTAATTAAACCTATAAAAGCAGGTCTAATTCTTATAGGCATACTGTATTTCTAGCAGTAGAACATGACGTGCTTTTTGTAAATATCTGCAGATATAGTGTTTAACTGAACTAGTATTCTGGTGCCGACTACCAAGCACAACAGTGACTAGTCATGTTTTCACTATTCGGCATTGTATTACAATTGGTTAGGCTACTGTTTTCAGACTTTAAACTTTTGAACTCTCAACAGCTATTCAACATGTCTATACATCTTGAAACTCTATTGACCTTGACCTTTATGAAGCATGTTTTTAAGTTAATTTCAACACTGCAGCACTCTTCGCATTTTATACTGTAATTAGCTATATTGGTCAATCGCTGCCATTGGCGTCCACTTTCTATGCTGAAGCACACGCCTTCATAGCCTTCCAAATACGGTTATAGTAACACCAAAGCGCTGTAAACATGATGACGGTAAGGTCAGCAGTGGCCTTCTCTTCTCTGCTACTCTTCTGGATGGCTGCACAGTGTTTGTAGTCACAAGGAGGGCTCGCCACTGCTTGCGGCGCCCAGGCGGCAGGCAAAACCCAGGTGGTTGCGAGAAGGCCAATTAATAAATAATAGCGCTGACCTAGATTTCCAAAATAAGGGCCCCGTGTGATGAAAGGGGGACGAGCGGCAGATCAAACGGCGGGCTGCCCAACCAGTGTAGAGGCACTGATGGGGAGATGTTCCCGACATTACACAGAGCACTTCAAACTGCCAGCGCTGGCAGCCAGCCAAGGAATGGTAAATGGATAACACGATATAAAAGAGCTCACACACCACACACACCACACACACACACACACACACAACACACACACACACACACCACACACACCACACCACACACACACACACATACACAATAACACGGGCACACTTGAGATCTGAAGACGGAAGAGAAATGCTATTAAGGGTTTTAGACCAGTGGTTCTCAACATTTTTTACTAATGTACCTACTCTGCAATATAGTAAACAGTTGGCTGATTTATATGGTGAAGTTATATATATATACTATATATATATATTAGGGCTGTCAAAGTTAACGAATTAACGCCACACAATTTTTTTGACGACATTAACGCAATTGCGTAGTTTGACCCTTCTTGATTCGTTTAATCACCGAAGTACTTCAAGCAAGAGGGAATGTTGTTGTTTAGGACATTGGTGGACATCACAGATGTTGCGCCAAGGATGCGCAAATGACGCTATCGTGAGGGGGGGGGGGGGGATCCGTTAATTTGCGGATCTGATGGGGGGGGCGGCCCGTTAATTTGCAGATCTGATGGGGGGGGTCCGTTAATTCGCAGTTCTGATGGGGGGGTGCTCTGAATTAACGACCTTTTTCCCAATGACTAAGACGTGACGTTGACGTGAGGAAAAAGGATCTTTGAAAATAAAAAACTGTGACTAAATCTATTTTTACTTTCGTTGACGAGACCGAGACGAAAAATGTTAGTGGCGGACATTCAAAATTTAATGAATTAATTAAGAGTTTGATTCCAAAACGTGATAAGCGGCATTTAAAAAAAATTAATAATAATGAATAAAATAAAAAATTAATAATAATAAATAAAAAAATAAAAAAATCGTTTCCGCAAAATGCAACAACCGGCTAGTTTCTCTGCATTATATTATTATATTATTATATTATTCCCTTTCTTTCCAAACTGTGATAAATGCCACGACAGATTTTCAGCAGACTCAGATATATCCGCGTCGGCCCAATCACAGCACGCCATTCCCACACACACAAACACATATCAGAAGAGAGTTTTAAGCGAAAATTATTCATTGAATGAAATAATTAATAACTTTGATGGAACAGAGGAGCTGGTGTTGTTTCTACAGTGGGGAAAAAACATAAAACCATCAAAAGATCATCATAGACGGGAGAATGTGAAGAAAATGCGACATTCTGGCCGGTGGTCGCTAGACCTTATTAAGACGCAGAAGCGCCTGGTCCTTTTTCAACTATCAGTTGAATGATCAGACTACCATTGCTGGTGATTTGATCAAAACGTCCAGTCTTTCTACGCTCATTCAAACTAAAGTTGAACAGGACCAGGCGCTTCTGTGTCTTATAACAGTTAATAAAGTCCAGCGATTGGGGCGCCCTGGGAGGCTCACCGGGTTTAAGGCGCGTACCATAAGGCTAGTCCTTTGCAGCGGCGCGGGTTCGAATCCGGCTCGTGCCCTTTGCTGCATGTCTTCACCTATCTCTCCCACCTTTCCTGTCCACATACTGTCTGTCCTCTACAATAAAGCTGCAAAAATGCCCTCCAAAAAAATAATTAACAAAAATAAATAAGGTCCAGCGAGGAGGGGGGTGGCAGGTGCGCATTGTCGGGTTTTTATCAATCAGATGAATGCATCAAATCGATCGCGCAGTACGCGATCTATGCAATACATCATAGAAGGATACCCTGTTGTTCACAGCAGTTCCGGTCATCTTATTTTTTAAATGTGACTAAACTAGGAATAAATTTAATGAGTTTCCTGTCGACGAAAACTAGACTAAAACTAAGAAGGATAAAAATTACTAAATGTGACTAAAACTAATATGCATTTTCGTCTAAAGACTAAGACTAAATCTAAAATAGCTGCCAAAATTAACACTGAGGTTCAAACCGAGCATCAGAATGGGGAAGAAAGGTGATTTAAGTGACTTTGAACGTGGCATGATTGTTGGTGCCAGACGGGCTGGTCTGAGTATTTCAGCAACTGCTGATCTACTGGGATTTTCATGTGCAACCATCTCTAGGGTTTACAGAGAATGGTCCAAAAAAGAAAAAATATCCAGTGAGTGGCAGTTCTCTGGGCGAAAATCCATCCATTCTCGTCCGCTTATCCAGGGCCGGGTCGCGGTGGCAACCGGCTAAGCAGGGCCCCCCAGGCTTCCTTCTCCCCAGCCACACTCTCCAGTTCCTCCTGGGGGATCCCGAATGCATCCCAGGCCAGACAACATATATAAATCCCTCCAGTGGGTTCTGGGTCTGCCCCGGGTTCTCCTCCCAGTTGGACGTGCCCGGAAAACCTCTAAGGGGAGGCACTCGGGGGGCAACCTAATCAGATGCCTGAACCACCTCAGCTGACTCCTTTCGATGTGGAGGAGCAGCGGCTCTACTCCGAGCTCCCTCCGGATGTCTGAGCTCCTCACCCTATCTCTAAGGCTGAGCCCCAGCCACCCTGCGGATGAAACTCATTTCGGCCTCTTGTATCCGCAATCACATTCTTTCGGTCACTACCCAAAGCTCGTGACCATAGGTGAGTGTTGGAATGTAGATGGACCTGTAAATCGAGGGCTTCGCCTTCCGGCTCAGCTCCCTCTTCACCACAACGGACCGGTACAGCGGCCGCATTACTGCAGACGCTGCACCAATCCGTCTGTCCATCTCCCGCTCCATTTTGACCCCGAGATACTTGAACTCCTTCGCTTGAGGCAGCAACTCATTCCCAACCCGGAGGGAACACTCCACCGTTTTCCGGCAGAGAACCATGGCCTCAGACTTGGAGGTGCTGACTCTCATCCCGACCGCTTCACACTCGGCTGCAAACCGCCCCAGTGCATGCTGGAGGCCACGGTCTGATGTAGCCAACAGAACCACATCATGTGCAAAGAGCAGAGATGCAATTCTGAGGTCCCCAAACCGGACACTCCCCAACTCGGCTGCGCCTTGAGATTCTGTCCGTGAAGTTCACGAACAGTCGGTGACAAGGGACAACCTTGGCGGAGTCCAACACCTACTGAGAACGTGCTTGACTTTGTGCAGAGAATACGGATGCAGCTCACACTCTGTTCGTACAGGGACCGAATGGCATGTACCAACGGCCCCGGTACACCATACTCCCGTAGTACCCTCCACAGGGTTCCCCGGGGGACACGGTCATAAGCCTTCTCCAAGTCCACAAAGCACATGTAGACTGGATGGGCAAACTCCCATGCCCCCCCCCCCCCCAACAACCCTGCGAGGGTAAAGAGCTGGTCCGCTGTTCCACGGCCCAGATGGAATCCGCATTGTTCCTCCTGAAGCTGAGGTTCGACAATCGGCCGGAGCTTCCTTTCCAGGAGGAAAAACTTTCCCGGGGAGGCTGAGCTGTGTGATACCTCGATAATTGGAGCACACCCTCCGGTCCCCTTTTTTGAAAATGGGGACCACCACCCCGGTCCGCCATTCCACAGGTACTGTCCCCGACCTCCACGCGACATTGACTAGGCGTGTCAGCCACGACAGCCCGACAATGTCCAGATCCTTCAGCATCTCAGGGCGATTCTCATCCACACCTGGCACCTTGCCACTGAAGAGCTTTTTGACTACTTCAGTGACCTCTACCAAGGATATGGGTGAGGCTTCCCCCGAGTCTTCAGACTATGCGTCTTCCACAGATCCTCAGTCTGGGTCAGCAGTTCTGCTCCCCGACTGAGCACAGCCTGAGCCAAGCCCTGCTTTCCCTTCCTGAGTCGCCGGACAGTTTGCCAGAACTTCCTTGAGGCCAACCGAAAGTCCTTCTCCATGGTCTCCCCGAACTCCTCCCACACCGCGGTCCTTTTGGCCTCCCGTCTGCTGTTTTAGGAGACCCCTGGGCCAACCAGGCCCGAAAGGCCTCCTTCTTCAGCCTGACGGCTTCCTTCACCGCTGGTGTCCACCAACGGGTTCTTGGGTTGCCACCAAGACAGGCACCGACAGCCTTTAGACCACAGCTCCGAGCTGCAGCATCCACAATGGAGGCTCTGAACATGGCCCACTCAGGTTCCATGTCCCCAACCTCCCCTGGGATGCACGAGAAGTTCTTCCGGAGGTGGGAGTTAAAGACCCTATGGACAGGGGCTTCCACCAGACGTTCCCAGTTCACCCTCACTACACGTTTGGGTTTACCAGGTCTGTCTGGGAGCCTCCCGCGCCATTTGATCCAACTCACCACCAGGTGGTGAATCAGTTGACAGCTTCTGCTCCCACCTCTTCACCCGAGTGTCCCAAAAAACATCTGCCAGCAAGAATCCTCTTGATACCCGATTACAAAGTCGATTCAGCGTTACCTTTTGGCCTAAGGGTGGTCCGGTACCAGTTAACCTTGGTGGACCACCCTATGTTCGAACCTGGTGTTAATTATGGCCAGTCCATGACCGAGCACAGTAGTCCCAATAAACAAAACAACCCGCTACTGGTTCAGATCGCGGCAGGCCGTTCAATCCCAATCACTCCCCTCCAGGTTTCTCCATCATTGCCCACGTGTGCGTTGATGTCCCCCAGTAGAACTATGGAGTCCGCAGATGGAACCCTTTGCAGGATGCCACCCAAGGACTCCAAGAAGGCCAGACAGTCAGAGCCTTCCCCCCCAACAACTTGCAGTCGCATGGAGGCGACCCTCTCGTTCACTGGATAGAACTCCAACACAGCGGCGCTCAGCCGGGGACTTGTGAGTATCCCCACACCTGCCTGGCGCCTCACACCCTGGGCAACTGGAGAGGGTCCAGCCCCTCTCCAGTAGTTTGGTTCCAGAACCGGTGCTGTGCATGGAGGTGAGCCGAACCATATCTATTTGGTACCGCTCCACCTCCCACACCAGCTCCGGCTCCTTCCCCGCCAGTGAGGTGACGTTCCACGTCCCTAGAACCAGTCACCGATGCTGGGGATCCGCACGCCCAGGACCCCGCTTTTGTCTACCGCCCGGTTTACAACGCACCCGAACCGAATGACTCTCCCTGCAGGTGGTGAGCCCACAGGGAGGTGACTCTACATAGTCTTTTTCGGGCTTGGCCCGGCCGGGCCCCGTGGATCCAGGCCCGGCCACCAGACGCTCGCCGATGAGCTCCCCTCCCACGTCTGGCTCCAGAAGGGGGCCCCGGTTTCCCTTGTCCGGGCGAGGTGACTGTGTTCTTCGGGAGTCTCTTCATGGGGTCTCTGGGCGAAAATGCCTTGTTGATGTCAGAGGAGAAAGTCCAGACTGGTTGGAGCTGATAGAAAAGCAACAGTAACTCAAATAACCACTCGTTACAACCGAGGTATGCAGAAGAGCATTTCTGAACACGTCAAACCTTGAAGCAGATGGGCTACAGCAGCAGAAGACCACACCGGGTGCCACTCATGTCAGCTAAGAACAGGAAACTGAAGCTACAATTCGCACGGGCTCACCAAAATTGGACAATAGAAGATTGGAAAAACGTTGCCTGGTCTGATGAGTCTCGATTTCTGCTGCAACATGCAGATGGTAGGGTCAGAATCTGGCATAAACAACATGAAAGCATGGATCCATCCTGCCTTGTATCAACGGTTCAGGCTGGTGTTGGTGGTGTAATGGTGTGGGGGATATTTTCTTGCCATACTTTAGGCCCCTTAGTACCAATTGAGCATCGTTTACACGCCACAGCCTACCTGAGTATTGTTGCTGACCATGTCCATCCCTTTATGACCACAGTGTACCCATCTTCTGATGGCTACTTTCAGCAGGATAACGTGTCATGTCACAAAGGTCAAATCATCTCAAACTGGTTTCTTGAACATGACAATGAGTTCACTATACTCAAATGGCCTCCACAATCGCCAGATCTCAATCCAATAGAGCCCCTTTGGGATGTGGTGGAACGGGAGATTCGCATCATGGATGTGCAGCTGACAAATCTGCAGCAACTGCGTGATGCTATCATGTCAATATGGACCAAAATCTCGGAGGAATGTTTCCAGCACCTTGTTGAATCTATGCCACGAAGAATTAAGGCAGTTCTGAAGGCAAAAGGGGGTCCAACCTGGTACTAGCAAGGTGTACCTAATAAAGTGGCCAGTGAGTGTATATATCTATGCTCTTATTGCAAAGATTTACCAAACCAAATTGTTATTCAGATTTAATAAATTATATAAAGGGGGTATTATTGCATTGTTCATAACCAATATTAAAACAACAATATTTTGTTCCGAGTACCCCCTACAATCCTTCAAAGTAACCCTAGGGGGACACGCACCCCTGTTTGAGAACCACCACTTTAGACCGCTGCATGCCGGTTGCAGTCACTGAGTTTGAGATGTGGGCAAACGAGGGATGGAGAGATGAAAGGGCAGAGAAGGAGGTCAAGGGTAAAGGCGGAGGATCCCAGCCAAAGAGGGCGATGGAGTAGGAGAGAGGCCGGGAGGAACAGGAAAAACTCTGTGGGCCAGGTACTATTAGACAACATGCTGTCTGAGTGGATGTTTTTGATCGGGAGTCCGGGCACGTTGTTTACACAGCCGACACAAAAGGGGATGCCTTTTATACACACACACACACAGAGCACGCATACAAACAGTACACACGCACAGTCCACGCTCCTGAGGTAACATCGGCTGCGTCCTGATGCATAATGGAGAACAGGCTTTGCCTATGGTTTAGTCACATATAGCAGAGCAGACCTCCTTGCTGGAACAATACAGGGCCTAGTTTGGCTTCCCAAACGAGGGCTTTATTGGGGCTGATTTGTGGCCTGCCTGTCTGAGCCTTGCTTGTTGATCAGCCATGGCCACGGTGACCGGGGGGGGACGAGCTGTGGGCACGTGCGTCTGTGTCTACGAACAAGCGGTCGGAGTGTCTTAACGGGGGGAGGAAGAGAAAGACGATGGACTTTCAGTTCTTCACACCTCTCAGCTGTTCCCTCTCCATAATGGGCATTGTGTGGTTTGGCACGGCCTATGGCTGTGGAATAGTGAGGCTCTTGTGGAGCTCTGTGAAGACGGAGGCTGACTAGAGCATATGTGTGAGTGGTGTGTAAGCCAAGGCGCTGCGCTCTGAGTGGGGTCTAGCTATTTGTTGTGTGCCTGTGTAGTCCATGGGTACTGTTACCCTGGAGCCCAGCCTGCCTGTCACATGAAGTTTGTGTTTTTATATCTGCTGCAGTCATAACACTGGAGTGCCCCATATCTCGTGGTGATATGGCACAGCCGTCAGGGCCAAATATGGTTGGTCCTGACATCATATCCAGCCAATCATCTGAGCCACCATAACAAGTCACGTCACCCAGAACAAGCATTATGTTGTTTGGGTATGAAAAGTTGTACATTTTAGCTGTCCACAGGCATGGCATGACGGACACAAAATGGTTTAGAAATGTTGCGTTCGAAATAGACTTGGCTCCTATTTGAAACGAGCGGAAATATACAGCCATGCTACATTCACACTTGCGCACCTTATATATGCTTGCTTTTTAAAGTATTTGTCATTTTAGCTAGTGTTTTCTCTGGAAGTTCAAGGACAGTAAATTACCAATGTGAGTTCTCTCCTTCTGGAAAAGTAAACAGCTCAGATTGTGAGCTTTGGATTTTGCCCATGACAACAAATGTTGTTTTTTATTATTGTCAGCCAGGCGTTCCTCCTGTTTTTTATGACGGCAAAGCACTTTTCCACACCGGCGGGAACGGCACGGTGTGTGTTCAACAAGGCTACTTAAGAATGCTGCCAACACCTGCGTTTCTCAACTCGACAACCTTGCCCTTCTCTTGCGGGTGTCCTCGCTGTTCAGACGGTTTGTGCATAAATAAGATTAAACAGTCCTTGGTATTGGTTCCATGTAATGTACTGCGGTGGAAACAAGATTGCACAACCTCTGTACCAGTTGGGACAGGATGTAGAGACGGGACCTGGGATCCTTCTGGCTAAAGTTCACAGGAGCCCCGGAGCAAGACTTAGGCCTACTTTGTACTCCCGCTATGCTGGCTGTTAGACTGCATGACGAGATGTGTGTCACGCATAACATAAAAAGGACTCGCCGTTTATGCTGACTTGCCTCCGGACACTACCTGCAATCTGTATCAGTGTTTTATTGTCACATGTTCATCATAACACAGGGCCATTCTGAACTGTGAAATTCTTGTGACATGGCAGGCGACAGTACGCAAAAAATATAGGCAAAGAATTACATAGGCAAGAAATTTGTATATGTATACACATATATATTGAGCAGCACAATATACATAATAAGATAATGCAACACCACAATATACATAATAATAGTAATGATGATTAAAACAAATTATATTTACACACATAATGTTCTATACCAGTATTCTCAACTGGTGGGTCGTGACCCCCATGGGCATGTTGAGTGGGTCACAGAGCATACGCCAAACCATCTTTCGAAAGAAGCCTATGAAGTAACAAATGTTAATTTGTGTTTCAATGGCTTCCTAATTGAGTTTAGCTCAAAGTGTTGCAGCTTTTAGTTTGCTCTGTGTTTTTAACAATAAATTAAGGCATTGTTGATTACTGCAATATTGGTAAATACATTTTATGTGTGGGTGGGGACTTAAAGACTAATGACACATGTGGGTCCTGAGGTGAGAGTCCAGTGTTATATGCTATAGGACAGGATCTAAGAGGACCCTTTGAATCTTAAGAAAATCTATTTTTTAGCAGGTGTGTGCTTCACACTTCTTTTAGCTGTTTGGCCTTTGTTGCAGAGCTTTGTGCACCTGCCCTTGGCATTCTTCTGTTGAGACGTCTGAAATGCACGTCTGATTCGGGGGCGGAATTGTGTGTGGGATCCTTCAAACACATTCAACTGTGACAAATTTGGATTTGTTAGAATCTCAAACTCGTGCATGCCACGCACAGGTGGCATGCACACAATAAAGACAAATAAATAGAACTCACACAATCAGACAGCCTTAAAGGACAACGCATGCACGCACGCACACACACACACACACACACACACACACACACACACACACACACACACACACACACACACACACACACACACACACACACACACACACACACACACATACGTTGTCTGGAGACTACTCAACTCAATGTTATACATCTGTAGCGCACGCCTTCCTCTCTATCTAACCATGCCAGCCTACTATGCTCTTCCACATCCCTTTTGCTTGTTAAAAAAAAAATGTTACGCATTATATTTCACATCTCGTCCAAACAGGAGACCCTTATTTCTCATCTGAAACCAAACAAACCCAAGAAAAGACTTTAAAGGGGCCCTATTATACCATTAGGTGTGGCCGTAATTAGCCATTAAAAGCCATTTAAAAATTGTGAGACGAAAATTGTCATTGTGACAACATTGTGATCAGAAATGGGAGTATCCACCCAAATGTATGCTGACTAGATCTCATTTATAAAACATTACGTAGGATCCATACTGAAAGTATGCATATGCACAAATGCTAAAAATGGGTGTGTGCAAAAAAAAACTTTAAAACTTAAAAACCAGGCGTACACACACCGGCAATACATTTTCGCTTTATAAATGACAGTCCACTTGAAAATCTGCACGCGTAGACCTGCCTCATATCCCACCCTCTCCCCACCCAAATTCAACTGTAAATATGAAATGCAAAGCACTATATGAATATGAATGTATTAAAATAACAATAAGAACCGAGAGGAACATGATGTCAAAGAGACTATCAACCGTGATGTGTGAAATATCAACGACATAGATGATGTCAAAAGTCAACCGTAATTGTCGTTTTACAAACTCTGAGGTGACTGGAAAAGACAGTGTCTCCAGCGCGCTCTGTGCACCTGACAGCAGTCAAGTTCACTATCGTACTTGGCGATATATATTCACGTTATTAGATAGACATATTATTGCAATATATGAGCTCTCCGTTCTGCAATTCTTTATTTATCTTCTGTGATGTTGGATTTCTACAGATGTAATTTCACCAGTTACCATGCATTGTGTTAATAAAAGTCACATCTATAGCATTCTAAGGAAATATACAGGGTCACATGCATGAAATGTATTTACAGTAGGGCTGTCAAACGATTACAATTATTAATCGTGATTAATCGCATGATTTTGTGTAGTTAATCGCGATTAAGCCCAAGTTTTTTATTGGCTCAAACTTGAATGATTTTTCCAAGTGAAAAGCAGTGTATTGTGTTGTAGCCATATGAATGGAAAATATAAGCAGCATCCAAAGGTATTTTTTATTACAATAAAAAAATCTGAATTAACGGAGCACCCCCCCCCCCAATCAGAACCGCGAATTAACGGACCCTGCCCCCCCCATCAGAACCGCGAATTAACAGATCCCCCCCATCAGAACCGCGAATTAACGGACCCTGCCCCCCACATCAGAACCGCAAATTCACGGATCCCCCCCAATCAGAACCGCGAATTTAACGGACCCTGCCCCCCCCATCAGAACCGCGAATTAACGGACCCTGCCCCCCACATCAGAACCGCGAATTAACGGATCCCACCCCCCCATCAGAACCGCGTATTAACGGATCCCACCCCATCAGAACCGCGTATTAACGGATCCCCCCCCCCATCAGAACCGCGTATTAACGGATCGCCCCCCCCCCATCAGAACCGCAAATTACCGTTTCCCCCCCCCCCCCCCCAGAGACGCTGACTCGGAGCCTGTTGCGCGCCTCACGGTAGCGTCATTGCGCATCCTTGGCGCAATATCTGTGATGTCCACCAATGTCCTAAACAACAACACGTCCTTGCTTGAAGTACTTTGGTGATAAACGAATCAAAAGGTCAAACTACGTAATTGCGTTAATGGCGTCAAAAAAATTTGTGGCGTTAATAATGCGTTAACTTTGACAGCCCTAATATAAAGTTTACTGTGGAAACTCTTAGATACCCACACTATGAGGTGCTGCGAAAAGCATGGATGCACTATATGTGTTTCATATAGGCTATACATCTAGATCGGATTCTGCATTGATAACTAACAGTGAAGGTTAGTAATAGTATAAAAATAAGAATTGTCTTCAGTAGTTACTCACTACTGGCACAATTACAAATAACGTTGCTAGTTTGAATGATGATAACGATAATGATCTATAACGTTTGCCATTACCTGAAACTAAATGTGTGAGAGGCATAATCTGTCTTCAGTTCACCACCTGTCGTCAATTTACCCGGCCTCCAAAATGTGCATATGGCGTACACATGGGTCAGAGTTTACATACAGGTACACATTCTCCCACCAGTTTATTTTTTATAAATCAGACACTTTGCGTGGGAAGTTGTATATGCAATTTTCAGGCCCAATTTTGAGCATATCCAACTGTTATAAATGAGACTCCAGTTTACTAGTTGGTAAATGTATAGATATTCTATTCAGTGGAAATATTGGAATAGAAATCCATATTAGGGCTGCCACTAATGATTACTTTTCTAGAAGAATCTCAAACTGCAGTTTTGTTGTTATTTTAAAGTATTTTAAAGTATTCTCATAACTTTTGAAGTTTTTGATCTGTGGGTAAACCACATGCAACCTCTTTGGCAATTGCATAGTGATATTGAAGCAACAATATTGTTTGTAATATTGGTACGAGTTGAATTGAAATTGCGACTAACGTGACTTAATTCATATGCTGGACATACATGTGCATCTCCTGGCAGAGCTTCTACTCACAGCTGCTCCACAGGGCTGTAGTCCAGCCCTCCTCTGCCATATTAGTTATATTATATAGCTATATAACCTGCTGTTCAGCCATCTAAAAATAACACTGAACAACAACAACTTGGCGCCATTACCTACTCATTGATGCTGTTTGGCAACCATTGTACACACACGCAGGACAAGGCAGGCACCACCAACCACACCACACATTATGAAGTCTTTGGTTTTGTAGAAGATATCAGATTACAGGTTTTTTTCTTCTTCTCACATCTGCATTAGTAAACTGGTTCAGGTCATAAGATGCTGTTTATTCGGGCGAAGAGATTGTAGCTTGAACTAAGAGCGTTATGGGTTGCTCCGCACCACAACCCCACTGAACCCACTGGCTTTGAACACAGACCATTTCAAACAGAGTCCCAGAAACAAGGATCCCGGTGAATAATCCCAGCAATGGAGAACGAGGCTGCGGCCTCAGTGTCATTAGTATGGCCTAGTGACTGTAAGGCACTGGCAGAGGCTTACGTTACCCACAGGACTTAATTACCGCATTGTCCTCCCTGAGGATCCAGAAGAGAGCTTAGCGGAGCAACCCGCCCACTTTGTCTTTTGATGTCTGCTAAATTCCCCCCATCCGATTGCAGATGAGACGTGTGAATTGTGGGTGTACTGGGCCATCATAATGTTATGTATCATGGGTTATTGTGGTGGCCTAACATGCATCTCACTACCTCTCTGTCTCTCTCCCTCCCCATCTGTCTCTCTCTGTCCCTCTCTCTCTTTCTTTGACTGTTTTTAGGAGCGCGGCAGTTCAATGGGAAAGCTGGAGCCCATCTCCCCTGTGAGCCCGGCCCAGATGGACCCGGACCTCGATCTGGTGTCCGCCCGCTTCTCCAAGGAGGAGCTGATCCAGAACATGGACCGCGTGGACCGGGAGATCACCATGGTGGAGCAGCAGATCTGCAAGCTCCGCAAGAAGCAGGTATGTGTGTCACCACCCTGTTTGTTCCTCTACTGGTGATCTGGATGGGTGAGCAGAAAAAAGTTAAAACCCCATTGCAAATGTAGGAATGACATTACTTTGAAACATGCGTGACGCTATCTACAGTCGACTAAACCTAGTCAGTAGGTAGTAGCCACACTAGGAACCATTAGGGATGTATTCATGTTAGGCCAAAATACTAACCAAAGTGCTAACCATTCCACAAAAATGACCCTAAAGCACAACACGTGACGAAGAGAGCAAAACAGCCTCTGTACATGCATGCTCCATGTGCTTTGATCCGTTACAATTATGCGATTCTTTCTTTAACCAGAATTCTTGCTCTTTGGGCTGAAGCATCCGTAGCTTATGTGAATATATAGACATTTAAATAAATATATGTTTTACATCGTCGCCATGCGTGTGGCCGTTTTTAAGCACTTGGCAGTGTTGGCATCCCTGATGGGTTGGCTTAATAGTGACATTGTCGATGTTCATGCATGTTTTTTCTCCTCCAAGCACAACATTTCCCTGCCAGCCGTGCGTTGGTGTCGGCGCAGTAAAAAAACGTTTCAACAGAAAACTATGCTGTTTTGTAATCGGCGTAATGAATGCCACTGATTGGCTCTCTACAGCGGGGCCTAGCGTTCTTTACTGTTGCCTCTGGGCAGCCAAATTCTCTCTTCTCCTTCCTCCACGCTGATCCCTTTTTTATTATTTGAGAAGAAAGTAGGTTAAAAATAATACACAGCTATAAATAACAGCTCCCCCCGGGGGAGTGGAGGATTATGGCAGGGCTTTTGTAACCACTCCTATTCCGACCTTACAAGCTACCCCACACCCCTTTATGTAACCCCTCTCCCCCATACCAGTTCTCTGTTGTTGTTGGTCCTTTTGCCTCCCGACCCCCAACCACTCGTTTACTTTGGCTGCAACAAAAAAAATCCATGGCACCTGCAGCTAGGGATGGGGATCGAGAACTGGTTCTACTAAGGACCCCGTTCCACATTTTTCAAAACACGAATATCAATAAGGTTCGAGCTTATCGATACTGTTATCGAGGCCGCACGCCACTTAACAAATTGGGAGACACCCTTTCACTTTCACAACTCACAGTCCCACAACTCAGCGATCATGTTTTGTTTACTTGGAAAGACATTGAATATACAAAAGATATTCACGCTCAGACTAACATTGGCCTGGCGCGGGAAACTATAGACACGATCACCGGTCTGAGTCCCAAGTGTCTAGCGGTCACCTGCCCAGGTGACTTATGAACGAAGCCATCAGGCAGCAGCAGTCCTCGCGATTGTTTGGTCAATATTTCTGCACAATAGGCAAATTACTAAGTACTGCTGTGGTAAGGGGAGCCCCTGCAGCCGTGCAGTGCTGTGCTAAGGGTAGCACCTGCAGCCATGCAGTGCTGTGGTAAGGGGAGCACCCGCAGCCATGCAGTGCTCTGGTAAGGGGAGCACCCGCAGCCCTGCAGTGCTGTGCTAAGGGGAGCCCCTGCAGCCGTGCAGTGCTGTGCTAAGGGTAGCACCCGCAGCCCTGCAGTGCTGTGGTAAGGGGAGCCCCTGCAGCCCTGCAGTGCTGTGGTAAGGGGAGCCCCCGCAGTGCTGTGGTAAGGGGAGCCCCCGCAGTGCTGTGGTAAGGGGAGCCCCCGCAGTGCTGTGGTAAGGGGAGCCCCCGCAGTGCTGTGGTAAGGGGAGCCCCCGCAGTGCTATGGTAAGGGGAGCCCCTGCAGTGCTGTGGTAAGGGGAGCCTCTGCAGTGCTGTGGTAAGCGGAACCCCTGCAGTGCTCTGGTAAGGGGAGCACTCAGGATGGGCAAAAGGGTCTAGGAGGGCTCTGGGGTATAAGGTGGAAATGAGCCTGTTGAATGATTGAAGATTCTGCCCCTCCCCTGTCCATCCCAGTCATGCAAGGCCACAACTAAATAAAATAGGCACAGAGTCAAAATAGAGGGATTAGTTTAAATAGTAGGGATGCGTCTTATTGTAAAAATATTTGGCTGCCACTTCTAAAGTGATAAATGAATAATAGATGTAAAATTAATAACGCATAACTCTGCACCAGTGCCCATCATCATTGCTGAACAGAACCTCCAATCCCAGCCCTATCTGTGGTCTGGGAGCTTCTGTAACTTGGACCTTTTGTTGAACATCCATTTTCTAAACAAGCTTGAATTCTTCATGTGATTCTGTGCGCATTCTTGTTTGTGGCAAAGCAAAAGTATGCAGCGGTACTGAAACCCCTTCCGGGTTTCCACTGAAACCACTGCGGCTTAGAAGTGTGCTCCAGTTCCAGTGTTCAACACTGATGGAAACACAGGGCCAACGTGGGAAATGCATTGGCAGCTGCCTATCATGTTCTGGAGTGTTTATTAGAAGTATCTTCACATCACGTCATTACAGGAATGTATTTTAAAAAGGTGAAACATCCACAAGTGTAAACCATAACAAGTGGAAGTGGAAGAAGCTGCTGTTGAGCATGGCTTGGCAGGTGAGAGAGGTGCTGTTTGTACCTGCACTGCTGGTTCTCTTCCACATCTCCTCCCCCTGCCTCTCTCCATTCACATCGTCATCATTATCATTATCATCACCCTGGGCCAGGCTGCCGCAGCAGGCAGCGGCTTTGTTTACAAGCCGATGTGCTAACCCATTGATTAAATGGGCCGTGGAGACTTAAGCCTAATTTATAAGCCCAGAACTGCGCCTGCCAGCATGAACCAAAAATGACGTAATCATGGCCCTCATTCACAGTTCATGTGGTGATTTGTTATGTGCAGCTGAAAATGTTCAACTCTGCGCACAGAATGTGAGAACTGCGCATCCACAGCATCATTGCAGAAAAACTGCAACTACATTGTGCTACAGTGCTATTACTGCTGATGCTTTCGGCCTGGCCTGGCTGGCTGGCTGTGTGTGTGTGTGTGTGTGTGTGCGGTCATCTCTTAGTGACTGTGTGTGTGTCTCTATGCATGCCTTGCAGCACCAGCTGGAGGAGGAGGCTGCCAAACCCCAGGAGCCCGACCGCGCCATCTCCCCCCCTCCCAGTGAGGCCAAACACCGCAGCCTCGTGCAGATCATCTACGATGAGAACCGGGTAGGACACACACACACACACACACACACACACACACACCTTCCACTAATGCTCTCACTCTGGTTCTCTCTTCCTCAAACCGTGCGTGTGCTTAAAGCTGTGTGTCCTGTTTTGGACAGTCACCATTATCACACGTGTGGACTGTGTTCACGACAGCCATCGTCTCCTGTGGTCTGTGATTGTCTCGCTGGTGTTGATGTAAGATAATGACTTGGTGGCAGAATTTCCCAGAGCGCCACATCACAGCAGGGCCCCGCTGGTTTTGTTAGCGGAGGCATAGATGGCGTGTGTGCGTGCGCCTGTGCTTGCCTACCAGGGACTCTTTGTGTGTGTGTGTGTGTGTGTGTGTGTGTGTGTGTGTGTGTGTGTGTGTGTGTGTGTGTGTGTGTGTGTGTGTTGTGTGTGTGTGTGTGTGTGTGTGTGTGTGTGTGTGTGTGTGTGTGTGTGTGTGTGTGGCTTCTAGACTTCTTACCATTTTCACATCTCTTTTATGTTGCATTGTTCGCACACACACACACCCCTCTGTGCAGAAAAGCGTTTCCTGCACCTTTATTCCTGGGCATCATACACATGTGGACCTCATACACATCCAGTGTCCTCCTATTTCAAGGACAGAAACTCTGCCCATAAGGAGGCTCAATCGCGTGTCTTGGTTATATTGAAGCCTGCTGTTGGGTCTAGGGGTGTAACGGTACACAGAAGCCACGGTTCGGTACGTACCTCGGTTTTGGGGTCACGGTTCGGTACGAGTTCGGTACAACAGGAAAAAAGCAACAAAAATCCCAAATGCATAAGGCTAGGTTTCTTTTCATTTATTTTGAACAGACAGTAGTGCAAGTTATACTTAGTTCCACCTAGTGTCATATAGTCCCCCCTGAGATAGTTGGTACAGCCTGGCCCTGTAGTGTATCAAGCAGTAAACACAACAGTGAACATACACTCTTGCATCGGTCATATTTCTATGTAGGGCTGATAAAAAAAACAAAAAGCAATTGGTCACAATCAGCTACAAAACTGAAAAGCATCTCTTATGTTATAAAAGTACAAAATAAATAGAATACAAAATAAAACTTGTACAGTGTTTCAATTTGTTCCACTTAAGCTATATTTAAACATTCAAAGCTTAAGCCCAACCCTCCCAAAAAAGACAGAGGAAAACAAAACATGCTAGTAGGGAGGTACTGAGGTAGCAGGCCAGGTAGTATTTGCAAACTGGCAACTTTCGTAACTTCATTATAAAAATAAAGAACTCAAACTTTTCCATATGCTGTATTATACAGTTAAATGTAAACAGCAAACATACACTGTCCCCATAGGACATATTGTTATGTTGGATGACGTCAAACTAAAAAGGTTCAATAAGCTCCAAAACTGAAAAGCAGCTCTCATGTTCTGAAAATACTACAAAATAATAATAAGGAGTGTTTCAATTATTTCGGCCTAGGGCTGATGCAAAATAAAAAGCAATACAGAACTGAATAACATCTCCTGGTGTGAAAATACAAAATATGTCAAATATGCTTTAGGAGCAATGTATCACATTTGTGATTAACTTGTGAGTCTGAAAGGTCATATGCATCTCTTAAAGGTACTCAAGCTTCATCTCTCTTTACAGCTCTCCATCGCCGCTGTAGTCCACGCGAACCCGACATTTTCCCACACAGCTGATTTGAAAGTAGCAGGCGGGTCTTCTAGCTCCTGTGTCTCAGTTGCACTCATAGTCATAGTCAACGTGAACGTGTCCGCTTCATCTTGTTTAGGTCTTCTTCTGCTGTTCTTGTTCCTTAATGGCGGTCGGCAAACAGCGTTGAGTTGCTTTATCGCCACCTTCTGGATTGGAGTGTGACTCAGACGTATTCGTCGTATGGCTGCACGTACCGAACCGTGGCGTCCGTACCGTGAAGTCGCGGGACGAATACACGTACCGTTACACCCCTAGTTGGGTCCACTGCAAAGTGGCTCACTGTGCCTGCTAATGGAGCCATTACCCACGCTCCTGGTCCACCTATTGGTGAGAGTCACACCTCTGCTTTCATGTTCCAGGGAATCTCTCTCTCGCTCTCTCTCTCTCGTGCTGGGAGTTTGCCCCAGATTTACAAAAAGGGGGAAAAAAAACCTCTTTGATGGAGTCCCTCCTGGGAAACTGAGAGTTAGCCCCTTACTAGTTCACACTGATCCACTCCCATGGATGATTCGGCCACGTTTTCACAGACACTCAAGGTATCCTCGACAGTCCCCCTGTGCTTGCTGTGACACGCACACGCACACACACACACACACACGCACACACACAACTTTATGAGAGCAATGCCCTTCTGTTTGTGTGCACAGATTAAAGAGTTTCAGGGTGATCTCTGTGGCACTCTGCACTGCAGTTCTCTCTCACCTGAAGTGCCTGGCTGGCCTTAAAGGACACAGCTTAGAATGTGTATTAGAGGACTTTACAATTTAGTCATTATAGTCTTTATAGTTTCTCCTCACACACAATATAATATTAGTCTATTAGGTGCCGGTGTGCTATTAAGTTACCCGTGCCATTGCGTAACATTGCTTATTCACACTCACCCCTTCAGTCTTTAAAAATAGTCAAATATTAGCAACGTTTGTGGACGTGCTTCAGGATTTAAAATATAAACCCATAATCATACGCTTTTGTCTGATCAGGTATTGTTTGGGTTTACAGAATGCACTGCTAGAGTACATTTTTGACCATGTACTATATGTATTTTTCTACCTTGTATTAGTTTTACTCTGACTACTGCCTACTTGCAGCGTCACAGTGCCTTACATTATTTTGCTGGCCAAGCAAAGTGCTGTATGTAAGAATAATGAATCCGTTCAGGGACTACATGTAGGATTTTACTGCACAAATTGCTTTAAATTGCCAGTTCGTGAGCAGGTTGTGGTTGAAGTTAAAACGTGAGAGCTTCCCTGACTCTGTTGCGTAGAACAGCTTTTGGGCTTATTTCTTTTATATTTCATAGCTTTTTAAAATGTGTACAAGGTTTAATTATGATTAGAACTAACATTAGTTTCTGATTGTTATTGTCTCAACCCACGGATCTCAGAATGCACTGATTCTTACATATAGTACCTTTAATAACTTCTAGAATAAGTGTTATTTATAAAATAAGTCCTTCAACACCAGCATTCTGCATCTTTTTCACGTTCTACCTCTTTTATTATGTGCACGCAAAATTGTGGTTTATTATGCCAAGAAAGAAGCTGGCAATGGCTATACCTATATTCATGCCACGCTTTGTTTGAAGGCCTTTGGTTATACAGTTTGTGTTTGGCCCCCACACATGTGTGCACTGTTGGATCTAGCAACGTACAATGTGTGTGTGTGTGTGTGTGTGTGTGCGTGTGCGTGTGTGCGTGTGCGCGCGTGCGTGTGTGTGTTTCACCACCTGGCTGTAATTACTCCAGCCCTCCCAGTGGGCCGTGCCTTTGTCACGGGGTGTCGGGTGTCCCTTGGGGGCCGTTGTCACCGGACTCAGGCTCTCCCTGACAGCGATACAGCCACCCCACTGACAGGCCTTTGTCTAAAGACCCTGCACGGCTGGGGCCCCGGCCCTGTGTTGGTGACATGGACCCCACAGCACAAGGCCGGCCAGGGATCGTGTTTATTATAGCCTAATGCTGTTGAGCTGAATTAAAGCAGGTCCTGTCACTTTTAGTGTACAATTTCTTCCATTATTATCTATTATATAAATATTTCTGATCGTAGTTCCACAACAGGAACCCTAGCCGGTGTCCTCCTGTCTAGACCCAGTCCTCCTGCTTCATGTGTGTTGGTGTGCTCTGCTTCTCCACGCTCTGTAGGAAGTGCCACCACAGCTGTGTGAGCTTTTGATCAGTCCCCTCACTCTACAGTAATTGTGAATGTCTAAAAATATAAAAACTAATTGAAATAAATCTGATTTGCATTCCTGTGACAATTGCTTTATTATATTTGTGTATATGCAATCGGCATCACAGAATACAATTGACAATCACAATGAATAATCACAATAACAAAATTGGGCAAAAAAGTATTGCAATTGTCAGTTGGCACAATCGTGGCCCTCCTGTGACCCTCCCCCTGAATCCCTTATCATGGCTTTCGCTTGCTTCCTCCACACTAAATTATATTTGAGAAAACTACATTGGGGGGATCCAGTAAAATGTATGGCATCAGTGATTTTCAGTGGCTTTTCAAAACTTCGACATTTAGCTAACGGCAGATCTATGTCAATGAATGGCCGTGAGAGTGTTTCTACTGCTATATATAGTGGTGCACTCACATGAGTCTATTGTCAAAAGGGTCTATTGCTACTCAAACCGATTGGGTCAGCATGCCATCGCATCGCGTACACCTCCGCACCAACACTTTAAACAAAATAACACTGTACAGTTTTCCTCAACAGTCTCACCACCAGCCCAAGCTGCTGTCGAGCACCGCTTAACAGGTGCTGTGTGTACTTTTCACTGCTGGTTCTCCTCCACCGCCCCTCCCCCCCACCAACGCTGGGTTTAAACGAGGACAAAATATCAAAATCTCTGCCTACTAATAATATAAAGCTGGCAATTGCGTAACAGACTCCAGTTACAATATTTTTCTTTTTTTCTGGCGATAATTTATCCTGAATAGCATGTGTTTCTTCTTCGCATGCTCTAGAGTCTTTAATGTTTTGTCTTGTTGTACTCCAATAAACACCGCTTATTCACTGTTGCATCGATGTGCTATTCTTTATGTATATTCTTTCTTTTTTTCAACCAACAACAAATATTTCTGTAAAAAGTTTCATTTGGTGCTTTTACAACACTGATATCCTGCTGATGGTAACAACAACAGGGTCTTCAGTAGTTGCTGCTTTTATCTCTGAGTTTTCTGTTCTTTTTCTATTTGTGCATAATGTACCTTGGCTGCTGTGTGTGACTTTGAGGCGTATGCCACTGGTTGGCTGTTCTGCATCAAAACTGCTCCTCATCCCTTTTTTAATGTCAACCTACAGTCACAGCTCTTTAGCAGGGTCGTAGTAGCAGAGTATGGGGCCTAGTTTTTGATGAGCTCTTTTAGGGAGGCTGTGTCATGGTTACTGTCCCAAATGAACTTGCTTTAAAAGCTTTTAGTCTTGCTTTAAGAGCTGGTGCATCGTTGTGTTGACCTCAGACAAGTGTGGAGCAAACCTGGCTAGATAATTGGCCATGCCTAGGATCAACTCTAGCTCACCTTTGCTCTCAGGCAAGGACATGTCTTTACTTGCCTGGATCTTCTTTGGGTCTGGCTGGATCCTCTTGCGTGTGAGTCTATGCCCGAAATAGCTGACTTCAGTCACACTTTTCTCTGGGTTCAAGCGCGCCCCTCTCTCTCGAGGGATTCCAGCATGGCACCGTCGTATTCCTTTGGTTTTTGCCAGATATCGGTATGTTTTTGACTATGGCAACTACGCTGCTGAGTTCTTCATATGTTTCGGCAATTCTCTTCAGAATATATCCTGGGCTGATATTATTCCAAAGGAAGACTGAGGAAGCAGTATCTGCTGAAGACTGTGTTGAAAGTAGTCAGCAGAAATTACTTGTTTCCAGTAGTGGACAGTGGAGTCTTGGCCTGGGCCTTCTCAGGTCCCCCTTGCAACAACCTACTACCACCATCAAACTACGCACAGGTCAAAACAATATGCAAACTACATTATTTCCTCCATATTAAAAGAAATCCATTACACAATCATCCCTCCTGACACCTGTTCACTCATGTCACTCAAAAACCAGACAACGGCAACAACGGTTTCAACAAATGTTGAAACTATGCATACCTTGTTATTTCTTACTCTAGCACAAGTGCATTACACAGCACTAAAGGAATGAGAACACACTCAAATAACCAAATTCAAACATTGGCAACCATCTTAATCAACTCTAAAGTTCTAAATAACACAGCAGCACTCAACAATCACTTGAAGACAAATTCCATCCTGTGTTCCTTTTTCCCTTTAACATATTTCCTTTTTCTCTTGGAAAATTTGCCTTGAAAAAGGAATCCAAAGCAAATCTGCGACGGTATCAACTTCTGTTATTAGTCGGAATTTTCTGTCCCCATCAGTTGCAGCAAAGCTAATTAGCTAACGTTAATGCTCACGAAAGAAATAACTCGACTTGATGACATCACCTGGGGCCAGCTATGAGGCCCTGGAGGTGTAACCATCCCCACGCAGCAAATTTTGATTGCTTGATTTTGTTGTCACTCTATTTTTACTAGGGATGCAGCGGCACAGTTGGCCCACGGTTAAGTATGTATCATGGTTTTTGGGCCACAGTAATGGTACAGTTTCGGTACCTTTAAGATTTACCATGTTTATTTATACTTTTTGTAATGTATGTAAATAGTTGTGTGTTTATAGACTACAACATTTTGACCGCTAGGTGGTAGTATGTACCTGCCCAGTCTATGAGGTAACACTGGTCAGGTGATGTGAGTCAGCTATTTTTAAGGTCACAGGTAATCTGCAATAAACAGGAACATCACCCAAAGATACAGCATTGTTTGTAGCAATCTGCTTTTGGAAGGCAGCCATGAGAGTTGGTTGCGCAAACAAGTCAAGAGATACGGCCGGGTGATGGCCAGGTAAATGCAACTTCATGTTTGATGTTTCTTTTTTAAGGAACTGGATAAGTCCATATATGCCTTTGTCTGGAATAAGAATATCCCACGGATAAGAAAAGCATACCTCGAGAGACAGAAAGACGTTGGGGGCTTGGTGCTGCCAAATTTCCTACAGTATTACTGGGCGGCTAATATGCATAAACTAATGTATTGGGTCTCTGCGTCCTACGAGGGGGGTGGAGAGGTGTGGTTGGAGATGGAGCAACATTCCACACATACTGTGTCCTTACCTTCTCTGGTGTGTGCTCCATTGCCACTCAGTAAGCAGCGCCTCACCAATAATCCCATTGTGAGTGGCTCGCTTCGAATATGGTCCCAGCTCAGGACTCACTTTTGGCACAGACAGGTATTGTCCTCTCTTCTGGTGGTAGCTAATGCACTTTTTCCGCCCTCACTCATGGACACGGCATTCAAATTTTGGTTCAGTAATGGTATAAAACAGGTGAAAGATCTTTTTAAGGTGGTGTGTTCATCTCTTTTGAGCAGTTGGTGAGGGAATACAGCATCCCCCACTCACATTTTTTTAGGTACTTGCAGGTGCATGCCTTTGTTAAGAAACATTTCCCATCTTTTCCATTACTCCCCCCGAATAGTTGGATAGATAAGTGGTTGGATGGGGATCCAATGCAAAGGGAAGTTGTGAGTAGATTGTACTGTGCTATTCAGGCGATTGCTTCCCCATCACTTGACCATATTAGGACAGCTTGGGGGGAGGACTTTGGCTTTGACATCTCGGATGGCTCCTGGCAATTAGCGATTAAGAGGATACATTCAACCTCTATTTGTGTCAACATGGTTTGCTTCAATTTAAAGTGTTCCATAGGCTTCATCTCTCTAGGAGCATGCTTGCCAGGATATATCCAGATGTGGATCCAACTTGCTCTCGATGCCATGAGGCTCCTGCTACCCTCGGTCATATGTTCTGGTCATGCCCTGTGTTGGTTGGATTTTGGTCCTCTATATTCGAGACATTTTCGTGGATCTGTGGCAAGGAGATCAGCCCTGGGGCTGTGACTGCGGTTTTTGGTGTGGTCCCTGACGGGGTGACTGTGTCTGCGGCCCAGTCAAACCTTATAGCTTTTTCATCTCTATTTGCTCGGTGCCTTATTTTGTTTGGTTGGAAATTGGCTATCCCCCCTACACACAAGCGCTGGGTCAAGGATGTGATGGCACATTTGAAGTTGGAGAAACCAAAATACTCAACGGGGGGGGATCAGTCCAGGGGTTTCATAGAGTCTGGCAGCCATTCTTGGACTACTTTAGTTCGGAGTTCCCTGCTAAGGACACTGAAATGTAATGTTATCTTTGGTCACTGTGTTTTTGTTTAATTAATATTTTTGCTATATCTGGTGGATGATGTACAGTATGTGTTTTTGTTGTGTGTATATATTTTGTCTTTTTTGTTTTAACATGTGGAAAAATTTAAATTACAGTGGTAAAGCAGTGTTAGCAGACTGTAGTTTGTTTGTTCACGGTCTTCTTACCCTCGTCATCATACTGCACGTTGAACCCAAAGTATTCCCACACAGCGGACTTAAGATGATGGTGCCTCTTCAAATTTTATTTTCTGTGTATTGCTTGCCATTGTCACATTAGAGCTGAGAGAATGTTTGTTTGAAGATTCATTGCCTGCAAATTTCACCATGAAATTTACAGGCAGAGCGCTGATGGGCTCCAGGTAAATTCTGATAAACTCTGATAAGCACTAATATTGCGGTGCACGTGTGCATATTGGACCGTAGGGGTCACACCGAACGGTGTGACAATACACTGTGTACCGTTGCACCCCTAATATTTGCACCTAATATGGTTTCTATTAGCAGAACCTGCAAAACAAGTCTCAGAAGGCCCTGGGGGTGGAGTTACAGTAGCTGGAAACAGCAACTGAGCCTAGAAGCACAGGCTGCAGTGTGCAGTTCTCGCTCCCGATAGTGTGTTGATGGTTATGATGTAAATGGAAGTCTACGTTAAAAATATTTTTTGTAATTAGTCACAAATAATAATTATAAATGTATTATTTTTTATTACCATAAAATTGTATTTCTTAAAAATGGTAGGGCCTACAGAGAAGGCCCTGACGGACCACCTCTGCTCGTTTCAGCTTAATGGCCCAGTAACCCAAGCCTGCATCCATGACACTGAAATATTGGGCTGGACAGCTTTTGTGGGGATGTCATCTAGTAGGGTCGGCAGGTAGTGTGGTCTTTCAATTGCTTTGTTGAGGTCTCGAGGATCAAGACACACCCTCAGCCTTCCTGTGCAGTGTTTTTTGGCGACTACCAGCCTATTCACCCTTTTGGTGGTCTGTTACTTTGGTGATCGCATTTGAATGAGTTCCTGTGTGGCGGCCTGGCGGGTACACTATAGGGACAGCAGATGGATTAATATGTATGCCGCATTCTCCTGGGAATTCCCCTATGCCTTTAAACACATCTTGAAACTCTTTCAGCATACTGGTGCACTCTACCAACAGGACTAGCTTCAGCAGGTTCATGTCAAGGCAGAAGAAGATGAAGAAGATCTTTATTAATCCACACATGTAATGGTCACACAACACACGGCATGCAGGAAGTGGTGGCCGGCAAAAACACACACACGCACACGCGCGTGCAGGGACGGAAATTTGGCCTCTGCATTTGGACCAGTGGGCAGCCATTTTGACGCCGCCCGGGGACCAACAGCTCCAGGTTTTACATCCACATCTTGGTCAGGGACGTGGACAGGAGAGGTGATCTTCACATGTTTTTTTAATTGGGGTTCTTTTACTCTGTAAGGAGACCCCACGGAGCACGGGGAGAACATACAAACTCCAAACTCAGAAAGGCCGGGAGATCACCCACCTGGGCACCCCAGAGTCAACAGCGCCCCAGGCGGGAATCAATCCCAGGACCTTCTTGCTGTGAGGCAGCAGTGCCACCGTGCCTATTAGGCTCTTAGTCCTAATATGGGAAGGGCTGCTTTTTTACGTGCAAGTACTGATGGCTCACATGTGGCGGGTCTCCAGAAATTAAATGGGCGGATGGAAAAAACGACGACATCAACTAAATGTCGGTGGCACAACAGCCTTATTTTGAAATGTTATGCTGGAAATGTTGTGTTGGGAAGGAGCACGGTGGCATAACGCCACCATTACATCCGTCACACCGTCATACTCATACACCAGCTGGTTGAGAGAGCGCGGGTGTGTGATTCTCCTTCTGGGAGAGTGCAACCTGACATGATGATGGAACACAACATGGAGGAGTGCTAGCTGATTAGGATGGAGGTATTGGCGTGTGTGGTGTGTGTGTCTGTGTGCGCGTGCGCTGTTCTTGGTGAGGGAAATTGCATACTGAATATGGAATACTGAAGATCTGTCATAGCTTAGCTCTGTTGTTTGCATGCACAGTCGAGGGAATTTATTTGGCTATTTCTATGCATGCACTCCGGTAGAACAATTACTATAAATATTATTAAACTCGTAATATGGCCAAGTACAACATCCCAATCGCAGGAGCTGCAATTCTTGGATACGGGTAAAATGTGTAAATGTAACACCATTTACACATTGTAGTGCATGAGATGCTCTAGCCTAAAATGTCTGTTTGTCTGGTACAGAGAAATGTCAAAATGATAATTCCCATTAATAGTGAGTCATATCGCAATATATGTAAAAATTATCGCCATGCCATTATTTTTTTTGTATCATATTGCTCAGCCCTACACCCCAGTACCTCTGCCTTTCTCCTGCTTACTTTGATTTTGTGAGGCCAGACATGCGAGGTGTGGAGGGCTGAGATCGGCTTCTCACAGCACACAACACTGGTCCTCAATGTCCAACAATGTCCCTGACTTCCAGCAGCCACACTCCCTCTCTCTGCTGCTCCCTCACTCCCATTTTCCCATCTCTGTTGCTCGCCCACTCACTCCCACTCACTCGCCTGTGCACCACACTCGCTCCCTGCCTTTCTCTGATCTCGCTCTGGTCTCTCTCTCTCTAGCTGTCTCTTATCTCTCCCTACCTCTGTCTCTGCTCTCTCTCCAGCTGTCTCTCTCTGCTGTCTCCCTACATCACTGATCTCCCTCATCTCTCCCCACCGATATGATCTCTCTCTCTCTCTCTCTCTCTCTCTCTCTCTCTCTCTCTCTCTCTCTCTCTCTCTCTCTCTCTCTCTCTCTCTCTGCTGTCTCTCTCTCTCTGCTGTCTCCCTAACTCTCTGATCTCTCTACCGCTCCCTTGTTTCTCCCTACCTATCTGATCTACCTCTCTCTCTCCCACTCTGTGTGTTGAGGTGAGTAATGTTTTTCTCTGCTCCTCTCGCTCTCTCTCTCTCCAGAGAGAGAGAGAGAGAGCGAGGCAGAGCACTACGGTCCAGCTCATCTTAATAGCTGTAATATTGGTTGCGTCCATCCATCCTGCCAGTCCACCCGGCTTTTACCACGCTAGGTGCACGGCTGTGTTGCCGTGGCAATACCACAGGCACTGGTGGATAGCTTACGTGTTGCTGCTGTGTGTTCTATCTCTCTGTAGAAAAAGGCGGAGGAGGCTCATCGGATACTGGAGGGACTGGGGCCCAGGGTGGAACTGGTGAGTATGGGAAACAGCATCTGATGTTAACATGATCAAGTTTTGGCCTTTGTTGTTTCATAACAAGATGTGAAAAGGGTAGGCTATTATATATATATGTGTGTGTGTGTGCGTGTGCGTGTGCGTGTGCGTGTGTGTGTGTGTGTTTCATGCAGGTTAGAACCACACTGAAACTTTCATATTTCAATTTGTGGATTTGATTCAGTGTGATAATATCACAATAATCCAATACTTTGAGAGACAAAACAAAGAGACAAAATAATTTGTATTGCATTTACAAATAATGAGAATATTGTAACTACAGTTAGGGTATTACAACCAGCTGTTGCCCGGAACCAATAATAACTCGGCAACCGCTCAGCTTGACCAATCAGAAGTCGATCCGTCTGCACATACAGAACCTCATAGGTTACTTCGCATCGGTTAAATATAGCAATGTTTCTACTCTCACTATAGAGTGGCTTCCTGAACAAAGATTGTATCGCAAATGCTTATTGATATTTGTAGTGTTGTTGTTGGTGATTTACTCTTTTAATCAATAAATACCTGTAGCACATAACTTGTGGTAGGTTGGCATGGTGTATGTCATGGTTATAGTACGGTTACAGAGGTAGAAACACATTTGACTTGGGTTGAGGATTGGTATTGGGTTGAAGTATCACATTTTTCAAATCGGTTTGATAATTTCAACACCGAACCCAACCGGTATTCCGATTTTCTTTAACCACCAGATGGTGCCCTAAAGTCCTTTTTTCAATGATTTATAAATATAATCCCGCTGATCATGTTTTCTTCACTCTGAAAAGAACTTAATTGATTGATTGCAAGGTTCAATCCTTCAGCAGGAGCACAGGCTCTTTCATACATTCATGGTTATTATTCTATATCTAATTTGATGTAAAACAGGTAGTCAAAGAAGGATTCAATTATATTGCATTATGATTAAAGCTGTAATATTTAGTTCAGCTAACCTGTCTGTCCCATATCTCCTCCAGCCTCTGTATAACCAGCCTTCAGACACCAAGCAGTACCATGAGAACATCAAAATGTAAGAGACCACACACACACACACACACACACACACACACACACACACACACACACACACACACACACACACACACACACGATTCTCTTATATAGCCGCGAGAGGAACTATGGCCAAAAAGCCAATTCGACTTTATTGTCATTGCGCAGAGTAGTACAAAGTAGTACAAAAACAACGAAATGTCATAGTAGTAGTGCAGTATAACAAAAAACAAAGCTTACAGCACTTGACGAGGCAAAAATGTTAAATGGCTAAATTTAATTCGTTTTTAAAAGTGCTTGCCTGTAACACGGCAGTAAAGGTGCAGTAACACGGCTGCTTAAAAAAATAACCAGCATCTTTTCCCAAAAGTGCCAACACAGCAGTAAAGGTGCAGTAACGCAGCCGTTTACTGTATCAAAACAACAAGCACGTTATACCAGAAAAGTCAGCCATTACCCCGTGTCATCGTCTTCCTCCTGCGTACTAAAACCACCGAAGTCCTCTTCGTCGGTCCATAATGAGGGTGTGTGCATGAACACTTTCTTGGCGCAAACTGTCTCGCTCTCCTACTATCTGTCTCGCTCTCGTGTTTTGCTCTCGTTACCTGGCGCAAACTGTCTGTCTCGCTCTTGCGCTTCCTTGATAGTGCGCCCCTGGTGGCCTCTGAGTAGCAAAGTATTTACATATTTTTTTAAATCACGCATGGAAATGTACATAAAAAAATAGTTGCATCGAGTTGCATCGAGATGCATCGATAATCGTTTTAGAATCGAATCGTTGACCTCTGAATCGGAATCGAATCGTGAGGTGCCAAGAGATTCCCACCCCTACTGTTTACGCAGGACGACCAGTGTGTTTTGGACTCAGATTTGCTGTGACAGATTAAAAAGAGATATTGGCAGAGGTGGAGCGCTTAACCCAAGCATTAGAGTTGGGATAAGCGTTGGTCGCACAAACTGAACAGTAACCTCCCCTTCCTGTCCTTGGCTCTGAGCTGAAGCCCCCCCCGGCCCCCCCAGACCTAACTAGTCAAAATGAATCATGTAGAATCAGATTACATTCATCAGTGGGCAAAGTGACCTTAACATAGATACAATAACAATCAGGAGTAAAACACGCAAAGGGAGAGACGGGCGCAAAGGCTGCCAACGCAGATTACTGCCGCTGGCCTTGTGTCGAGGAAACCGACTGTTCCCAAACCAGATTTACAAGTCTGCCCTTTCTCTCTTTCTCTTTCTCTTTCTCATTGCTCTAGCTTGCTCCCTCCTTTGCTTTCTTCCTTCTCTTCCTTAAGTAAACTATTTAGATGTCATTTTACTAGTGGCGTACGAGGACATGCATCACTGTGTTTGTGCAAGAGATCAGTGAAATCAATGCCGTGCATGAAGTAGAGTATTTTATTCTTCCAAATGAAAAAAACATTCAAAGTGAATTCAAAAGAAATTCCTTGTATTTAAGTTAGAGACCCTAACACCCTCACTCATGCTCACCCCCCCCCCCCCCACATTCTCCTAACAGAAACCAGGCCATGAGGAAGAAACTCATCCTGTACTTCAAGAGGAGAAACCATGCTCGTAAGCAGTGGGTGAGTACAGAACACAGCAGCACGCTCACATCCACATCCATCACAGCACACAGACTGCTCTGAGCTGCTGTAGCTGCCTGTGTGCTTACCTGAAGAACTGTGGTGTGTGCATCGTGTCACTACCATAGCTTTTTTCCCTTTTTAATAATTTCACATATAAAGGCCAGTGGTCTCAGGGCTACATTCACGAGCTCTGCTGAGTCTGGGGGGGTGGGGTGGTGGATAGAGACGGAGCCTGATGTTTGAAGAGGCTGCGGCCCGAGTCTCCTCCAGGATTACTGCCTGAGCGTTATTGGGTTAATGAGATCCTTGTCCAAGAGAGCGAGATACACGGTGGATCATTGTGAGGTGTGGTGCTTTCTGCAGGGTTTAAATCCCCCCCCTCCCCCCCATCACACACCCTTCCAACAGGAACAAAAGTTCTGCCAGCGATACGACCAACTGATGGAGGCCTGGGAGAAGAAGGTGGATCATATCGAGAACAACCCGCGGCGGCGCGCCAAGGAGATCAAGGTGCGCGAGTACTACGAGAAGCAGTTCCCTGAGATCCGCAAGCAGAGGGAGCTGCAGGAGCGCATGCAGAGGTGAGGGCCACACAGGAAGTTCCCCTCAACCTAATCTCCTCCCCTTTAGCGTCTCTCTGTGGCGGTCTGAAGGGACTCGGGCAAAGCGTGTTCTAACTGCAAGGACTTTTTTTTGGTCCAGGTGTAATTGCTTATGATGTTGTTGCCTGGTTACCAATGAAATCGTTTCTTGCCTGTGTACCTTTTTCAAGGCACACAGCAATCTTTTCCACTTGTGATTATTTTATGTTGGTGCCACCCACATGGCGTGTTATGTCAATGACAAAATGATAAGGCTTTGACTGATAGTAAAGTAAATATCACGAAATGTTTTACGCTGAAATGTTTCAGAAATGTAGAAAATATACTTGATCATGAAATCTAAGCGATTCAGTTTCATAACTTGATGTGATCAGCGCCATTGCATGCATATGAAACAAACATTTCCTGCATGATACATTATTCTTTATCATCCCAAAGCTGCATATGGGACCAATTGTGTGTCTGTGATTAAGCGTCTCAAACAAGGAGCATGCATAGTTGTTGACGTAAGGCATCATCTCCTCTCTAGCCGCGTGGGGCAGCGTGGTGGAGGGCTGGCCTCGTCTGCTGCTCGCAGCGAACACGAGGTCTCAGAGATCATTGACGGCATATCAGAGCAAGAGGTGAGCCCCTTATTACACTTATTACACTCTTTGCGTCGTCCCCATTACCGCCTCCCTCCGACTCTGGACCCATGCGGTGCAGATCTGTCTGAGATATTTTAATTTAGTTTTTTATCTCCTGAAATTGTGGGTTTTTCTTTCTCCATAGAGCCCTGGAATTTCTTGCATCGATACATCTACTTCAGCTACCATAATACAATTTGTTGAATCTGAATACCACGTCAATAAAATTAAATAAAACCTGAATACTTCAAGTTCAGTAAATACTATGTATTCACACCACCCATTTAATGTTCTTGTTTATCAAATAACAGCCACATTTATTAATTTATTTTGTCCATGGAATGTTTTGTGCTGGTGAAAGGGGTACTTGGCTGAAGCAATAGGGGATACGTCAAAATAGTTCGGGCTGACTTGCTGTATGCGTCTCCCAAAAGATACTTTCCTCTCTGCTGCTGTATCACCAGACTGTGGACTAACCGCCTGCGTCTGTTTGATCTAAAGCCCCCTCTCTCTCTCTGCCAGAACACAGAGAAGCAGATGCGCCAGCTGGCGGTCATCCCGCCCATGCTGTTCGACGCCGAGCAGCAGCGCATCAAGTTCATCAACATGAACGGCTTGATGGGCGACCCCATGAAGGTGTACAAGGACCGGCAGGTGATGAACATGTGGAGCGAGCAGGAGAAGGACACCTTCAGAGAGAAGTAAGAACCCAAAGGACTCGCGTCAGCCCCCCGCCCCCACAACAGCTAATACTACAGCTATGTTCTCTTGGAAGAGCTCTCGTAACAGCTCTGTGTGCATACTTTCCTGCACCATTTACCCCAATACACCAACTTTATTTCCACCCCGTAAAAATAACTTTTCTATGCGCAAAATATGAATTCAAACATGGAAAGAAACTCACATTGTATGTGTGACACTTCTTTTACCCTCAGGTTTATCCAACACCCCAAGAACTTCAGTCTGATTGCCTCTTTCCTGGAGAGAAAGGTACGTTCCACGTTGTCTGACCATGCAGCTCCATGTAACGACGTCATGAAAACACTGTGGGCTAACCGGGGTTATGACTCACGGCATGTTTCAGACGGTGGCCGAGTGCGTGCTCTTCTACTACCTGACCAAGAAGAACGAGAACTACAAGAACATTGTGCGCAGGAACTACCGGCGCCGCGGCAGAAGCCAGGTAGGCTGGGAGCAGGCAGCTGCCAGTTAGGCTGAGGGCAGGCAGCAGCCAGGTAGGCTGAGGGCAGGCAGCAGCCAGGTAGGCTGGGAGCAGGCAGCTGCCAGTTAGGCTGAGGGCAGGCAGCAGCCAGGTAGGCTGATAGAAGGCAGCAGCCATGTAGGCTGGGAGCAGGCAGCAGCCAGGTAGGCTGGGAGCAGGCAGCAGCCAGGTAGGCTGAGAGCAGGCAGCAGCCAGGTAGGCTGGGAGCAGGCAGCAGCCAGGTAGGCTGAGAGCAGGCAGCAGCCAGGTAGGCTGGGAGCAGGCAACAGCCAGGTAGGCTGGGAGCAGGCAGCAGCCAGGTAGGCTGGAGCAGGCAGCAGCCAGGTAGGCTGAGAGCAGGCAGCAGCCAGGTAGGGCTGAGAGCAGGGCAGCAGCCAGGTAGGCTGGGAGCAGGCAGCAGCCAGGTAGGCTGAGAGCAGGCAGCAGCCAGGTAGGCTGAGAGCAGGCAACAGCCAGGTATGCTGGGAGCAGGCAGCAGCCAGGTATGCTGGGAGCAGGCAGCAGCCTGGTAGGCTGGGAGCAGGCAGCAGCCAGGTAGGCTGGGAGCAGGCAGCAGCCAGGTAGGCTGGGAGCAGGCAGCAGCCAGGTAGGCTGGGAGCAGGCAGCAGCCAGGTAGGCTGGGAGCAGGCAGCAGCCAGGTAGGCTGGGAGCAGGCAGCAGCCAGGTAGGATGAGAGCAGGCAGCAGCCAGGTAGGCTGAGCTCTCCTCAAGGTGAACACAGCTCTCTAGTATGGCTGGGCGATTTGGGCGAAATGTTCTATCCTGATATAGGTCTTTTAATAGCTCCATGACGATATATATATATATCACGATATATAGCTAGTTTCCTGGTAATTCAATAAATAAATGTAGATGTAGAAATGTAGAATAAATGGGTCTGTGTAAAATAAACACACTGTAAAGCCATTTTTGTAAACTCCTGTATATGCAGTGACATTTTTGTATATATATTCATTAATGTGGATAAAATGACTAAGTGGGCAGAGGCAAAAAAAAGAATAGCAAAAGAACTGTCGGGCAAGTTCAGAAAATTACTGATCACTTCATTGTAATGCAGCCTTTAAAACAAGACAATATCTCGTATCACAATGTTGATATAATATCCGTATACTGCCCAGCCATCTCTAGCTTGCTAGCTAAAGCCAAAAAAACTACCACAGGCCTTCCAAGCACACATTGATTACACCCCCCCCCCCCCCCCCCAAGGCTAATGTGTTGTCTCTCGCTCTCTTGCTCTTCATCTGTTTTATACATTATTTTTGTGGTTGTCTCCATTGCTAACAAGCTTGGCATCCCGGGGGCACCGGGGCTGTTAAGCTGCATGGCGGCCGGCTAATGAAATGGCACGTTAATTAACTCGTGACCTTTTTCCTCCTGGTCGGTGCAGGCCCACCAGTTCCCCCCGCCCCCGAGAACCAATACCACACTGTCAGAGAGACAGAGAGAGTCAAGAAGGGAGAGCGAGCATGAATAACGTATGTGGGCATACCCCCAACCGTTTAACTGTAATGGTGTTGTCTCAGAGTAGACGTAATGGCTTCAGACGGAGGCTAATGTGCACCTAGCCTTATTGAATATCGAACCACCACAGGATCCTAACGGTGTCTGTTCTTTTCACCTACCTGGTCGTTGCTTAAAGCACACCAGCTGGGCTATTTGATCAGTCCGGGCAAAGCACGCCAGCAGCAGTACACATGTGTAATCATAGCGGACTGAACACTGTTCACAGTTGGCATTCAGTCCTCTTCCAGACCCATTCCTGTCTGGCGTCACAACAAGGCCACATGTCATTCTTTTGAATTGAACCTCCAGCGAGGCGTGATGATGATGGTGATTGTGGTGGTGGTGGTGGTGCGGCGGTGGTGCGGCGTAGTCTTGCAGACTAAAAGGAGACGGTAAACAATGGGACTACTACTGGCCGTCTCGGGGAGTAAGTGTTTCCTGTGTATCTGTGGGACTAGGGCATCAGTCTGATACTCATCCAGCTCCAGACAGGCAGGAAGTGGCTGGGGAAGTGATTGCAGACACTAAACAAGTCTGGTCGGGCCTCGTCTATTCGGGGAACTCCTTTTACACACCAAGCCAACTTCCCTTATCGCTCTTGTCACCTTTTTGGTTTTGCCCTTTCCTGTGTGTGCATGGTTTTGTGTGTGTGTTCATAGTGTTGTGTGTGGCTGCCCCTCTGGTGTATCTGGTTTCGTGAGGATCATGTGTTTTGTAATGAAGTCTCTCTCTCTCTGTCTCTCTCTCTCTCTCTCTGTCTCTCTCTCTCTCTCTCTCTCTCTCTCTCTCTCTCTCTCTCTCTCGTTGGCTTGGTGCCGGCCGCCCCAGCATGGGCAGCAGCAGCAACAGCAGCAGCAGCAGGTGAGCCGCAGCAGTCAGGAGGACAAGGAGGAGAAGGAGAAGGAGGCAGAGAAGGATGAGGAGAAGGTTGAAGCAGACGACAAGGAGGATGGAATGAAGTGAGTCCTACACCAGCCTCCCCTCGCTCTTTCTCTTCCAGTGCTCAAGTCGTTACGGCCAGACTTTCCACCCGCTGCATGCACCCGGTCTCTCCAGCCTCTCCCTGTTGAAACGGCTGCATACGGTCACGGGTCAGGACACATGGCATGGATGCTTCTGTCTTAGCCCCATGGAGAGTGTTGCCACCAGTAGTGGTTCTAGCTCGTATGGCGCCCTGGGCAAACCCCCCCGGACGAAAAAGCTATGTTTTTGTGTGTGCCCCTCCCGTCAAGAAAATAATAACGCCATATACTAACATATTTTGAACAAAAGAAATACATTATCAATCCAAAACAGGAGAAATATAAAACTATGTACATTTTATTTGGTAGCATTTCGTAGTGTGATTTTACAAATTGCTTTGCATTAGCACTGTAGTTAGAGGTGCGCTATTTGACAGATCCCCCCCCCACCCCCACCTCAGGCTTTCAGTCCCCCCCCCCCCCCCCTATACTCCTACTTCTGTGTGTGAGTCTGAGAGCTTCCCAGCAGGCAGTATAGCGTAGTCTCACATACTAGACATGATATCATTGACGTGACGTGCAAAATGAGTGATAGAAAACAGATTGCGCAAATGTCACCTGTAAAAAAAAAAACCCTTTCTTTTGCCGGCGCCCCATGCTGTCCCCGGGAAGATGCCGCCCTGGGTGGCTGCCCAGGTCGCCCGTATCCAAGTCCGCCCCTGCTTGCCACTAATGACTCATGACAATGTAGTTGGACTCAGCAGTCCATCCACATGAAGGAGAAGAGAGTTTTCTCCAGAGGTTAAACATTATATTTTGACAATTTAAAGCTGCGGTCTTCCCATTCCACAAGCCACAAATGTCAATTACCAGCACTGCCCAGTGATGGGAATGGAGAACAGATTCCAGTTACGAAGCGGTTCCAAATTGTCTGATCCTTTGGGTTTGTGTGTCTCCAAGCATATCATTTCCTTTCAGAGATGCCGGCATGTTTTTCTGACAGTTGCATATGCACATTTCAAAACAATAAAGAAGACATCATGGCTGAGAGGAAGAAATGGTCCAAACATTTAATATTTGAACATTCTTCAAATAGGAAAAGAAATAACATTCAAATTAACATTGGAATGTGTAATAATTTCATGCCGCCATACAGCCACGCTATAACGTCCAGCACAGCTTAAAACCTTGGTGCACATTGCAGTGCCATCCATCGCCACCCATTATATTAAACACACACCCTAAAGGCCTAACATTGGATCCTGGTACCCTCGGGTGTTCTTTCTGCTACGTAGCGGTGCACTCTGTGGCTGTGTGGTGTGCCACCCACTTTCCTTTGAAACCCTGCCGTGATCGAGTCTGACCCGTCCCAAGAGTGATCCGAAAGCCACTGAGTTCCTCTGCACGGCACTTACTCACGGAATTGTAATTTTGCTTTTTGATAAAAAAAAAATGTTTAACCAATAAACCAAAAAAATTACAGCAACTAAATAAGTCCCACTATTTGGCCTCCATTGTCTGGGGAAAAACCTGTACTGTGTTTAAGGTCATAGACATACTGATGTGTAAATAATGACACTTTTTGTAAGGGATAATGTAATGGATAATGTCCAGGTCATTACTGTGAAATAATCCAAAAGGGTGATGCGGTACCCAACTCCTACAGTGGTCAGCACATCTGCTTTTTCAAAGTAGAAAAATACAAATACAAGAGGGTGCCTCTCACTTGTCGTGCTTGGTCCCCGAATAATATGTATTGGTATCAATCAAATGTTTTATCAACTCCAATCCCTAGTGCTGCTTACAGCCCCCACCGCTGCCGCTTATGTAACGTTAAAGCAGTCCTGCAGGAGGGCACGCTATTTATTATCAGTGTTGTCAGGTGGAGGTGGTGATGATGATGAAGTGTGCCTGCACCTCGGGGCCCCACCACAGGACCCCCGGTGCCCTGCTCCCGTCCCTCCTCCTGCCCGACGTCCCTGGCACCACTGGTACCTCTATATTTAGGGTGCCAGCAGCTTCTCTCAGCAAGATTAATGGAGCGTTTTGGGGGGGGGGGGAGATGAATGAAGGAGCAGGAGGTTTGCCTTCACTGGCTTGTCGCCTGGCATGCCCATGTGCTGACACTGAATATATTACCACACATTACCACACACGCACCACACTTCTCTCACTGTGTGCGTGCGTGCGTGTGTGTGTGTGCGCAGACTAAGGAACGTCTCAAACCTTCCTTGATCTGAGATACATTTTCCTTTATTAATAAGCCTGCATTTTAAATCAGTCCTCTTCACACTGTCTTATTTCTACAAGTTGAATACTGGACACTACACTTTTGTGATCCAAGATTTTGAGCACATTTTTCGACTCAGGAAGGTGTCGATTATAAATGCTACCGTCATGCTGTATGTTAACATTTAACAGTGTCTGGAACAACGAGCCTCCCGGGTGCAAAGAAGAGCACCCAAAACGAGCTTTGTTCTCTCGGCTGCTGTGTGACCTCACTGTGGGACTAACCGCCTCTCTCTGTCTCCCCCCCACAGGGACGACACGTCTGGGGAGGACGGCGAGGAGAAGGAGCCCGCCGTGACGGTCAAGGGCCGCCGCACGGCCAACAGCCAGGGCCGCCGCAAGGGCCGCATCACACGCTCCATGACCAACCCGGTGGAGGAGAGCGCCGCCCCGCCGCTCAACAGCGAGCTCGGTCAGTACCCACTTGGCCACCTGCTGAGGGTGGACCTGGTGCCCCTACTGGCCCCCTGCTGAGGGTGGGCCTGCTGCCCCTACCGGCCACCTGGGGGAGGGTAGGCCTGGTGCCCCTAGCGGCATCCTTGTGAGGGTGGGCCTGGTGCCCCTACCGGCCACCTGGGGAGGGTGGGCCTGCTGTAGCCTAGCGTGACGTGCACCTCTCCAGTAATGTAACTTCATGTTGTGGTCACACAGCAACACCGCTGTGTGATTGGTATGTGTGGTGGCGTCGCACTTCCTCCTATGTATTTCCAATGACGTTTTGGCGGTGTTACTGCAGGGCGACGCACACACCTACACAGAAATATAAATATAATGCCATCGGCCACTTGTGTAGGCTACAGTGTAGGTGCAGCATAGATTCGAAGCAAAAATACAAATTGGCCTTTACGCAGATGGAAACCCACATATATATATATGTGTATATATTTGTATGTATATGGTCGTCATGTCCTGTCCCAAACCACAAGAGTGCACTGTGGCTCCTCCAGCCTTTATCTAGGTCAGTCATGCACATTCAACTCCTACCCGGTTCCTGTTCAATGAGAATTATGAAATCATAGTGGAGACATTGGCTCTGTGATAATGGCGTCATGGAATCGCCATAATGAAGTTAGCTTAAGCCTTGTAACTGTGGGCCGAGAAACAAACACACAGGATGTTATTTGGAATCAGTTTTAAGATGTCAGTTTGCGTCAACAGCACCCCCCCCCCCCCCCGCTTACCTCTTTGTTGTCACTACGTGTCCAGTCAGCAATGTGCATGTTGATCAGTCCCCTATCGTGTTTCAGCAGTTGCGTGTGTGCGTGCGTGCATTGTGTGCACGCCGTTCCTGCCTGCGCTCGCTCACAATGGGTTCCACGGGCATCAGCGTCGCTGCAGCTAATGCCAGCAGCCCGCCTCAGACCTAGATTTTAACCCATAGCTTGTAGTTCTGCAGGTCTGTTTCTCTCACACACACACACACACACACACACACACACACACACACACACACACACACACACACAGAGGGCAGTGGTAACCTTTGTATTTGTTAACATCTTAGTTTCCACCCCCGTGGGTCTTGAATCAAACCACGTCTTCTAAACCGCATGTTCATGGGGGCTACCAACCCACCATTACCGCAGTCGCCGAGACCACCACCACCACCCCTTCTTCTTTCTTTTCCTCCCATCTCTTTTCCTTCCCTGTCAGTCACTTTCTAAATGACTGTGACAAGTCCTCCTCCTCCTCCTCCTCCTCCCTCACTCACTCACTCACTCACTTGCTGTCTTTTCCCCTTTCAGCCAATCAGGAGATGAACGAGAGTTCTCGCTGGACAGAGGAAGAGATGGAGACCGCCAAAAAAGGTAAGAATAAAAGCACATATTTATCCCTTCATGCCGTCATGGCGTATAACTTGGATGCCAATTACTGTTATAATAATAATAATAATAATAATAATAATAAAAGCATAAATAAAAAACCAGCAACGACAGCGGCAGTTTGCTGACTCTGCAGGGCACATGTGCGTGCGGGCGGTGACTTCCTGTGAGTGATGCAGCAGTCGCCACGTGGTGGCAGTGGGGACATGTGGTTGTTATTGGGTCACATGTGTCCGTCTGGGTAGCTCTCTCTCTCTCGCTCTCTCTCTCTCTCTCTCTTGCTCTCTCAAAAGCTGTCTGTCCCCCTCTGCCTCTCACAAGGCTCCCCGTCTCCCTGCCGAGGGAGCAGCCCGGGTCCTCCAGGATAGTTTATTATCAAGGAGGTTGTAGGAGTAAAGAAGGAAACAAGCTCTGTTATCAACCTCGGGGAGTCATTACCCCTCGCTGGTGGTTGTCTGATGGAAAGGTTGGCCTATAGCCCAGTCTGTCTGGTTGCCTTGTTTGTTTGTCTACTATTTGTGGCCTCCAACTTGAGTGACCTCTTAACCCATGTATTTCCAGGTCTTCTGATGACCCCCTCACGCCATGTAGGGGATTACATGGTATTCTGCGTGCTCTAGTTTGAGCGTGGTTTGTACTTCAGTTGTTATTTCCATGATTTCTTTCGAAGGGCTTTGTAATTGGTAGTGTTAGTGTTTGTTGTCTGTCATTGTTAAATGGGTTGAATTTGTTCCCTCTGTCAAGCCATGGTGGGTACATTTTAGCTTGCATTATTCTTTGTTTGTATTCAAGCACTTCAGCAGGCAAGGTGTTTTTCTGTTATCTTTACAGAAACCAACACATCTCGATCGTAAACAGATGGTCTACGATATGATATTTTAAGTGGAGGAAATGCCCAGATTATATTAATGAACAATAATTTATTGATTGCCCCTTTAATTCTAATCGAGCGTTGTGATCTATTCTCTATTCTCCCAATACTGTACCAATCCATGTGACGCATTGACAGCCTGACCTCTAATCCAGTGCAGCAGCGATGCCGGCCAGCCTATCAGTGAAAATCTGATACTGAAACTGGAAGAGTGTGTGCGTGCCTGCGTGTGTGTGCGTGCGTGTGTGCGTGTGTGTGTGTGGTGGGGGTGTTCCACAGTCTACTGTTTGGCACTGGTGACTACAGGGTCTTACTCGGTAATCCTGGTTAATGTATTCAATTCCATTCTCCCGCTGTGGGATTAGCCAGGGTGCTCCATCCCAGGGATCAGACTTGGCAGCCCCTGCCCTCCTTATGTAACCACACTCTGCCTCAGCACCAGCATATCTGCTCGCTGTGTAACCATGGTGACGGCCCCGCTGCCAACGAGGATTCCCCCCCTCTTCCCAGGTGGACTGCTGGGCCCTGGTAGAAGACTGCAGGCTGCCCGTCTGCCCCTCGGTGTGAGGGTGTGTGTGGGGTGGGCTGCATGGACTATAGAGACGTGGCGGTGTGGCCAGTGTCATGGGGATTCCAGTGCTCAGCCCAGCGGCTGGCCTGACGCACCCCAGGGATGCAGAGGGCTGGGGCTGGGCAATATATGGATCTTATTTCAATATCACAAGACTAGACATCATGCTAGATTTGGAATATTGTGTTACCCAACAAGTGTTTTAAATGACCTATATTGGGATGGAAGATTTTGGCCAGATTTTGGTCCCTGTGTCGGAGAGACGAGGGAAGGGGGGGGTGTTCTTACAGGGCTGTGGGTGTGCAGGATTGATTGAGCGTTCAGACTATTGTGTGTGTGTGTGTGTGTGTGTGTGTGTGTGTGTGTGTGTGTGTGCGTGCGTGTGCGTTGTGCGTGGATGGGGTTTATGTAAGCGCACTAATCTGGCAGGAGTTACGTGGTTGCGGCAGCTGGATACTAACCCCCCCCCCAACCTCCCCAGTCTGCCTGCTCAACTGGAAGAGCCCATTTAAAGGAGCAGCAGGTAGTCTCTCTCTCTCTCTCTCTTCTCTTCTCTCTCTCTCTCTCTCTCTCTCTCTCTCTCTCTCTCTCTCTCTCTCTCTCTCTCTCTCTCTCTCTCTCTCTCTCTCTCTCTCTCTCTCTCTCTCTCTCTCTCTCTTCCCCCCCCCCCCTCCCTCCCAACATCCTGATTCTTCTCTCCTTCCTGTTTTTCATGGCTTTGTATTTAGCTTGTTTTTCCTGTCTTTCCCCCTCCACTCCTGCCTTTCTCGCTTTCTCTTGGTTTGGCAAGGGTCCAGATTGGCAGGCGCTCTGGAAGATTTGGCAAGCGTCATTTCTCCCCCCCCCTCTCTCTTGCGCTGGGTTTTTTCTCTCTCTCTCTCTCTCTCTCTCTCTCGCTCTCTCTCTCCCATCTCTCCCTCACTCTGTGTTGTTATAGATTGGAGAGAGGTCACATTCAAAATGAAAAGCAGGTCAGTCAGGAAAAATGTGAAAGCCTTTATGCTTTCTCATGGTATCAACATCAACCTTCTCTCTCCTTCCCTTTCTCGCTCTCTCCCTCTTTCTCTGTCCCTCTTTCTCTGTCTCTGTATCTCTCTCTCTGTATCTCTCTCTCTCTCTCTCCCCCTCTCTCTCTCTCCCTCTGTCTCTGTATCTCGCTCTCTCCCCCTCTTTCTCTCTACCTCTCTCTCTCTCTCTCTCCCTCTCTCTCGCTCCCTCTTTTTCTCTTTCTCTGTCTCTGTATCTCTCTCTCGCTCTCGCTCTCGCTCTCTCTCTCTCTCTCTCTCTCTCTCTCTCTCTCTCTCTCTCTCTCTCTCTCTCTCTCTGTGTGTGTGTTGCTCTCTTTACCACACTCTTGTTTGTGTTCTCTCTCCACCCCAGTCCTCTGACATACGCACGCACACTCTCTCTCTCTCTCCCTTTTCAACTCTCTCTCTCTTGCTCTTGGTCACTCACTCACTCTGTTGTGTTTACCCTCAGACTGGCTGAGTGTGCGTTTGTGTGACTGTGTGTGTGCTAGAGTATTAGTAGAAGAGACATAGAGGGAGGGGGTTAAGTGTGTACACACTCGTGCATTTGCGTGTTTGTGCGCGCGTGTGTTTTGTTTTTATGTGGGTGTGTGCACGCAGCTTTGCCTGCTGGCAGAGTAAGGTAGGGGGAGGGACGGAGAGAGTAAGAGATAGAGAGAGAGAGGGAGGGAGGCAGGGAGTGAGTGAGCGGGCGGGCAAGCAAGGGAAAAGGAAAAAAAGACGAGAGAGAGAGAGCGCGCGAGAGAGACCGCCCAAGCTCAGTCCCACTTTCCTGTGGAAGTGTTCCCAGACGAGCCAGCTGAGAGGGAGCGCACCAGTACCTTCAAGGAACTCCTAGATCCCGCTGCGAGGGGGACGCGCCCTTCAGGATGGGAGCGGGGCTCAGAGGATAAGAGGCACACCGTGGGGGGGGGGAGGAGACTAAGGGGTAGGAGCATGTGCCGGCCTGAGCCACACAACCCCACACTGGCGCAGGGATCCACGGCAGCAGCAGCAGCAGGAGGGAGGGGGCGACCGGGCACCGAGCACTTCCCCTGCCTTCAACCCAGCCCCCGGATCGAGAGGCCTGGACGGCAGACTCTTTCTGCCGTCTCTCCCTTCCCCGCCGCCCCCACAGGATAGCTACCCGCCCCAGCGGGAGTGAGGGGGGCGGGGGAGGGCACTCCTCGGGACCTGAAGCGGACTTCCGCATCGACAGGCATGTACGCCACCGCGGATGAGGGAGGTGGGGCATACGTTTTTCTTTGGACAGCCCAGGGGAGGAGCTTAACGGTGGAAACCGCTTCCTATAGGTTGTTGGGGGAGGGGGAGGGGCATCACCTCCACCAGGATAGCTGCAGCTCTGTGATTGGAGCGTTAGGACTGAATGGACTGTATACAGCTGCAACATGCAGAAAAGCAACCTTTGACCCTCAATAAACTCAAGGAATGACAAGCAAGTTGTTGTTCCTTGAAGTGAATGCCATTGCGAGTGTGTGTGTGTGTGTGTGTGTGTGTGTGTGTGTGTGTGTGTGTGTGTGTGTGTGTGTGTGTGTGTGTGTGTGTGTGTGTGTGTGTGTGTGTGTGTGTGTGTGTGTGTGTGTGTGCTGTAGCATGCATTGTAGCATGTGAGAGTGTGTGCCCCTCCCTAGGAGAAGGCTGTAAAAGGTTAGTAGGTGTCTGTCACGTGTCCCTATTCTTTAAGAATGAGTCATGTCTTTTCTCCTTTTTTTCTTTCCTTCTCCTCTTTTTTTTTAACTTTTTTTCTCTCTCTAACACATTTCTGTTGAAATATTCAGCTTCCACATTTAACACTTAAGCGGTGTGTGGCTCCAGGATACAGACGGCTCAGATTTGGGAAGATTACCCTCATTTGCATGCTGCGCTCGCTCCGTGCTATGCTAGCTGGCATTGGTACCTCTTGGACATGATGGCTCACGGATGTTCACTGCCTCTTCCCACATTAGCCAATAAAGCATGACTCTCGCTCTCTCTCTCGCTCTCGCTCTCTATTTATTTATTTATTTATTTATTTATTTGTTTGTTTGTTTGTTTATGTAATTATTGGCAGAAAGGCCTCCTTTTCAACATGGAGCAAGCAGCAAAAGGGTTGGCTGGAGCCTCCGTGCCCGTGTAGTGTTAACAATAGATAACTGGCGGTGCAAGGTAGCTTAGCAGGTTAGCATGTGCAAAGTTGAATCCCACTCAAGGTGCTTGGATAAGGAGTTTATATGCATCTCGGTGTGCCAGTCGATATGCTGAAGAAGCGTATTCCGTGCTAATGATTTACAACCGTAAAAATTGAACTGTCTCGGACTGGGATAAATCTTTGAGTTTACTTCCAGAGCCTGACTGCCCTGGCCCGTGTCCACATATCCCTTTCTGCCCCCACCAGCGTTCTCATTGAGAGCCTACAGTATCTCGCTGGTGGTAGATGTTACATCTCCTCGCTGCAACTCTTTAAACAGATTTCCACGGTAACCAGGACTATGCTGGGGGCTGTGAATGGCTCTGCTTTTGTTTGGACAGGCAACAGGATAATTGTGTAAGGACGATGAGAGGGTGACCTCTGAACCTGTATCCCAAGGTTGTCCTGGGTGGACATGTGGTCCGCCTACAGATAACAGCCACAGATTCTCTCTCTCTCTCTATCTGCTTGGCTGGCTGCAGGACCAGGGTTTCCTGGAAGTGGGTCATGTCCAAATCAGAAAGTCAGTGACATATGCTGTCAGGCGCACAGAGTGTCAGGGCATGAATCTTCCTTCCTCCTCTTCCTCATCGCCTTCTCTTCATTGTTTCTATCGTTTGCTTGCTCTCTGAGCTCAGAACCCACATCTTGCACTGTGAGAATGACTTTGTTGCACTCGGGTGTCCGTCGTGATGCCCAGGCTCTCCCAGTGCATGCTACAGCTGTTTCGAAGGCAGATGGTCTTGGTTGCTGATGTATTAAGAGACTAGTCTGTCTGTCTGTGTCTCTCTCTCGCGTTCTCTCTCTCCCCCTCTGTCTCTGGCTCTCTCTCGCCACACACAGATGGTGTGCGTTTTCTTGTTGTTGTTTTTTCTCCTGTGGCATTGTGCAAGCCGAGCAGCCCACTGTGTACATCCTTGAGCCCTTCTCCTACAGTCCCGGGAGGGAGGGGCGCGCCTCGATGGAGAATGCGCTGCACACGCGTCCACGTCTCCGCGTGTCCTAATCCGTCCACCTTCTCCATCTGTTTCATTCCAGGCCTCCTCCAGTATGGTAGGAATTGGTCCGCCATTGCCAAGATGGTGGGCTCCAAGACCGTCTCCCAGTGCAAGAACTTCTACTTCAACTACAAAAAGAGGCAGAAACTGGACGAGATCCTGCAGCAGCATAAAATGAAATCGGTACGTGCGGCAGCACCAGTGTTTACCAAGACTAGAGAGAGAACTTTCTTTGTTGTGCAAATTCAATTCAAAACCTTTATTTAAGCCTCGAAGATCATTAAGGTTTCCTTCATTTTCAATGATGAGAGTTGAATACTAAACATTTGCACACCGGGGTGTAGTGGCTTGAGATCCTCATCTTGATATTGTCCGGGGACACTGAGCGTCCATTTTGAAGAAGTGTTGTACTTGAAGCATAAGGGGCAGCTAGCACAGCGGGTTTGGTAAGCTCCTGTGGTCCGGTCCAGCACAGATGTTGTACAGGATGCAGGTGCCGTGGTATTTTAGTGGCTGTTGGTTTTGACCCAGGAGAAGGAGCGCAAGGCCCGCCGCAAGGGCAAAGCCACGCAGAGCGAGGAGGCCAGTGCTCCATCCACTGCAGAGGAAGAGGAGATGGAAGCCTCTGGTGCCAGCGGCAATGAGGAGGAGGCGGCCGAGGACGGAGAAGGTAGGTGTTAGCTCAGATACCCCCGCCCCCCCCAGGCTTCAAATAGTCAACCTTGTTGAACATCCGAAAACGTTTTGTGTAGCTCTGCATAGCATCGTGGCGAGAAGACTCATGTTCTAACACAGATAGCACAATAGACTCCTGAGAATCCCGCTCTCTCTGTGGGTTGTACACATATAACGTCTCAACCGCCACAATGCAACCTTGTGCCCCCAGGCCAGCTCACACCGCCGTCTGGAATCGCTTTTGTGTTCTTCCATTATTGCATAGTGAAACCTGATTTGGCCCTGAAAACCCCCGAAACATAATACAGAACTTCCCCGCCCGCTCTCCCTCATTTAATCCATGATCCCTCCCTCCCACCAGGTGGCGCCAACAACAGCTCAGACACGGAGAGCCTCCCGTCACCGCGCTCCTCGGAGGACAGCAAGCCCAAGGACTGCGATGGGCGCGCCAAGGCCGCCTCCAGCAGCAACGGGGAGAAGGACGCGTTGTGCTCAGACCAGGGCTCCGTGGAGGAGAAGCCCACCATCCCCGGCGACCCGGACAAGGCCACCATCAAACAGGAAGTGAACGCTGAGGCCGGGGAGCCCAGCAGAGAGCAGCAGACCCAGCCGATGGCTGAGGCAGCAGCAGTAGCAGGCGACTCGACTGACTCCACGCGGGGGGCTCTCGCTGGGGAGGAGACCAAGAGCTCAGCCAAGCCCTCCAAGAGAGAGCACGGCATCAAGCAAGGTTCCCATGGTGACAGCGACTCCAGCGCCACCTGCAGTGCAGATGAGGTGGAGGAGAACGACAACGCCGAGAAGAATAGGTAGGAATCGTGCACTGTCATATCCCATAATACTTGTTGCCACTAGTTACGTTCCGTACAGTAATGGGGGGGGGGGGGGGGGCGCTAGCTTACCGCTCGTGTTGTCCTCACACAGCAGTGGATGGGTTTTTACCATATCAGTTGCTAAGCTACCGGGTAGGGGAGGGCCTGTGGTCAGGCAGTCGTGCGTGTGTGTGCATGAGTTGCTCTCTGCCACTTTATCAGCACTCTCTGCGTGTGGATATTCCTGTCAGCCTGTGGAGATGCTGGAAGTGTGTGTTAGAGCACACGGCGAGTGGGGGTGGGGGTGTTGTGATTAGTCCTGTGTTTGTGCCCGATTTGTTCAGTTTTTTCCATGACAGCAGACTGCATGTACTGGCAGAGCTGAAGGAAAGGTTTCTATCTGAGCCAAAGTGTGTGTGTGCGTGTGTGTGTGTGTGTGTGTGTGTGTGTCCTGTGTAATTCGACTCAGAAATGCTACAAAGGGATAGCTTGATGACTCAAACAAGCAACAGCAATGTGCAAGAAAAAAATTACATTCTCAGTTAGAGGGACATGTGTGAATCACAGAGAAGGAACACAGCCTTCAAATGGGAGCGTGCGTGCGTGCGTGCGTGCGTGTGTGTGTGTGTGTAAACGCAATCAGAAAAGCTTGGCGATCTTTGTGTTTCTCTCGTGAGATCCTTGCCTGGGTGGGTCTGTGTCTGCGAGTTTGAATAAATATGACAAAGCCATCGATCGGCGTATTAAAAGACACGTGATTGGCTCAGTGGCTGTGAGGTGGGAGTGACTTGGTCAAGATTCACAGAGAGGGATGGCTTATGAGGTTTGTCAATCATTAAGCCAGCCAGCTTGGTGGGTGTTGAGTAGCAGGGTGTTAATATCCAAAGCCATTCATTAAATAAACTACGTAAGGTGCACTTTGTGTCTACGCATATTTGTTTGCCAGCAGATGCTTTCCCTTTTGTGTACTTATGTTTACTTGTGTGTTTGCGGTGTCTGATTGTCTAATTGGTATCAGTAATTGTGCGTTCACGGTGTATGCCTCCATAGTAGTTATGAGTAATTGTGGTCATGTACTGTGTATTCTCTGGTTTGCATGCTGCAAGTACTCGAGTTCAGAAATCTGACTAGGTGGCCTGATTTTATAAATGCTGATGTTGCATAAAGATCTCTACAATCAGTGCTTGTGTAGTTTGTGCACGTCTGGACATTTCTTTAAAACCCTCCCCAAAAGAGAACAGCGGAAGGTTTCCTGGTGATGACTCTTCTCTGTGTGTGTAATATCCAGGATCACCTCTCCCCGACCCAGTCTGCTGAACTACAGCCATGATGGAGTCATCTCCTCCCCACTACACAAGCCCATGGACCTCAAACAACTCAAGCAGAGGGCCGCCGCCATTCCTTCTATTGTAAGTGTCTGTGTGTGTGTCTCTCTGTCTCTCTGTCTGTCTGTGTCTGTCTGTCGGTCGGTGTGTCTGTCGGTATGTGCGTGTGTGTCTGTCTGTCGGTGTGTGTGTATAAAGCGCAAGGCTATGCCTATTCTTTTTGTCTTACTCTTTTGTGTGGTTGCTGTTGCCGAAAGTGATTCTCTTTATACCGTCCTTGGGAAGCGCGCGCGCGCACACACACACACACACACACACACACACACACACACACACACACACACACACACACACACACACACACACACACACACACACACACACACACACACACACACACACACACACACACACACACACCCCCACCCCATGTCACTCTTCCTAGTTTATCTCCTGTGGCTCCTGAGATGGACATATGGCAGTAGAGATGGTCCAGTCCTACTCGTACCACTGAGACCATGGGGCCAGATGGAGGAGGCAGCCATAGATGTATTGACTTGTGCTAGAGAAATAAGATGCCGGCGTCCGGCCAGCCACAACATGAGGGTGGGCCATTGGATAGGCAGGCCAGCCGTATGCCAGCATGTGTCCTGTACTGTTTCGTATTCTCTGACCTCTGGGCTCTCTCTTCTCCCTAGGTGCCAGAGGCGTTGGGGCAGGGCCCACTCCGCGGGGCTCCGTCTCAGATGCTTGGCGGCCTCCACCTGGGCGGGGGCAAGGCGGTGCTGCCGCCCCACGCCCTCGCCCTCTACCAGCAGCAGATCACCATGGCGCACGGAGAGTCATCCCTGGAGGCCAAGCAGCAGCAGCAGGCGCCGCTGGTCCCCAGCCAGACGCTAAAGCATCAGCAGCAGCAGCCTTACCCGGGGCAGGCAGACCGGGAGCGGGCAGAGGCCCTCCGCAGCAGCAGCCCCCGGATCCGCCCTCGAAGCCCTGGAAACAAGGACGGTAGGGCAAACCCCCCCCCCCCCAAAAAAAGTCAAAGCCAGCCTCACTTTTAAGAATTGTGTTTCATTTGCGGGGAGAGAAAGGGGAAAACGGCAGAATCTTTGTCCCTCTCTCCATGTTTCACCTGTATAGTGGAAAGGGCTGAACGATGTTCTAAAAAAACATCACTTTTGCATCGCAGTTTTCATTTTCACTGAAAAACTATGAAAATGTTGTTGGGGTCTGTACCGAACAGGCAGGTTTTCTAACTGGAGAAAAAAAAAAGGGAGGCCAGGATATCTCTGCAGCGCTGCAATACTTCATTCATGGTGTATTGCACTTGGCCATATTGCAATTAGGAAAATCTTTGGATGACCTCCAGGAGGCGGGAGGTGCTCGGGGTCCTAGCCTCCTCCCTCCTGAATCTTCACACGGCCCCCGGTGCTGCCGTGCTATAGACACCTCATGCATTATTTCACATGTGCATATATATTTTAGACATGCACCGAAAATATAATTAATGGACAGTGACAGACCGGTACTCTGTTCTTGAGTAAAGAAAAGAAAAAATGAATACGAGCGCGTTGAGGAAGAAAGGTGCGACTGATCTACTTTAACTTTGTTGTGCCTCCGTGGGCTTCCTCACCTTGAGCCGGTGTCTCCGGTGGGGGGGCTCTGTGTTTCTGGGACACTGGCGGAGAGCAGGGGCTGATGAATGATGGGCTATTGCTGTTGACCTCCGAGGGAGGGAGACTGCAGCCCAAGTTAGCTTCAGCGCTTTTGTACATAGTGTTCACCCTTTTACATCAAACCTTTTCGATGGTAGGAAAAGGTTGATATCATTAATTAAAGGACGAGGCTGGAATCAGGACATATTTCAAAACTTTACTGTTGAATGTTTAGTTTTTTTTGTGTTCACAAGTGCGTCTGTAGCCGCAGAGAGACACTCAGTGCTTTCCTTAGGTGTCATAGACTTGCTGCGCTGTTTTCAAGATTATTAAAAGTTTCATATTTGATCTGGGATTGTGCATGTACTGTACATAAGCAGCTGCGCATACATAGGGGGTGAGTTAACACAAATGTGAAATATGGAGAGTAAAAGTTGGATGTATATAAGGATCGATTATGTGGACCAAATCATGAGGCTTCTGCCTCGATTGAGCAGGAGAAAAACATAGTATGCCTTTTTAGTTTGTTTTGGTCAGGTTCAAACCATCCATCTTGCCCTGTCTTTTTAACCTACCCACGGTGGTTGATGGTAAAACAGTTCTCTAAAGCACGCCAACCACTAAAGAGCAAGCCGCTGTCTGGCTGATCATACATGTGCCAGTAGGATGAGCGCATTGCGTACTGGTGGGTGGCGATGTGATTAGCTGCGGTGTGTCTGTGTGTCTCTGCAGAGCTGGAAGGCAACGAGAGGTGGTTACAGACTCTGCTTGATGGATTGCGTAGGTTCTCCGCCCCCCCCCCCCCCCCCCCCCACACACACACACACGCACACACACACACACACACACACCTCCATACTCCACCCACACCCTTCTCCAAACTACCACAATACAGATCCACCACACCTCCTAATCTGGGCTTTTTATGACTTTTTTATGACTGTGGTTACCCTGCACTAATGGTTAGATGTTGGTTTGTGTGTGAGTGTGTGTGTGTGTGTGTATGAGAGAGAGAGAGAGAGAGAGAGAGAGAGAGAGAGAGAGAGAGAGAGAGAGAGAGAGAGAGAGAGAGAGAGAGAGAGAGAGAGAGAGAGAGAGAGAGAGAGAGAGAGAGAGAGAGAGAGAGAGAGAGAGAGAGAGAGAGAGAGAGAGAGAGAGAGAGAGAGAGAGAGAGAGAGAGAGACTTCTGAACATCACTGGTGATGTCACCCTTGGTTCTGTGCAGCATGAATGCAATGCTGCTTGCTGGAGACTCTTGCTCATTGATGAGGGTGAGGAGGATCATGATGAAGATGTAGCAAGCAGTGAACATCAAACTGCATTGTCTGTGGCTGTCTTAACTGTGGTGTGTGTGTGTGTGTGTGTGTGTGTGTGTGTGTGTGTGTGTGTGTGTGTGTGTGTGTGTGTGTGTGTGTGTGTGTGTGTGTGTGTGTGTGTGTGTGTGTGTGTGTGTGTGTGTGTGTGTGTGTGGTGCGCTGCTCCTTTTCAGACAAGTCCCGGTCGTACTCCCCGCACGGTGAGGCCAAGAAGCAGGCCCTGGGCCCCGAGGAGGCCCCGCGGCCGTCGTCCATGGGCCGCCCGGGCGTCTCCCCGTACCCCATGTCCCCGCGAGACATGGCCAAGATCAGCCACGACCAGCACCTACTCCACTACAGCTGTGAGTCAGCCCCAGCTCCCTGTCAAGCTGCTTGTTCCCGTGTGGCTCACCGTTACTATCATACCATCAGTTGTGAGCATGGTTAGCCATTAAAAGACGGCCCATATGACACTCATGTGACTAGATCAGTATAGTCACATGTTCCCTGTGTAGGCTGGATCAGTATAGTCACATGTTCCCTGTGTAGGCTGGATCAGTATAGTCACATGTTCCCTGTGTAGGCTGGATCAGTATAGTCACATGTTCCCTGTGTAGGCTGGTAGTCTGATCTAGTCAGCATGCAGGGGTGGGTGGACACTCTGTCGGTCACTTTGTCACAATGGCGCACGCTCGCACATGCTGGTAAACTAGGGCCCCTTTAAAGATGCACGTGTCTCTGATCTGATCTGGTCTTCTGTGCTGTGGCGCAGCGTTCCAGCAGGCGGGTCACCCCGCGCCCCCCGCCCTGCAGCAGGACAGCGGTCGCCTAGCAGCCGTGCGGCACCTCCACATGCCGGAGCCTCCTCCCCTCATCTCCTCCACCAAGTCAGGGGGCTCCATCATCCAGGTATACAGCCCTGGCTCGATAATGCATTGTTTAATGGAAGGCGTTTTCTAGTAATGTCAATGATAAGTCACAGTAATGATTAAGGGTGTAACCATTCTCCAAATCTATGACTCGGTTCAGACCTCGATTTCTTAAATTTTTTAATATTCTTTAGGGGTAGTGAATAAGAAATCTACTTCCCTTGTTTTCCCCCGCATGGGGGGGGCAGTATTGCGACGATGCACTGCGGGTGTACAGGTCGAGAAGAAAAGACCAAAAGACCAAAAGATATGTAGATATTTGTAGAATTATTATAGAATTCGAAAAATGTACCAAGCAATAGAGAGGACAGCTGCTGCGTCACCTGGGCAGCTATTCCTGATCAAGTCTTCTTGATTGCGTCTTTAGTTTACAGAGCGTGAATATCTATTGAATATACAATATCTTTCTAAGTAAAAACACATGCCAACTGTCAACATGATCGTAGAATTGTGAGACTGAGTTGCGTGGGGGGCAGGATGGGGTCAGAACTGCATCTTGATCCCCATCCCTAGTTATAAGGCCGTGTGTCACAAGATAGTGGACGTTTGTATTGCGATTTATGTCTAAGTTACACCCCAAGTAATGCCCACCTCCCATGTGCCTCCCTCTTTTCCCAGGGCACCCCTGTCCAGCTGCATAGCCCAGCTCATGGTTTGGATCACGGGAAGATGGCCCCCACTCCAATGGGTTTGTCTTGGATGGATCAGAGGAAAGTGGGTGAGTCCAAGTGTCTGGAGTGGCTGAAGCACTCCCAGCCTTGGTTTGCTGGTGAGTTGCCCTCTACCTCTAGCACTGCCTTGCACTACATTCATCTCTCAACATTCTACCCCAAAACCCCCCCGCAAGAATGTGTTAGATCCGCTGTCTCCACGTTCTGTTGCCGTCTTGTAATGTGGGTGGCTTACTTCTTCCGACTCCAAGTTTCAAACATGATTACTCTACACTGTGTCTGCAAAACGTACACATTTCCTGTGCAGTTCCACCGCGCCCCCCCGGTCAGACGGAACAATAACGACTCTTCTGTCCTCTTGTGCCCCTCCCTGCGGCCCCACCCCCTGCCTCCCTGTGCCACGCCAGCCGGACCCTACCCTGCCGTCAAGCAGGAGCAGCTATCCCCGCGCTGCTCGTCCTCCCAGGCCGAGAACCTGTCCACCCAGGGGTCGCCGCACGACGCCGGCACCGCGCATGGTCAGGCCCTCCGCCTCAGTCAGCCACATGATACAGATTCACCTCCACGTTCTAGTCTGCAGTCTGTACAAACCACGTTGTTACGTGGGTTCTGCTGTGCATAGGATTCATAGTGATTGTCCAAAGTGTGCCACTGCATGCAGAAGAAAACTAAGCTGCATCCATCCATAACACTATTTTCTTATTATGGGATTGCATTGCACATTCTAGATCGAATGGCAACTCTGTCATGCTTGGCATATTGTATGTTCTGAGATGTTGGTAATGTGCTCTATTAGCCTATGAATGCTCGAAAACAGCTCTATTCTTAACTGTATGTACCACAGTGATATATTACAACAAATGTACTCTTTGTAAGTGGCTTTGGATAAAAGTGTCTGCCAAATGCCCTAAATGTAAATGTAAATGTTATACGTTGAACCAGGCTCCATGCCAGCCGTGCAGGGTGGCAGTATCACTAAAGGCATCCCAGGGACCAGGGTGCACCAGGACTCACCCATCTCATACCGCGGGGGCTCTATCACCCAGGTACACCACACACACACACACACACGGGATACCCTAACCATCTTCCCACAGGATACTGGTGGCAATGTGCAGAAGAACATCGGCACATTTTTTTCTTTTATTTGTGTGCTACTGACTCACGCTTGTGTGGCCAGTGGAATATATTCACTGAGGTCATGGTTTCATTCGTGCGTGGGAATCTTAGCGTTCACTTTAAAAGTGTCACCGACCGGGTGATTTGTACTCGGTAGATGAGCAGTGTTGGGAGGCGAGCCAAGCTCTACGGCTGCAGGAAGCCCCCCCCCCACTCCCTACCTCCCCAGTGGGATGACATAACCGCAGCTCTTACATGCAGCGGTTGCCCTGGGTACACACCGTACCGTGTCTGTTCCCTCCTCTAATTTAGCTGTTTACTCTACGACGGGCTTAGCTGGGTCACTGATACGCCTGCTTTAATACCACCGCCAACTGGTGTGTGTAGTGGTCGGAGGGAGGGGGGGGGGGTGTCTATCCACTGAGAGGTTATATGTATAATCGGTTCCCTGAATGCCACGCGGGATCAATGGTAAGGCAGCTTGTGTTTCCTGGGGACTGGAAGAGTGTGCCGCCTTGGCGGGGCGATTGGAAGCTCCTCCCCCATCTACCACCGTATGTACAGTATAGGCAGCAAGCTGCCCTTTACACTTGATCCTGACAGAATGATGAGTCCTGCCCGGATCAATGATCACAATCTCCAATCCTGAAAACATGCCTCTCAATGCTAAATAGTACTCCTGATCCTTTTTTGAACGTGATTTTTATTTTTATTTTTATTTTTTATTTTTTTATTTTTTTAACCCCTGACTTGGATCAGCATAGCCCTGCTCGGCCTGCGATCCGAGCCATCTTAAGCACACACACACACACACACACACACACACACACACACACACACACACACACACACACACACACCTCCAATCTTCTGGTAGCTTGGTCCCCTTCACTCCACCCTCTCTGGGAACAAGTGGTGAGCAGCAGGCAGGAAATGTGATCCATGGCACGTTGGCTAATGAATGACATAACGTCTCCTAGAGTGAGTGGTGTCCATGTGGGGTAGAGGGCATAATAAGAAAGGTTCTCCCAGTTGTGTCTGTGAAGATGATCTCTGCTGAGGTCTGCTGGGGTTATGGTTTGGATATGCCAGTCCTCAATTGATTATGTCACTGTGATCAATCACACGTTAGGGTGGCATCAACTTTGTTGTTTTTTGATGAAATTAATATAATGGCTTCAAGGTTACAGTTAGACTAAATGAAATAGAAGATGATACGCCCTTCATGTTATTATAACACAAGTTTTCCCAGGGTTCTCTTCATGTTAATACAGTTAGTGAACGGTGCCAGGTACAATGTCGATATGTTGTACATGTTGAACATTAACAATAAAGATTGGCCTGTGCCAATACAGATGTTTGCTATGCGCTTGCAGCTGTACAGGAAATGGCCAATGAATTTGAATTGTACTGCAGAAACACGTTATCATCATGGATTCTGCATTGCAAACACTTCCTTGTAGATGTTATCCATTAATGAGTGAGTGTGGTTGTTTCTAAACCTCTGCTGCGCCGCAGGGCACCCCGGCGGACGTGCTGTATAAGGGGACCATCACGCGGCTGATCACGGAAGATAACCCCGGCCGCGTGGATCGAGGAGAGCCGCTGCCCAAGGTCCAAGTGGTCTACGAGGGCGTCAGTGCACACATTCTCACATACGACCGTGAGTTGCTCTGTAGCCTGCCATGATTTACCACTTGTGCCTGTTGGAGCTGTGTCGCCCTGACTCTTGATCTGTCTACAGGGTGTTAATTAACATTGTTTTTAGTAGCACTGGTATCTCTGACCTGTTCTGACACAGCTGCTGTGACTAAACACTAAGCTGGTTTCCATGGATACAACCGCTGTGGAGTGTGTGATTGTTCGTGGCGTGTTTGTGTTTAATATGCGTCGCTTCTATTGACATGAGATCTTGACATTACATTCCATGATATAATGCTGTGTAACATGAAGAATTACCATAGTAGAAGTACATATTGCAGACCATCATCTCGACATTGCAAACCTTTTAAAGGATTACAAAGTAATCCTCACTTCCTGTATTCATTGTAGATCTCTAATCAGCCCCCTAAAAATACTTTGCAATCTGTGCCATTGTTGTTCCTAAATGCTGAGCAAGAGCATAGCATAATCATTGGATCCTCGATTTTTGAGCCACGGATTGGTTTATACCTTTTTTCTTTATATAAAAAATATACGGGAAACATAACTTAACATCGGTGACTCTCTACCTTGAACATTTGAAGTAAACCAGACCAATAGTAATGTGAGCGGAGACACACAGACGCACACACACACAGACCCGACCCGAGTGTGATACTCCCCCCCCCCCCCCCCCCCCCGCTCCCTATCATAGCAATGTTCTTTAACAGCAGAGGAGAGCGTGACAAATGCATTGCTATCTATTCGATCTAATACATGAAAAACATCAATCATTGATGAGCCAATAGCGCTATCACTCTACAAAGCTGTACTAATGTTGCTGGTAGTAGTCGGCGCTACTCCAAATGATTAAATCTGTATGCTGAAAAGCTCAAGACACACAAAACGCGCAAAAGAGAAACAAGCGAAACAATACTTGCAAGTTTGATGATTTCATAACTTTTTTTTGCTCCTGGCTGTCTTTGTATTAAAGTTGGTATGTAAATAAAGGTAATAGTATTCTTATTATTATAACCTCATGAGTTGTCTTGTCATCTGGATCTCCAGGCTCCCAGAACCCCAAAGACGACGGCCGGGGCCCCGGGCAGTCTGGGGAGATGGTGGGCCTGAAGCGGGCCTACGATGTCATGGAAGGAGGGATAACCCGGGGCCTCCCTATGAGGGACACGCTCTCCGCAGCCAACTGTGAGGGTATGAGGAAACGCTAAGGCGCCACTCCTAGACTCAGGCTATTTCCCTTTTATCAAAACGTTAAAGGTACAATTTACTTTCAGCCCTTGAAACTCCTTCAGCTGACTCCAATGAGAAAAAGCTGAGCAAATGTCCACACCGGTCTTGCTCTTGTCTTTGTTGTTGAGTGCCTAGGACTCGTAACGGAGTGAATCCCGTCAAACCCAGCCTTTTCTGTTTTTTTTCTGTTTTTTCCACACACTGGCAGCTACTAAGACTCGGGGAACCAAACTTCAGATATAAACAAATTCTAAAACATTCATCATGGACCTGTAATGGGTTTTTTTTTGGTTTTTTTAAATGATTCATTCACAATCATACTCATTTCTCCCGGGGGGTGGGGGGGGGGGATTTTATTTTGCATCTTTCAAGAAGCTGGAGAAATATTTGTCTCCATGAAAAAGGTTATCAATTGAACCTTGAAACAATCTCTCATTGGTTTCCCAAGTCCTTACTCACTCGGTCCCGCCCACCATTTCAGGTCTGATTGGTCGAGCCATGCCTCACGAGAGGGACAGCCCGCACCACGCCCCCTTCAAGGATGCCCACCACATCCGGGGCTCAATCTCCCAAGGTAGGGCTCCTCACTTCCAGGGGCCACTCAATGTAGCTGTTGGTTAGTTACACAATGTTATTTTTCTATTAATGCCAACATCTCAAATGAAACCCGTGCTTGCAGTATTTTCTTTGTAGACTTGCAGATTTTCAGACTTTTCGCTGTGTAGACGGGATAAACTACTGCCAAGGGGATAACATGATATGTTCCTCGGCACAGGCATACCGCGCCACCTGGAGCCCCAGGACGCCTACATGAGGCGGGAGGCCAAGCATGTGAAGAGGGAGCCCTCCCCGCCCCGCGGGCCCCCCTCCATGGCTGACCACATGAAGGGCCGGGACCCCATGGTGCCCACCGTGAAGGAGGCGGGCCGCTCCATCCACCTCATCCCCAGGGAGGAGCTCAGGCAGCCCCCCAAGGAGGGCATCATCAACCAGGTGAGCTGTAGGTTGGACCCGGGGTCCCGTTACTGCCTCCAGCACAGAGAATGACATTAGGCTGACTGAGAGTTGTAACTGATCCTCATTTGCTTCATGTCCTCTCCAAATGAAATAATATAAAAGATTATATGTGGCCATGCAGTTCCTTGTGCTCTGATCTCTGTCAAGTGAGTGCAGATGACAGATGTGAATTCTAGGGATGCACCTTCAAGTTTCAAGTATTTTATTGTCACGTCACAGTTTACACGTGAGTATAAGCAGTGAGTGAAAAACCTTGTGTGCAAAACGCCTGACAACCGACAGTAATTATAAAAGAATACAAAATAGAAGTAGAACTAACAAAATAGAAATATAACTAACAAAATAGAAATAGAACTATGAATATAAATTCTGTGTAAAATAAAAATAAAATAAAATGAAATATACAACAAAATAACCAGTGGAGCAGTACACATATAAATCAATGTAATAAAATATACATTGTTATATGCTGACATTCACAGAATGTCGCAGAATACCTTCTCAGACAGTCAACACCAGCACCAGCAATTAGCACCAGGACTAGCACTAACACCAGCACTAGCACTAGCCCTAGCCCTAACACCAGCGCTAGCAGTAACACTAGCACTCAGCACCAGGACCAGCACTAGCAGTAGCACTGGCACCAACACTTAGCACTACTACCAGCGCTAGCTCCAGCAGTAACACTAGTACTTAGCACCAGGACTAGCACTAGCACTAGCAGCAACACTTAGCACTAATACTTAGCTCTTAACATTGATGCCGAACTTGTTCAGCAGCCTGATGGCCTGACTGTGGAAGCTGTCTCTGAGTCTGCTCACTTGATACTGCGGTATCGCCTGCCTGACGGTAGAAGTGTGTACAGTTCGTGGCTGGGGTGGTTATTGTCTTTAATAATCCGTTTGGCCTTGGCCACGCACCGCCTGGTGTATATATCCAGGAGGGAGGGAAGCTCACCTCCAACGATGTACTGGGCCGTCCGCACCACCCTCTGTAGTGTTTTACGCTCCAGTGCGGTGCAGTTCCCGTACCAGACGGTGATGCATCCTGTGAGAAAGGTTCCTGCTGGCGGTGTAAAATCTTCACATTTGGAGGTGCCAACAATCTTAGGCTATATTATTGCTGCAGCCATTATTATCCATCCTTGCATTTTCGTGATGTGGAAGCATTTTGTTGGCTCTCTGACCGTCACAGGGCATGCCCATCCTCTCCTCTTGTCCTATTCAATTACTTTTCATTTGTCACCGCCTGTTTGAGGTGGTTTGTTAATCCTAAAGCATATATTCCCTCATATTTGTAGTGCGATACAACCAAGAATCAAGAATCATATTGTTTTAACGACGCACCGATCACAACTGTAACGTCTCTGCATTTTCAAATAAGACCCCACTGCAGTCTATATTGGACACGGCCATTCAAAGACATAAAGTCAAAGTAAAAGTGTTTTATTGTCACATGTACATCATAACACAGGGCCATTCTGAACAGGGAAATTCTTGTGACATGGCAGGCAACAGTATGCAAAAAAAAAGATGGATAATTATTTTAGATATACTGTATATATATATGTATATCACGTTCCACAACTTAGTTTGGGGTTTGTTACCGGGAGGGAGACTCGGGAGTCATGGAGATGCAAAACAACTTTTTATTCAGCAAAAATAAAAGATTGCCCATTGGCATAATAAGGTTAAACAATAATGGTTTTCCGTCGGCGTCTTTCGGTTTACGGACTCCACCTTGTGTCGGACCCTGGATCTCCTTCCGTCCCCAGCCTCCTACTGTGGGGAGAGCAAACACGTGTCAATATATACCTGTCTCATCAAGCTCATCCAGTAATTTTGCCGCTCCGGCCCCTTGTTTCACTTGCCGACGCTAAACCACACCCCCCTTCATACCACAGGCATGTAATAACAGAAATATACATAGGATAAGAGAATCAGAAGCAGATGTATCCAGAGTATTTAAAAATAGTATAGGGAATATGGCAGGTGAATACATCCGCTAGCTGTTCGGCAGCAGGACACGGCCTGGAAAGCTGTCTGGCCCTGGAGACTTCCGTGGGTTTATTCCTTTAGGAGCTCTCCTCATGTCCACCGTGGTTAGGGACAGAGCTCATCTGGGAGAGAGGCGACTGGCTGGGCATCACTGATATTTCTCCCTTTATAGTCTGTGATGGCTCGCAATCCACACCACATGCATCTGGGGTCAGAGCTATAGTAGTTAGACTCCAACTTGTCCCTGAAGTCTCTTTTGGCATCTCTGATGGCCCTCCGAACATCATATCTGGACCTCCTCAAGGCCTCCATGTTCCCAGAGCTATAGGCAGAGGACCGTGCTTTTAGTTTGACACGTACACCACCATTAACCCAGGGCTGGTGGTTGAAGGAACGTACTTTTATAGATAAGAGCTCAAGTTCCGGTGAGCAATGTGTTGTAAGTATTGCTACATCGGATATGTATATTATATGTATACATTACTGTATATATCTGTCCCCACAGAGATGCGCTTTGAGTTTAACATTTGTTTTAAGGCTTTGGCTATTCAATGTTTTGAAGCATCATCTACTGGTTGTTAAACTAAAATAAGTTCATCAGTTCGTAGCACTACTGTGGTGGTGTATTAAAATAATCACACATCTCAATAGCGATTTGTCTTTCTCTAGCAAATGGTAAATGCCTAGATTTCTGTCCAGATAAGGTCACGGGCTCATTGCTGACTTGACTGTATGCGGACCGATCATGCTTACTGATCATGCTACCCCCCCCCCCCCAGGGCTGAGCCAGGAAAAACTGCTCATGTCCTATATTTAATAGCCAAGATTAGGGGTCGACCGATATTCATCATTTTTCAGATTATTGGAATCGTTATTTTGTATGATCTGATTGCCGATTAAATGAAAAAAAAATGTTATGCGCTCCTTGCGGCAAAATACGCTCCTTGCATGCGGACACGGCCATTTATACTATAAATGGCGTGTCGAGCCAAAACACTGCAGACCGATTGGCTTTTGTCGCGTTATTTTGGCTGCGCCGCCAATCGCCAATCGTAGCGAATGGGCGTGTCGAGACAAACACTGCAGACTGATTGGCGACCTCTTTCCCACGTGTCTCCCACAAATACGGAGTACAGATTGGCTATTTTGTACCCGTGATGTATAGCCAATCAATAATGCTGCCGGCAGGACATTGAGCCAGAGAGAGGCGACTGTATCAGAGCCGCCTGCAAGGATTGCATTTAATTTTTTTTTCATTTAATCAGCAATCAGATCATACAAAATAACGATTCCAATAATCGGAAAGATGCTATTCCACCGGGGCATTTGCAGCTATGGAGCTGGTTCTCTTGAACAAATAATCACATCAAACCATAATCAAATAATCCCCTCATCCTCTCTCCATCCACATGTTGACCTCTCCACATTAAGCTGGCTCAAAACATATTTGAGTCACATATCCATAATTCAATCTTTCCTGGACTTTCTGGGGGCTGCAAACTAGGGCTGAATGACATGGTAAAAAAATATTATTTTGGCAGATATTACGATTGTAATGCAAAAATTATAATTCCCACTGATAGTGCATCATCTGCCAATTTTCGTTGTCACTGACCAAATATCATGTGACATTTGTTGGGCTCTGTACCAAACAAACATGTTTTCTCTCTGGAGGAAAACATGTGTAGGCCAGGGCATCTCTGCAGCACTACAGTACTTCATTAATAACTATGTTGGAAAAGTACATTGAAACATTTTACCCTTATCCAAAAATTGCAGCTTCTGCGATTTGGCTATTGCACTTGTGACCTTGTGATACCAGCCATCAGTTGTGTTCTGCTATGCTCTCAGGGTACGCCCATGAAGCAGGAGCCGTCCAGCCAGGGCAAGCGCCACGACGTCCGTTCCATCATGGCCAGCTCGCCCAGGTCCTACCACGGCGTGCCCAGCCACGGCGTGCCCACCCACATGGACATGCGCCCCGACAGGCCTCGATACGACGAGAGCCCCAAGGGCCGGCCCAGCGCCGTGGTCAGCACGGCCAGCTCCATGGCCCGCTCCTCTCCTCTCCCGCTGGGGCCCGAGCAGGGCGGCAAGACCCACCACAGCCCCGGGGCCTACGACGACAAGGGCTCGCTCAGGGTCCCTTACCCGGGCCCCTCCCACCGGGGGTCCCCTCTGTCCCGGGAGGCCAGCCAGCGGCAGCATGAGGGTGCGTTCAATGCCACTGGAACCTGAAGCTACTAGTTTTACTTTCTCCCCATCAGTTTTCACTGTACATGCCTGATATGACATGCCATAATCAATGTGCAATTGGCCATACTTCAATTAAATGTGCAATATCCAGTTCTTGAGCCATTTTATAGTTTACATATTTTTGTTAACATTATGTATATATGCATATTTTTTTCATTTCATGCTTCTATTCCTATTTTGTCTATATTTTCTATTATATTGTTCCATTTTGAGCAGTGTTAATTTCCATTGCAATGAATAGTACCTTCTGAATCAGGACGTTGTTTGTGTCTCCTAACCTCCTCTTCCGATTGGCCCTTTTTCTTTTTTCCTCCCAGGCTCCAGTAAGAACCCGCCTCAGGAGCGCAAGGCCACGCCCACCCCCAGGGAGATGAACGCCACCAAGTCCCCGCTGCCCAGCATGGCTGAACAGCAGCAGCAGCAGCAGCAGCAGCAGGCGTCACTGGCATCCTACGAGCGTCTGCTGCAGGGACTGGGAGCAGCCGACATGTACCGCGGTCAGATCCCGCTCCCCTTCGACCCCGCCACGCTACCCCGCAGCCTCCCCATCGACCCGGGTACGCTCTTGCCCCCTGCGGCCTCCTACGGTCGCTCAGTGGTTCTTTTTGCACGGGTTGTTCATTGGGGCTGTTGGCCATTTCAGTTACACATATTTCTACTATGTTACCCATGGTGTACTTGAATCTCCAAAGGACACATGGAGGAGAGTTGTAGTTTTCAATCTAGAGCTGTGTTCCACATGGATTCAAATGATCCGCCATCGGTGGATGTCGCATTTATGACCTCGATTTGGGTGACTGGTGTGACTCGTTGACTTAATTGTATAGCAACCTTGCACAGACTTTATGGTATATGCGCTCAGCCCCTCCCTACCTTCACCAGCATCGTCAATTAGCCACGGATGTAAAGGTCAGCTGAGGTAACATTTGGCTGACTGATATTGTTGGATGCGTTTTTAACTTTAACCGGCACTCTAGACCGGGCTGGAAATGAGGCTGGCCGGTAAGTAGTTTACATTTCTGAATCTTATTTCAGGACCACTTGTCGACGGTGAGTAACTAAAATGGAGTGAGACTGTTTTTAACTGCATTTTAAAGGCTTCTATTATGTAGTGCGCCTCTGACTCTGAGAGCCTGTCTGATGCGCAAAGCAGAGAGCTACATGTGCAACAAAACTTGGAGCAGTGATTGCTATGCATGTATTGCTCTCTCTTGGTTCTGTCATACTCTTCCACTAACCACAGCTTGCTAATAACTCGTGATAGTGTATGGATCATTTTCTATCAGTTTGTAAGTTATGGATTTATAGACCGAGTGATAACCCTATAAATTGGTCATCCCAAGCCATTGGGCCCAAGTCCCCTCTCAACAGAGGAGAAGATATGTTTTTATGTTCAAACTTCACAATCTGTAGGCTATATCCAGGTTGTTGTTTTTTTATATAAACTAAAATTGGTTAAAAATGGGACCAGGTCATTATAGTAAGGCTCAGCAATAATAAGGAATGATTACAATATACACAAACTAAAATGAACAAAAATATTTAAAGATCTTCCATGTCCATTCTAAATATTTTTGTCACGTCTCTCTGATGTGATGAAGACTAAATACTTCCATCCATCCATCCATCCATTTGCGTCCGCTTATCCGGGGCCGGGTCGCGGTGGCAGCCGGCTAAGCAGGCTGCCTCCGCGAGACCCCCCAGTTCCTCCTGGGGGGTCCCGAGGCGTTCCCAGGCCAGACGAGATATATAATCCCTCCAGCGGGTTCTGGGTCTGCCCCGGGGTCTCCTCCAAGTTGGACGTGCCCGGAAAACCTCCAAACCTCCAAAATTAGGATGCTGGGGGGCATCCTAATCAGATGCCCGAACCACCTCAGCTGACTCCTTTCGATGCGGAGGAGCAGCGGCTCTACTCCGAGCTCCCTCCGGATGTCTGAGCTCCTCACCCTATCTCTAAGGCTGAGCCCAGCCACCCTGCGGAGGAAACTCATTTCGGCCGCTTGTATCCGCGATCTCATTCTTTCGGTCACTATCCAAAGCTTGTGACCATAGGTGAGGGTTGGAACGTAGATGGACCTGTAAATCGAAAGCTTCGCCTTCCGGCTCAGCTCCCTCTTCACCACAACGGACCGGTACAGCGCCCGCATCACTGCAGACGCTGCACCAATCCGTCTGTCCATCTCCCGCTCCATTTTGCCCTCACTCGTGAACAAGACCCCGAGATACTTGAACTCCTTCGCTTGAGGGCAGGCAACTCACTCCCAACCCGGAGGGAACACTCCACCGTTTTCCAGCAGAGAACCATGGCCTCAGACTTGGAGGTGCTGACTCTCATCCCGACCGCTTCACACTCGGCTGCAAACCGCCCCAGTGCATGCTGGAGGTCACGGTCTGATGTAGCCAACAGAACCACATCATCTGCAAAGAGCAGAGATGCAATTCTGAGGTCCCCAAACCGGACACTCTCCTCACCTCGGCTGCGCCTTGAGATTCTGTCCATGAAGATCACGAACAGAACCGGTGAAAAGGGACAACCTTGGCGGAGTCCAACACCCACTGAGAACATGCTTGACTTTGTGCCGAGAATACGGACACAGCTCGCACTTTGTTCGTACAGGGACCGAATGGCACGTACCAACGGGCCCGGTACCCCATACTCCCGTAGTACCCCCCACAGGATTCCCCAATACTTATTTATTATTGTTAATCTGTTATCCCTAGGGTTGCCACATCTATTGGGCAAAACACAAAACAATGTCTCCTGAGACCTCACTCTTTTAAACAGTTGTACTCACTAGTTGGCATTTTAGTTGTAAACTCATCAAATACAATAAATTGATTAAAATACAGCTACTTGCAGATTCACTTGGAACAAATGAATAGAACACATGTATAAACTGCTAGCGTTTTGTATCGCTATAGAGTTGGGAACGTGGCGATTGGAAGAATTGCATTGGATTATGATTCTTTCATAATCTGCCTGTGGTTATAATGCTGCCTAATGTCAATACACCGTTGCCATTTTAGTATTTTTTGACTTTGGATAGCTTTCTATTTTCACCCTACATGTGTCTACATTCCTGTTTGTAAAACTACTTTTGTAAGAAAGTTGTGTATTTATTTTTACAAACCTAAACTAAAAATGCAATATGTCTGTGTATAATAATATTCTGACGTTATGTATATTAACTTCAAAGCGCTATACCGTGACCCATATATTATCACCATACTCTTAACATATATTCATATATTCATGCACCTGAACCATGAACCCTTTCCACCTGCGCCCTTCCCCCCACAGCGACCTACTACCTGCCCCGCCACCTCGCCCCCAACACAGCCTACCCCCACTCCTACCCCTACCTGATCCGGAGCTACCCTGACACCACGGCGCTGGAGAACCGGCAGACACTGCTCAACGACTACATCACCTCCCAGCAGATGCACCAGTGGCCGGCCGCCGCTGCCATGGCCGCCCAGCGCACCGACCTGCTCAGGGGCCTCTCGCCTCGGGATCAGCCCCTGCCGCTGCAGTATTCCACCGCCCCCCGTGGTGAGAGAGAGACACACGCACACAAATTGGCCCCTGCACACTTGTGTGCCATTCAGTCTCTAGTCTTTACAGTGCTCTGGTCCTCTCCTCCCCAGGAATCATCGATCTGTCTCAGGTGCCACACTTACCTGTCGGCTCCCCCATGGACCGCATCACCTACATCCCAGGGGGCGCTGCGCCCTTCCCGGGCAGGCCCTACACCACCTCCCCTGGTACGATGTGGAGCCTACATAGTCACTGGCAGTACAAATGCAGTTTGGGGTTTTTTGCGTGGTGATTTGTGTTTAACTTGACTTTGTTTTGGCACAGTGGGTTCCTCGCACATGAACAAAATGCAGGGCGTGCCGGCGTCGGCCGAGCGCGACCGTGAGCGCGAGCGGGAGAGAGACCGCGAGCGGGACCGCGAGAGGGAGAGGGAACGCGACCGGGAGAGAGACCGTGAACGGGAACGTGAAAGGGATCGGGACCGGGACCGCGACAGGGACAGAGACAGGGACCGGGAGAAGGGTGGTTCCCATGGCAACGTGGAGCATGCGCCCATCTGGAGACCAGGTGCGTTATCTATCCTCGCTCTCCTCCTACCTGTCCCCCCTGCCTCTCTGTGTCCTGGGTATCCTTTGACAACCCAAGTCCATGTTGTAGATAGTGTTCCTCGCCTCAGTATTTACATTCATATCGTAACAACATGTTGTGTTTTATCCTGTCCAGGTACAGAGCATAGCTCCGGAAGCAGCAGCAGCATCAGCAGCGTGAGGCCCGCCCCGCACCCCTACGGCCACCAGCACTCCCCCGTCTCCCCTCGTACCCAGGACAGTGTGCAACAGAGGCCCAGTGTCCTGCACAACACCGGGGGCAAGGCCATGGCCCTCAGCGAACATGCCGGCTCCTCCGTGCTCAGGTACCACTCCGCCGTGGGTTCATGGAACTCTCTAATATGCCACATGCAGCAAGAGTGCAGAGTGCAGAGCCTTATGGTGTCTCCTGGTGTCCACAGGTCCATGCCTTCTGGGTCATCCCGCTACCCGGGCTACCCCAGCCACATGCAGAGGACAGGCCTACCCCCCGAGGCCTACCCCCCTGCTGGGGACCTCACCAAGGAGCTTGGCCGTGACAGCGGTGGGGGCAAGAGCAGGGGGGGGCTCCCCAAGCACCTGCAGGAGCAGCTGGGGCCCTCCGGCAAAGTGGACCCCAAGCTCTCCGGCTCCAGCCCGGGAGTCATGTACCCCGGGTCCTACCCGGCGAGCTCCGGCCGGACCCCGCAGCACCTGATGCCGCCCCAGTCGGATCACGGCGGCGGGGTGCGCGGGGAAAGCGGTACCTCTAGTAGGGAAAAGACTCAAAACAAAGCGGTGTCCATTCAGGAACAAGAGCTCCGAGCACTCGGTAAGACCACCATGACTGCGGCCAACTTCATAAACGCAATTATCATGCGTCAAATATCTTGTGAAACGGGGATGCCGGGAACCAGCAGCGCCGCCGAGGGTAAGACGCTCTGGATCCCAGGGTCTCCTCACCTCCCAGACCCCCCCCCCCCCCCCCCCCCGTCTGTGGCCTATTGCACGCTGTGGTGGTTGGCATTATCAAATCAGCCCAATTCATTTACATGTTTTACCTTTTTGTTTTTAATTTTCACAACGCTATACTATTATGCTTTTGTCATATTTTTATTTACTTTAATACATACAAAATTGCAAGTTATAATACATAATTGCTAAAAAATAAGTGAGTTACCAACACACCCCTTCCACATTGAAGACGCTGGCTAATTGTTACTATAATTAGTATGACGTTAGGAAGGCAGTGAATCTGGCTTATTGAGGCAGGATGCCCTTTTGCTAGCTTCTCATTCTCTTTTCATCCAGAATGTAGCTTAACACATGGCGTCCCCGTTACTCGCCCTACCACCCCCCACGCAAACAAACACCGGCCCCCTAACGCGGGGCCTCATCCCATTCACCCAGCCAGTAACACAGGGCCCTTCTGTAGAGATGTCCCAGAGGACCACTAGGACAGCTTTAGACTGGCGCTCGCTCACATCACGGCCGTGCTGAGTCACAGAGTGGGTGCTCACGACCCTGCATAGTGAAACGTCTCCAAGCGTCATCAACCACCCGCCCACCTGACAGCCGAAGGGATAAAAGAAACAGGAAGAAGCAAAAAAGGCCAGACTAGTCCGATGGGGTAGGGAGGGGTAGGGCGGGGCTCTGCAGCTTGGCTATCTGTTTTCGCATGCATTCTGCATACCGCTCACTTAAAATTCATGCTGATCTTTTTTTGTTGTATTCTCCACATGCTCCATCTCCTCTCCAATGCAAACAAATGCCCCAATGAAAATGTAACTTTTGATTTATGTCTTTCGCCATCAATAGGCTTTAGGATTTCTCTTGTGATGTTGTGTGCCGCTTGTAACTGGTTGTGCGGACTCGTGGCTTCCACGCCCGTTAGGACAGGGACTGCATGCCCAGGAGGGGCCAGGTCGTCCAGCTGTTTGTTGTTGTCCTCTTTAAATTTGAGACAGTAAGCGAGCGAGACGTGAAGCCAGGAGCACACAAGCTTGGCAATGACCATTTATTCATGTAGTTACTGACTGGTAGGCGAGGGGGGGCAGACAGAGGTGCAGTCATTGGGAAAGGCTTGTATTGACGTGATCTAGTTAGTAGCTCTGTATTGTTAACCGGGGATTCAGTGAGATTGAGGATGATATTAAAGCTGCTTCTGTGACATGTTGCTCCTAGCCTGGCAAGCACACAGTAAAGATGGATGGATGGGTGTGCACACCACCCTCTCTGCCTGTCTATTGGTCATGGTCGCTCCTCCCCTTATTCTGCGAACCGACTATGAAATTTAAGCTTGTGTTCGAGCGTAGCACTGCCATGCATATCATACATCACCCAAATGTCAAGCAGAGCATGTTGGATGAACTCTCCTGCTGCCCAGCTCTTAGATAGCATGAGATGTTTTAAGCGCAGCTAATATTATATAATATAATGCTCTCATCGGCAGGCACTCAGCTCTTACATTGTTCTTCCTTTTTTTAATCTTTCTATTCCCGAGCTTCCCTAGCTCATTGAATCTAACTGTGCTTCTTTTGTGCTGCTTTTGAATGTTTACTGTGTGTGTGTGTGTGTGTGTGTGTGTGTGTGTGTGTGTGTGTGTGTGTGTGTGTGTGTGTGTGTGTGTGTGTGTGTGTGTGTGTGTGTGTGTGTGTGTGTGTGTGTGTGTGTGTGTGTGTGTGTGTGTGTTCGCGTCACGCTGGGGGCGGCTTTGACCACCTAGCTCAACCAAAGCCGGGCTCTATGGAGCAGCACGGCATGTACCAGGCCCAGGCCGAGGAGCGGATGTCCCCTGGCCAGCAGCCCCTGTCCCCGTGTGTGAAGGGCAACCAGAGGGTGGTCACCCTGGCTCAGCACATCAGCGTAAGACTCCCCCCCCCCCCCCCCACAATCACCTGTTTAGCATGTCACTCTGTGTTCGATGCACCACAGAAGGCTGAGAAGAGAACAAGAGGATCACTTTTAGATAAGATAGAACTTTATTAATCTCGAAGGAAATTCTTGTGCCAGGTTGCATAGCAATACAGTACAATAAAACAATAGAGAAATCAACAGAATAATAAAAATAAACTAACAGATTTACAAATGTACAGTCGAAATATACCAATATATAGGCAAGATAAGATATTCAGACGGCGAAAACAATTTGGCATAATTGAAGTGTAATACTGTGATAATAATAATGGTTAGTGGACGTATTGCACCTGATAAAGTATATTAAGAATATTATTACACATAATGTTGAAAGGTAATGTAGGAGAGGTATTGGACATGACATTAAGAATATTACACATAATGTTGAAAGGTAATGTAGGAGAGGTATTGGACATGACATTAAGAATATTACACATAATGTTGAAAGGTAATGTAGGAGAGGTATTGGACATAACATTAAGAATATTACACATAATGTTGAAAGGTATGTAAGGAGAGGTATTGAAAGGTAATGTAGGAGAGTATTGGACATGACATTAAGAATATTACACATAAATGTTGAAAGGTAATTGTAGGAGAGGTATTGGACATGACATTAAGAATATTACACATAATGTTGAAAGGTAATGTAGGAGAGGTATTGGACATGACATTAAGCATATTACACATAATGTGAAAGGTAATCGTAGGAGAGGTATTGGACATGACATTAAGAATATTACACATAATGTTGAAAGGTAATGTAGGAGAGGTATTGGACATGACATTAAGAATATTACACATAATGTTGAAAGGTAATGTAGGAGAGGTATTGGACATGACATTAAGAATATTACACATAATGTTGAAAGGTAATGTAGGAGAGGTATTGGACATGACATTAAGAATATTACACATAATGTTGAAAGGTAATGTAGGAGAGGTATTGGACATGACATTAAGAATATTACACATAATGTTGAAAGGTAATGTAGGAGAGGTATTGGACATGACATTAAGAATATTACACATAATGTTGAAAGGTAATGTAGGAGAGGTATTGGACATGACATTAAGAATATTACACATAATGTTGAAAGGTAATGTAGGAGAGGTATTGGACATGACATTAAGAATATTACACATAATGTTGAAAGGTAATGTAGGAGAGGTATTGGACATGACATTAAGAATATTACACATAATGTTGAAAGGTAATGTAGGAGAGGTATTGGACATGACATTAAGAATATTACACATAATGTTGAAAGGTAATGTAGGAGAGGTATTGGACATGACATTAAGAATATTACACATAATGTTGAAAGGTAATGTAGGAGAGGTATTGGACATGACATTAAGAATATTACACATAATGTTGAAAGGTAATGTAGGAGAGGTATTGGACATGACATTAAGAATATTACACATAATGTTGAAAGGTAATGTAGGAGAGGTATTGGACATGACATTAAGAATATTACACATAATGTTGAAAGGTAATGTAGGAGAGGTATTGGACATGACATTAAGAATATTACACATGATGATGAGAGGCGATGAGAGGTAGTATTACAGATAATATTTAGAGATAACATATTAATAATAATAATAATAATAATAATATAGCACATGATATCGAGAGGATCTGTTTTTTTGGACAACATAAAGCCACGGCCATATATGATAGTGTGTGTGTGTGTGTGTGTGTGTGTGTGTGTGTGTGTGTGTGTGTGTGTGTGTGTGTGTGTGTGTGTGTGTGTGTGTGTGTGTGTGTGTGTGTGTGTGTGTGTGTGTGTGTGTGTGTGTGACAGGAGGTGATCACTAAAGACTACAGGCAACAGCAGAAGAGCTACCACAGCTCCCCGGTGCTTGACCTCACCCGCCCCCCCAGCGCCCCCCAGCCCATGGCCACCTCCCAGGACCCAGGGGGGGGGGCCCGCTACACTCCAGACGGCCCCGGAGTGGACCGCAACCGTGACCGGTAGGACGCCTGTGGAGCAAAACAGAAATAATGACCATAAACAAATTACCATAGTTGCCGTCAGAAGAGAAAATAGGTCTGTTAACCGCACTGTGTGTGTGCGTGTGCGTGTGTGTGTGCGCACGCTCCCAGGTCCCCACCGCAGCCCAAGACGTCTCCTGTCAGCATGTCTAATGACGGCATCGAGCCAGTGTCCCCCGCCGGCGCCAGCTCTGACCCGGAGACCCTTGGAGGAGCCTCCTACCCCAGCGACCAGGGAGAGCCAGGGTATTGATTTATTCATGAACGTATGGTTTGATTAAGTACATTTCGGAGTATTTTCCAATCCTAACAGGCTTGGTGTAGTTGGCCCAGCCTAATCTGGTATCGACCAGTTGCTGTTCCTTCCTTGCGAATTCCATTGGATCCTCAGTTCTGGTCTTGTAGTGGTCCTGGAACACAGGACCTTGGGGGAGCTTGTCATCTGTCCTTTAAGCCCAGCTACAATCTCCCCAACGACAGTGCAGCCTTTAAATCAACTAGCTAACCAATCAGTACAACTGCTTCATATTAATTAATTATAATTATAATTAATTAATGACCACTAATCTCCCCAGTAGAAAAATCATCTGATTGAATGTTTCTGATATTGTTCCTCTGCACTGTGTGTGTGTGTGTGTGTGTGTGTGTGTGTGTGTGTGTGTGTGTGTGTGTGTGTGTGTGTGTGTGTGTGTGTGTGTGTGTGTGTGTGTGTGTGTGTGTGTGTGTGTGTCTGTGTGTGTGTGTGTGTGTGTGTGTCTCCCCTAGCATGGTGTCCCGTTCGCCCCCCAACCCCACTCAGCACCCGGCCTTCTTCAGCAAGTTGACGGAGAGCACCTCAGCCATCGTCAAGTCCAAGAAGCAGGAGATGAACAAGAAGAAGACGGTGGTGGGCAGCGACGTGGACTTCAGTAAGTCTGCATTTGGATTTATTTGACCGCTTCTACAAGAGAGACTCAGCCCAGGCAACAGCAGCATACAATAATGCCCAATAAAGCATACAGTAGTACTTAGGATTGTGTAGCATCTTGCACGTTCTCGGATGTTCGTATAGCTTAGCATAGCATTGTGTAGCATTCAACCCTAGCTATCTTGCCGTTCTTATCCTAGCTGTCTTGCTGTCAACCTAGCAATTATGAACACTTGTACAAACCTAGTAATTTTGAATGCTTGAAACTCAAATCTGTATGTGCCATCAGCAATATATTGCTGTCTCACTCTTTCGAGGGATGTTCTTATTGTAAGTCGCTTTGGATAAAATCGTCTGCCAAATACCCTTAATGTGAATGTAATACAGTAAACACTGTATGAATTAGACAATGTGACCGTCTTGTCTCTGCTTGCAGAGACAAGACGGTCACATTGTCCCACATCACTGTCAGTCACGGCTTCGTTCATTGACTTGCATTCTGTCAGAGTGGCTCGCTCTCTCTTTCTCATCTTGAGTTGTAGCTCATTCTACAGGACTGAGTGGCTTTCTTGTCAAACTCAAGAGTTCACCTCAGGGACAATCAATACAATATGCTCACTAGACCATTGTTCGTTGTTCGTTGTTCGTTGATGGTAAAAAGAAACCCGGTTTGTACACTTTCAGATGCTGGTCAGCCCGGGACGGAGATCTTTAATATGCCAGCATCCACCACCGCTGGTAAGTCATAACCACTTATTATTTTAAAAAGAGTTGAGTGGAGGGGGCGGGGCTTACGAGGAAGACGCAAGCAGTAGCGTAGGCCTGTATCCTGACATTTGAATAGTCGAACGCTCTTGTCTACTCAAATTCAACCAATCGTGGGTTTACAAAAAATCATGTGTTATAATAACCAAAATAATAAAAAAATGCGGAGGAGAGCCCCTTGGTTGGTAAAAGACAAAGCAGTGGCTCAATCACTTGGAGATGGTTCGGATACAAACGATCAGACGAGCAACAGAACCGCGCTATGTGTAGGGAGGGCCATAAGCACATTGCAGCCAGTGGTGGAAGCACTACGAATCTTTTCATCACGTGGCACCAAGTGCAATATGAAGAGGCACAAGCCGTCAAGAACATGTTTATTGAGTTGATAGTCTTGGTTGAGACTGTTCAGATAAGCTGTTAAGTTAACAAAAGAAACAGGTAATCTCAAGCTGATGTTTAAAAACGTTTTTCTTAAACTGAGCACTTTATTTTGTTATCTCTTTATATATAAATGCTGCCCTCAGAAAAAGATTGACCTATTTTATTTTATAGGCTAATTTTATTTGATATTTTTTTTTATTTAAATGTGTACCTTACGGAGCTTTGTTATACAGTGTTTATGTTTACATTTTATAGTGAGTTTTCAATAAAACTACTCGTATTTGGCTTTGACTTTGACTGAACATTTCATTTCACAGCTCTCACTTTGCGGAAAAAATATCGGGATATATATCGTATATCGATATTCAACCTAAATATATCGGGATATGACTTTTGGTCCATATCGCCCAGCCTATATATACCCACACAAACACGCACTCAACGGTTCCCTGCATCCAGTTTTCTTTGTACAGTTGTGATATTTCTAGTGTTAAGTGCCATTTAGTTTTTCATTTCCATTGCTACAGTGAGCGAGTCGGCCCGGTGTCCACACAGGGCTTTTGGTGCGCTCGGCTTTCTCTTTGTCCTCCCAATAGCAAAGCTGTTACTTCTCATTGGGTTTCTTTGATCTCATGTCCTGCCTCTATATTTTTGTGTGTGTTGTTGTCTACGGGAAAGCCCTTCCTCCATGTGACGGTCAATGCATTCTCTACTAGCAGTCGACACCACGTCTGGTCGGTCCTCTGGAGCAGAGGGCGGTGTCTGCCCGTACTGTGGCCACAGGAACCTCTGTGTTTCTACTGAATCACATTAGCGTTAGCAATACCATTAACATGAGGTGTTAGTCCGACAAACTCTTATGTCCTCTCTCCATGCTGCCTGTAGTGGTAGAGTTCCCGTCATACTTTCTGCACAGGGCCTTTTCATCCAGCCAATTGTTTGTTTCTTGTCATCTGGGCCATCTTTTGGGAGAGTCCTGCAGTGCCTCTCGCTCCATATGGCAAATTATTTTCCAGTCCTGCCACCATGTGTTTCTCCTGCCTCTTATTCCCTGATTACAGATGTCGGTGTGACTGTAAATAGACTAAAGCCATATGCAGGTGTTCTCCAACATGTAAACGGAGAGGAATCCTACTTGGTTTTTAAGTGTAGTGAAATGTATTTTAACCATCACACGTTTCCAGTTTTGTTTTTTTTGTCATTACAGTCATGTCTTTTCTCCACTCCACGCATATTTTCCAAAACCCAAACGGCAGCCCTGAAACACAGGGATTTGCCTTTATATTGACTGTTCTCTCAACGTGTGGTCCTGGTATCAGTGACAGTACATTGTTTGTACACCATATTGTGCATAATGATTTTCTTTTTTTTAATTATAACCCACTGTATAATAGCAAGGATTGTATATAGAACTGAAGAGATGTAAATATTTATGTGGCTTGCTTCAAGGTTGGTATTTACAGAAAACAAAAAACTATTCACACTGTTAAATTCTACATGCCCACCAGCAAGCTTTGTGGATAGCAGTGTAAAATGAAAAACAAAAAAGACACTGCCTTAATGTTTAAATAAAAAGCTTATTGCCATGAACAATGTTCCCACTTGTTTTGTGCATTTTGTTTTTAACGCAACACTACTCTGTAGTCATGGTTAGTGGCCACAAGAGGGTGGTAAACCCTGCTGAGCAAAGGGGAATTCTTATGTTTGTGTATTTGTTTAATTGTTTGGCTCCCTCCCTATAGAATTCCTTTCTTCCGTTTTTTGAAACTTGAATTCTCTTCTACACACAGCACAGCAATATCTATTATACCATCAAAATATTTCACACGGGCCTTGTATGAATATGTCTTAGTGAGCATTCATTTGGTGCAATGCTGGTGCAATACAGTTTAAAACACAGTACTGTATATTTTGGCCTCATTAGGCCATCTTGCATATGCAAGTAGATACAATTGTGTAACAACAACAAAAGTTCTCCTTTTTTTAAGTTATAGTTGTCTTTTGTAGGGGTCCCAGAATAGGCTGCAATTTGTCAGTAAATATAAAGACTGTTGCCATGATAAAATACAGTAAATAGATTTTTTATTTCAGTACAGTAAAGTCTGTGAAGTGTTTACAAATTGTTTATGATACAATGTACATTTACTGTATTGTCCTACTAATGAGGCACACTGGGGCTGCACTCACCACCCAGGTTTTAAAAGCATTTGTTAAAACTGTTGAAAAAAGCTTTCACCATGAAAGGTTTATTTGCACAATAAGAAAACATACAATGCAACTAAATACAGAGGAAACAAATGTGCAGTGTCTAAAAAAGTAGCAACAAAAAATGAATCCCCACCCGGCTATAGATTCTAAAATGATCTGGATCTTTTTTCTCGCTATAGTTATCGAATTTGATTTCATACCAGTCATGTCACGGTCTCGACCGTGCCTCCGGGTTCCCTGTGTGTTGGTGGGCGTGGCTCCAGACTCCGGCGCCGCCCCAGCGTCATCAGCTACACCTGCTCTGCGCTCACACCTGCCATCTATCTACAATCAGCTACAGGATAAGAATCCCGGCTTTCCACCCACTCATCGCCAGATCGTTATTTCAGCCTGTGTGGTTAGCAAGACGTTCCAGCATATTCTAGCGCTGTGTTTTCCCCTCAGTGTTCTAACCTTGTCTCTCCTCTACCCCAGGATCCCGACCCGTCTCCAGCCACACCGCTCCTCTCCCTGCCTGCCTGCCTGCCTGTCTGTCCCTCATCTGCCTGCCTGCCTGTCTGTCCCTCATCTGCCTGCCCCGCTCATCACCAGTCCCTCTGGCTTCACCCCGCTCCTGTCTCCTGCTCATTCCCCTGGCTTCGCTCCAGTCCGTCCCCGGATTTCCCTTCTAATAAATATTCCTTGTTCCTGAGTCTGGGTCTTGCATTTGGGTCCACCAGTGACTTTCGTGACAGAACGATCTGGCCAAAACATGAACTCAGCAGACTCAGACTCGGAGTCCGCCAGGCTCCGGAGAGTACTCGCCAGCCAGGGCGAGTTTCTGGGGCGACATGAAGAAGCACTTCGGAACCTCGCCGACAACAACCAGGCCATGGTTATCCAGATCGCACAGCTAACCCAGCAAGAAACTATGTTGACATCATACCTTACCTCGCCAGCCACGACAGCCCTGCTCAACCAGCCCGTCCCGGCTACACCTCCGGCGCCGCTTCCCACCTGGGAATCCTACGCTCCGGATCCGGAACATTTTTCCGGGGATGCAGGGAAATGCCGTGGATTTATTCGCCAGTGCTCCTTGGTGTTCCATCACCTTCCCCACCGATCAGTCGAAGGTACGCTTTGTTGTTGGTCTGTTGAGGGAGAGCTCTAGCCTGGGCTGAAGCGATCTTCTCTCACCAGCCGATAGCGGGGTTTACCTTCGACGATTTTATTTCTGAATTTAAGGATGTGTTTGCTCACCCCGACCACTGGGGGGACGCATCCAAGCGGCTGGCGAATATTCGTTTTAGTTTAAGACGCTGGCTGCTGACGCTGGGTGGGATGACGCAGCATTATGAGGCACCTTCCTAAACTGCCTCAACGAACCTTTACAGGACAAAATAGCAGTCCGAGAGGAACCCACCGATTTCAAGACGCTGGTCTCTCTAGCAATTAGGCTAGACGACCGTCTGCAGGGGCGGCGCAGGCAAAGGGCGATTCCCCCACCATCACCTACCACCTCACACGCCGCTCATCTGTTCCGCTCCAGGTCAGGAGTCCTCCCTCCCACCACCATCCTGGCTCCACCCTCCACGTCTCTCCCAGACGGAGAGCCCATGCAGTTGGGGAGTGCCCACCTGTCACCTGCAGAACGGCAGCGCAGAATACGGTCGGGGGCGTGCCTCTGTGGCCAAAAGGCGGGGCTCACCAGTAGCTGTGGGGGTGCTGGTGAGCCAAAACAGCCAAGGTGACATTTCCCCGCATGCAGTTTAGAGCCACCCTGTGCTGGGACCAGGAGACTCTGCCCCTGGTGGCTCTAGTGGACTCTGGTGCTGACGAAAATGTAATTGATTCCGACCTCGCTTCCCAATCCGGCCTCGCCACGGAACCTATTGCCACTCCCCTGGATGCCAATGCGCTGGATGGTAGACTTCTGGCCCGGGTCACCCACCAGACAAAACCCCTGCTCCTCATCCTCTCTGGCAACCACCGGGAGCTGATCCGGTTCCATATATTATCCTCACCCAATGCTCCGATCGTCCTCGGTCATCCATGGCTGAGGCGGCACAACTCCCAACTCGATTGGGCTTCTGGCAAGGTAATTAGCTGGAGTCCATTCTGCTTATCCACATGCCTGCAGTCTGCTCTTCCCCCAACAGAAGGCGTGGCGGCGCCATCGGTGCCTGAGCCCCCGGACCTGTCCTCCATTCCATTGGTCTACCATGACCTGGGGGAGGTCTTCAGCAGGCAGCAAGCTCTCTCTCTGCCTCCGCATCGCCCCTATGACTGTGCCATAGACCTCCTCCCGGGAGCCACCTTCATCAGCTTCCTGGTTCCACTTCTTTCAGCGTCTCCTGCTAATACTGCCCCTATTGACTAGTTGTGGTACTGCTACAGTCTAATGACTCCCTATCCAGCTGTAACCCACCTGTTCACCTTTGTTTTTTCTGTTTTTCTTTGAAGTTGATTTGCTTGTTTTTTGGGTACTTAGAAATACACAGTAGTTGTGCTATTAAGTAGAGTTGTTATTATTTCTTGCCACGCACGGTGGCAACTCTGAGGTGAAGTACGACGACCGGACCGCCACTACCGGGACCAGGTGTACTGCGCTCCCGTCCCCACGCCCACCAGCTACAGCGAGACGGTGGTGGCGGTCCAGAACTGCACGTGGCGGAACTACAAGTCCCCAGGTGTACCTGGAGCCGCGCACCAGACCCCTGCACTACCGCATCACACCATTGTGTACCCAAGCACGCCAAGAGCATCTACCGCACCACGCTCAACTACAACGCCGCTGGGCTCACGCCGCTGGTTCGTTCCACCCGTGCAGCTGGAGTCCTGGCGAGGACAACGAGCCCCTGCATCATCTACAACGGAGGACCTGTAAGACAGACACACACAGAGAGAGACAGACTGGGTGATCGAGGACAAGGTGAACGGGATTCAAATAATCAAAGGACGGCTGGTGATGGATCTTATCACGGGGCCCAGACAGGAAAAGGAACAATTTCAACTTTCTTTTTCATTTGAATATTTTCCTCGTGAAGGAAAATCTTAAAATGAAATAAAGAACAGAGGTGTGTTTTAGACTCTGGTGACTCTTTAATAGCAAAACAACCTGGAATCATGTCGTGCGCAGTTTGGAGTGCTGCCCTTTAATGGTTAATTGTCTTATTTAAAACGTTTAAGCTGACAAGTTGGTTGGTTGGTCTCCTGTGCTGCTCCAAGAGTTACGGTTTTCTAACGTTTAGCACTCCAGGGCCCGTTGGGGCTCAGGACACTTTGATGGCGGACACCACCAGAGATGCATGTTGAACTGAGTGCTCGTCAAATCCAACGCAAAGCCTTTCCAAATGGCTGTATTGCACTTGCTTTTTTTTCTTTCATATTTCCTAAATTAACATCAGCCCTCTCAAGGCCCCGTGGGGGAAGGGGGAGAGGACAAGTTGCGTTTCTTATTTTTTAATTGGACCAAAGTTGTATCACACAGGAATAAGGTCAATATTTATCATTCCTGTTGAACTCTGTCATTTGTCTTTTTAACATTTAACAAACAAACAACCATTGAAATGACAATGTTTTTTACAGAAGAACATATGGATGCACAGTAGTTTCTCTAGCTTGTTTCAATTCCTTGGATTTTTAACTTGTCTATTGTAAAGTATCCATTCAGTCAAATACAGAGCCGTCATAGTCAGCAGAGGAGGATGCTGTTGGTTTTCTTTCTCAATCTCCAGATCCCGACGTAACGTACAGTGCAGTGACATAGGGTTTCATGGTCTTTATATTTATTGCTACATTGCCAAGACTTTAATCTTCTTTCGTTTGGTTTTTAGGTCAGTGAAAAGTCAACATGAAATGCCGGAACAATAATCATACAAAATAATATATATTTGTTTGCTTTTTTATGACAATATATATATGTATGCACAGAAATTGATCTTGCAAAATATTGATTTTAAATCATTCAGATCTTACCTCAATTCATTTTTGTTGGTGTTTTTGGGGGGCAAATGTAGGCCTAATGTGTGTCTTTATAAAATCAGAGTGATGTGGACTGATATGGGCAAGGCGTAACTATGGCGATGCGGCCTAATTAGTAAGGTGAGGTGGTTGCAGGTGTTGTAAAAAGGAAATAGTTGAGCAGATAAGTTAAATAGCAGTGTCATGCGCTATATACTGTATATATATATATATAGCACATGACAGCATGAAAGAAGATTCAGTCAAAGCTGTCTTATGGGGCTTGAAGCTCAGCAGTTGTACACTAGAAGTGTTTGTCGTGGTTGTTGAGGGTTGTGTTATGTATCGTTGGTCTGTTGGATGTCGGGGAGAAGAAGCTCTTAAAAAGTACAAAAATGGGAGGGTTTCAAATTTCCAAAATCTATATGGAATCTTGTAAAATAGTTTAGCATTTTTTTTTTACTGTTAAATATTTCCTGTTGTATATGTGGCATCAAGGCACTTGCTCATTTTCTTTATATTTTTGTACATTTCAACGCTTCAAAGTTCCTGTTCTGAACAAAAGAAAATAATTTAAAAAAGATGTATATCCAAATTGAATAAACAATAACTACATAACTTGAAAGGTCTGTTTTTCTATATATTCTGTTGTTGTGCACAGGAGGGATCAATGGAGAACAAACAAACACAACTCTGAAGTAAAAAGAAGTTTTATAGTACAGCATATTTCAGCTAATTACCTTAAACCATAAACACTGCTGTAGTTAAGATATGAGTTATAAAGAGAGAGAGAGCAGAAAATAGTGGAAGTTAGAAAATGAAAATAAATAAATACATAATAAAATAATAAACGGAACTGCCACTGCCTACCTCCAAACATTATTCAGACTACACCCCAGCGCTCTGCTCAACAACTTTGGCTCGATGACTGGTAACACCTTCATTAAGAACAGTCAAACATTGCTCTGCCAAGTCCCAACTCTTCTCTGTTCTGTCACCACTCACCAGCTTCCACAAGAGTCTCAAGACCCACCTGTTCAGAGTTCACCTGGACTCTGCATAACCCCCCCCCCCCCGCCAGCCCCCCTACCTTCCCTCTCCTAACCCTAGCACTAACTTGCGTGTTTGTACATCTTGGCATTATTAATAGTACTTAGCATTGCTTGGCATATTGTATGTTCTTGGATGTTGGTGATGTGCTCAGAATGGTATGTCTGCTCTTATCCCAGCTATTATGCAGGCTACCTAGCAATTATGAAACTCATTCTATTAACCTTGCAACTATGAATGCTCGAAACCTGCTCTATTCCTGTCATTATGTACCACAGCGATATATTGCTGTCTCCTTCAACAAATGCACTGTTTGTAAGTCGCTTTGGATAAAAGCATCTGCCAAAAGCCCTAAATGTGAATGTAAATGTAAATGCAAAAAATAAATACCAAAACATCCCCCCTCCCTCTCTGCTCCCTTCCCCGGCTGTCACCCCAGCATGAGGAACTCACCTGTGATTAGAAATGGGCCGGGAGTCGTATGGAAATAGTCTCATACAGAGGCAGGCACACAGTCAACGAGAACAGATATTTCCCAGAGCATTTCACTCACTAATATCCGATGGACACTATGGCATTTCTAACAAATTGCACTCAAATTATAGCTTCTGAATCTTGGCTAGACAGCACCTTGCACTTGTCCAGTCAAATTTGTATTTAATAATAATAATACATTAAATTTATATAGCGCTTTTCTGGGTACCCAAAGTCGCTTCACACACAATAAAATCATTTGATAAGTACAGTAAAGAAAAAACATGGCAAGATAACAAAAAATAAAATGTATTAATTAATTAAGTATGAGACAAAACATTTTTAAAACTAGAGTCAGTGAGATGGAGGGGAGGATGATTGACAGGTGAATGCGAGTATGAAGAGGTGAGTCTTGAGGGCCTGTTTGAAGGAGGGGAGGGTGGGTGATTGTCAGATGTGGATGGGGAGGGCGTTCCAGAGGGAAGGTGCGGCAACTGAGAAGGCCCTGTCGCCCCAGGTCCGGAGCTTGGTCGTAGGGACTGACAAGCAGTTTGTGTCAGCGGACCTGAGGCGACGGTAGGGGTGTGGCGGGAGAGGAGGAGGTCGGAGAGGTAGGGAGGGGCCAGGTTGTTTAAGGACACATTGCTGTCTCTTGCAGGCCGTGGTATAAGGCCTCCATACCACATAAGATGTTAGAAAAATAAAATAAAAAGGTCATTCACAGTAAAGTGGTTTGTTTGTCATAGGAGACTTGTAGGCGTAACTGCCATAGTATTACTTCAACTAATCATATTGAAAATCTATGACGAAAGCAACTTTGATGATTGAACAAAAAAGACAATACATAATACAACAGCAACATTCAATAATTATATCATAGCTTTTCAGACTAATCAGTGTCCTATGAGGAACTACTGGCAGCTATGGGCTTGATGGTAGACATATGGTTTATCCAATAACCTGCAAATACTGTTTTGAAAGCACCTGCCAACAGTTTCAAAGTTTGAGTTATGCAGAAAAGTGTGCGCACACACGCACACGGACACACACACACAGTGATGGCACGGCAGACTGCTAGATCCCAACAGAGGTCGGTTGCTTCGGTTGTAAAAGCTGCTGAAATGACAGTGGCATCCATACATTCCTCACTTAACCAGTTGGAAGTAATAGTTGGGGGCTTGGCTATCAGGGCATGGCTGATGGCCCTGCCATGTCATTGTACATAATAGTTTCAATTGTTTACACACAAAAATTGGAACTAAAAAAAAACAAAGCTCACTTGTCAAAACAAAGACTACTACTACACTAAAGACATTTTTTGCACAACACAAAAAAAACCACATTTCATCTATTAGCACAATTAATCAAGCCTTGTTTGCTCACATGGAGAACAGGGGCCTTCAAATGCCAAATTCTAATGACCAATTGGTCACACACACCTGCTCAAAGTCAATTGGCTAAACTTCTGAATTATCCGTCAGAGCATAAAACCTCAGATCATTACATTCATTGTCCAGACTGATAAAGTCTGAGCATTTTCTTCAAAATGTTGCAAAGACAAACAGCTCAGGAGGTAAGAGTGGTTGTCTGGCAACTGGAAGGTTGCTGGTTTGATTCCCCCAAGCTAAGTGTCGAGGTTCCGCCTGCTGCTGACGTGTTGGTTGTTACCGTGCATCGTCGGTGTATGAATGGGTGAATGTGAGGCAACTGTAAAGGGCTTTGGATAAAAGCGCTGTATCCAATCCAGATGTCATATATTGAGCCAAAACTCATAATTGCACTGATACTAAGGAGAATGAAAAAATACTTTTTACAATGTTTAGTAGAACTGACCGGAAAGTTAATTTGTGTTGAAAAGGATGGAGACACAACAGATATGAAGTGTCATGAAAGTCACTGGTGGACCCAAATGCAAGACCCAGACTCGGACTACAGGAACAAGGAATATTTATTAGAAGGGAAATCCAGGGACGGACTGGAGCGGAGCCAGGGGAATGAGCAGGAGACGGGAGCGGGGTGAAGCCAGAGGGACTGGTGGTGATGAGATGAGGGACATACAGGCAGGTGAGGGGCAGGGAGAGGAGCGGTGTGGCTGGAGACGGGTCGGGATCCTGGGGTAGACGAGAGACAAGGTTAGAACACTGAGGGTGAAATAACGATCTGGCGATGAGTGGGTGGAAAGCCGGGGTTCTTATCCTGTAGTTGATTGTAGATAGATGGCAGGTGTAGCTGATGACGCTGGGGCGGTGCCGGAGTCTGGAGCCACGCCCACCAACAGACAGGGAACCCGGAGGCACGGTCGAGACCATGACAGTACCCCCCCCCTCAACGGGAGCCTCCAGGCGACCCACCCGGCTTGTCAGGATGGGCCTGATGGAACTCCCGGATGAGGGAGGGGTCCAATATGAGGCGACGGGAGACCCAGGAGCGCTCCTCCAGACCGTATCCTTCCCAATCGACCAGGTATTGGTGACCTCGGCGGCGCACGTCCAGCAGCCGCCGGACGGTGTAGGCTGGGTGGTCGTCGATGATCCGGCTGGAGGGCACAAAGGGCTGACAGACACTGGTTTAATTTGGGATACGTGGAAGGTGGGATGGATCTTCATGGATTTGGGTAATTTTGGGTTGATGATGCTACTGATCTCATAAGGACCAAGGGGGGACAGTTTTCTGTAAGTGGCCTTAAGGGGAATATCCCTCGAGGAAAGCCACACTTTCTGGCCTGGTCGGTAGTCAGGGGCCGGGATCCGGTGGCGATCCGCCAGGCGTCGGTTGCGGTCGGTGGTGCGAAGGAGAGTGGAGCGAGTCTCCCTCCAGATCCAACGGCAATGGCAAAGGTGAGCCTGGACCGACGGCACCGCAATCTCCTCCTCCTGGGCAGGAAACAGGGGAGGTTGATAGCCCAAGGATGCCTCGAATGGTGATCTCCCCGTGGCTGCACTGGTCAGGGAGTTGTGGGCATACTCCACCGACGGTAGCTGGGAGCTCCAGGAGGTGGGGTTGCGGGCAACAACGCAACAGAGAGCGGACTCGAGGTCTTGGTTATCTCGTTCCGTTTGGCCATTAATCTGGGGATGGAACCCCGAGGATAGACTCACTGTGGCTCCCAGGGCTTGGCAGAAGGACCTCCACACCTGGGAGATGAACTGTGGTCCCTGATCCAACACAACGTCCGAGGGGATCCCGTGGAGGTGAAGGACATGGCGGGTAAGCAGCTCAGCCGTCTCATGGGCTGTGGGAAGTTTGGGGAGAGCGACAAAGTGTACGGCCTTGGTCTATGATGGTGAGGATGGTGGAGTTACCTTGGGACGGGGGCAACCCGGTGATGAAGTCGAGTGCGATGTGGGACCAAGGGTGACTGGGAACAGGCAGGGGAAGAAGCAGACCAGCTGGGGGCCGATGGGAAGTCTTGCCACGAGCACACACGGTGAAGGCAGCGACGAAGGCTCGGGTGTCAGCCTCCATTGCTGGCCACTAAAATTGTCTCCGGAGGAGCGACAGCGTGCGACCCACCCCTGGATTTTGGATGTGTGACCCCACTGGAGGACCTGGGAGCGGACAGAGTCGGGAACAAACAGACGGTCAGGAGGGCCGTTACCTGGGTCGGGTTGAGTCTGCTGGGCCTGCCTCACCAGCGACTCGATCTCCCAGGTGACTGCCGCCACCACGCAGGAGGATGTGTCTGGGTTGGGTGGAGCCTCCTGGGAGACATACAGGCGGGATAAGGCATCAGGCTTCATGTTGCGGGATCGCGGGTGGTAGGTTAGGGTGAACCAGAACCGCCCAAAGAATAGGGCCCAACGAGCCTGACGCGAGTTGAGGCGCTTGGCTGACTGGATGTAAGCAAGGTTTTGTGGTCTGTCCAAATCACAAAGGGATGTTCGGCCCCCTCTAGCCAGTGCCTCCACTCCTCCAGGGCTAGCTTCACCGCCAGCAACTCATGGTTTCCCACATCGTAGTTGCGCTCCGCAGGCGACAGATGACGGGACAGGAAGGCACAGGGGTGGAGCTTCTGGTCTGAGCCGGAGCATTGGGAGAGAACAGCCCCGTCCCCCGTGTCTGAGGCATCCACCTCCATAATGAACTGGCGGGAAGGGTCGAGGTGAACCAGGATGGGTGCGGAGGTGAATCGCTCCTTCAACTCAGTGAAGGCCTGACCTGCGTCGGGGGTCCAGGAGAAGGGAACGGTGGGAGAGGTGAGTTTAGTCAGGGGGGCGGCTATAGTCCCGGATGAAGCGGCGGTAGAAATTGGCGAAGCCAAGGAAGCGCTGCAGTTGCTTCAGGGACATGGGCGTAGGCCACTCAACCACTGCTTGGATCTTGCCTGGATCTGCTCTCACCTGCCCGCTCTCAATGATGTAACCCAGGAAGCCCACCGAACTGACGTGGAACTCGCATTTCTCCTCCTTCACGAACAGTTTGTTCTCCAGCAGGCATTGAAGCACCTGGTGGACATGTTGGACATGCTCCTCGATGTTGCGGGAGAAGATGAGGATATCATCCAGGTAGACGAACACGGACCGGTTGAGGAAATCCCGGAGCACGTCGTTAACGAGAGCCTGGAAGACGGCTGGGGCGTTGGTGAGGCCGAAAGGCATTACCAGATACTCAAAATGCCCCAGAGAAGTGTTAAATTCCGTCTTCCACTCGTCCCATCCCGAATCCTAACCACGTGGTAGGCGTTCCTGAGGTCTAGCTTGGAGAATACTGTGGCGTTCTGGAGAGGCTCGAAAGCGGAGTTGATCAGGGGCAGAGGGTATTTGTTTTTTACCGTTATATTGTTTAGCCCCCGGAAGTCGATGCATGGGCACAGGGAGTGGTCCTTCTTGGTGACAAAGAAAATCCAGCACCAACCAGGGATGAGGAGGACCGGATGATGCCAGCAGCCAAGGGAGTCCTTGATGTAGCCCTCCATGGTCTCCCTTTCCGGACGTGACAGGTTGTACAGGCGGCTGGATGGTAGGGTGGCTCCGGATCTAAAAATCATGTGTTATAATAACCAAATAATAAAAAAATAATAATAATAACCAAATAAAAACACAAATTACAACAGGCAGGGATGATGCACACACCCATTCGCACCGGTGAAAATAAATGATCCGGGGCCGGGTCGCGGTAGCCTCCTTTCCAGCACCCTGGAATGAACTTTCCCGGGGAGGCTGAGCAGTGTGGCTCCATGATACTTGGAGCACACATTAGCCTATATTATAGTCGGCCTATATTGTATAAGGCTAATGGAAGTCTATATTTTCTGTCAGATTGAAATTAGACACTGATATGGCACATTGTCGTCGTCATATTATGAAAGGTTTGTTTGTAGAGGTGGTCATTGAGCGGAGGTACTGTGCCTTCACCTATAGACAGGTGTGTGACAGGTCTGTTAACAAAAATAGACCTACCACATATTATTCGTAAAGGTCTTCATACACAAACGTGTGCATGTATTCTATTTACTTGTTATTTGATTATCAATTCAATTGCATGGTCCAAACACACAAGGTGTAAGTGTAAGGATCACCCTCCTAACCCGTCCGGCTGCTCCCAGCAGGGCCGGTGTCCGTGCGCAGCCACGCCCCCCAGGAGACCTCTGGGAACTCCATCGGCCTGGAGGCCATCATCAGGAAGGCGCTGATGGGGAACTACGACGACCAGGCGGAGGAGCGGCCGCCTTCCAACCCCCACAACCCCATGGTCCCCGGCGCCTCCAAGACCTCCTCCCGGGAGCCACCCTACCATCCAGCCGCCTGTACAACCTGTCACGTCCGGAAAGGGAGACCATGGAGGGCTACATCAAGGACTCCTTGGCTGCTGGCATCATCCGGTCCTCCTCATCCCTGGTTGGTGCTGGATTTTTCTTTGTCACCAAGAAGGACCACTCCCTGTGCCCATGCATCGACTTCCGGGGGCTAAACAATATAACGGTAAAAAACAAATACCCTCTGCCCCTGATCAACTCCGCTTTCGAGCCTCTCCAGAACGCCACAGTATTCTCCAAGCTAGACCTCAGGAACGCCTACCACGTGGTTAGGATTCGGGATGGGACGAGTGGAAGACGGAATTTAACACTCTCTGGGGCATTTTGAGTATCTGGTAATGCCTTTCGGCCTCACCAACGCCCCAGCCGTCTTCCAGGCTCTCGTTAACGACGTGCTCCGGGATTTCCTCAACCGGTCCGTGTTCGTCTACCTGGATGATATCCTCATCTTCTCCCGCAACATCGAGGAGCATGTCCAACATGTCCACCAGGTGCTTCAATGCCTGCTGGAGAACAAACTGTTCGTGAAGGAGGAGAAATGCGAGTTCCACGTCAGTTCGGTGGGCTTCCTGGGTTACATCATTGAGAGCGGGCAGGTGAGAGCAGATCCAGGCAAGATCCAAGCAGTGGTTGAGTGGCCTACGCCCATGTCCCTGAAGCAACTGCAGCGCTTCCTTGGCTTCGCCAATTTCTACCGCCGCTTCATCCGGGACTATAGCCGCCCCCCTGACTAAACTCACCTCTCCCACCGTTCCCTTCTCCTGGACCCCCGACGCAGGTCAGCGCTTCACTGAGTGAAGGAGCGATTCACCTCCGCACCCCATCCTGGTTCACCTCGACCCTTCCCGCCAGTTCATTATGGAGGGTGGATGCCTCAGACACGGGGGACGGGCTGTTCTCTCCCAATGCTCCGGCTCAGACCAGAAGCTCCACCCCTGTGCCTTCCTGTCCGTCATCTGTCGCCTGCGGAGCGCAACTACGATGTGGGAAACCATGAGTTGCTGGCGGTGAAGCTAGCCCTGGAGGAGTGGAGGCACTGGCTAGAGGGGGCCGAACATCCTTTGTGATTTGGACAGACCACAAAACCTTGCTTACATCCAGTCAGCCAAGCGCCTCAACTCGCGTCAGGCTCGTTGGGCCCTATTCTATTGGGCGGTTCTGGTTCACCCCTAACCTACCACCCGCGATCCCGCAACAGAAGCCTGATGCCTTATCCCGCCTGTATGTCTCCCAGGAGGCTCCACCCAACCCAGACACATCCTCCTGCGTGGTGGCGGCAGTCACCTGGGAGATCGAGTCGCTGTGAGGCAGGCCCAGCAGACTCAACCCGACCCAGGTAACGGCCCTCCTGACCGTCTGTTTGTTCCCGACTCTGTCCGCTCCAGGTCCTCCAGTGGGTCACCATCCAAAATCCAGGGGTGGGTCGCACGCTGTCGCTCCTCCCGGAGACAATTTTAGTGGCCAGCAATGGAGGCTGACACCCGAGCCTTCGCGCTGCCTTCACCGTGTGTGCTCGTGGCAAGACTTCCCATCGGCCCCCACTGGTCTGCTTCTTCCCCTGCCTTTCCCAGTCACCTTGGTCCCACATCGCACTCGACTTCATCACCGGGTGCCCCGTCCCAAGGTAACTCCACCATCCTCACCATCATAGACCAAGGCCGTACACTTTGTCGCTCTCCCCAAACTTCCCACAGCCCATGAGACGGCTGAGCTGCTTACCCGCCATGTCCTTCACCTCCACGGGATCCCCTCGGACGTTGTGTTGGATCAGGGACCACAGTTCATCTCCAGGTGTGGAGGTCCTTCTGCCAAGCCCTGGGAGCCACAGTGAGTCTATCCTCGGGTTCCATCCCCCAGATTAATGGCCAAACGGAACCGAGATAACCAAGACCTCGAGTCCCGCTCTCTGTTGCGTTGTTGCCCGCAACCCCACCTCCTGGAGCTCCCAGCTACCGTCGGGTGGAGTATGCCCACAACTCCCTGACCAGTGCAGCCACGGGGAGATCACCATTCGAGGCATCCTTGGGCTATCAACCTCCCCTGTTTCCTGCCCAGGAGGAGGAGATTGCGGTGCCGTCGGTCCAGGCTCACCTTTTGCCATTGCCGTTGGATCTGGAGGGAGACTCGCTCCACTCTCCTTCGCACCACCGACCGCAACCGACGCCTGGCGGATCGCCACCGGATCCCGGCCCCTGACTACCCGACCAGGCCAGAAAGTGTGGCTTTCCTCGAGGGATATTCCCCTTAAGGCCACTTACAGAAAACTGTCCCCCCTGGTCCTTATGAGATCAGTAGCATCATCAACCCAAAATTACCCAAATCCATGAAGATCCATCCCACCTTCCACGTATCCCAAATTAAACCAGTGTCTGTCAGCCCTTTGTGGCCCTCCAGCCGGATCATCGACGACCACCCAGCCTACACCGTCGGCGGCTGCTGGACGTGCGCCGCCGAGGTCACCAATACCTGGTCGATTGGGAAGGATACGGTCTGGAGGAGCGCTCCTGGGTCTCCCGTCGCCTCATATTGGACCCCTCCCTCATCCGGGAGTTCCATCAGGCCCATCCTGACAAGCCGGGTGGGTCGCCTGGAGGCTCCCGTTGAGGGGGGGGGGTTCTGTCATGGCTCGACCGTGCCTCCGGGTTCCCTGTCTGTTGGTGGGCGTGGCTCCAGACTCCGGCACCGCCCCAGCGTCATCAGCTACACCTGCCATCTATCTACAATCAACTACAGGATAAGAACCCCGGCTTTCCACCCACTCATCGCCAGATCGTTATTTCACCCTCAGTGTTTCTAACCTTGTCTCTCGTCTACCCCAGGATCCCGACCCGTCTCCAGCCACACCGCTCCTCTCCCTGCCCCTCACCTGCCTGTATGTCCCTCATCTCATCACCACCAGTCCCTCTGGCTTTCACCCCGCTCCCGTCTCCTGCTCATTCCCCTGGCTCCGCTCCAGTCCGTCCCTGGATTTCCCTTCTAATAAATATTCCTTGTTCCTGTAGTCGAGTCTGGGTCTTGCATTTGGGGTCCACCAGTGACTTTCATGACACTTCATATCTGTTGAGTCTCCATCCTTTTCAACACAAATTAACTTTCCGGTCAGTTCTACTAAACATTGTAAAAAGTATTTTTTCATTCTCTTCTCCTTAGTATCAGTGCAATTATGAGTTTTGCTCAATATATGACATCTGGATTGGATACAGCGCTTTTATCCAAAGCCCTTTACAGTTGCCTCACATTCACCCATTCATACAGTGAGCTGCTTTTTTTTTTTATGTTCCAATTTTTTGTGTGTAAACAATTGAAACTATTATGTACAATGACATGGCAGGGCCATCAGCCATGCCCTGATAGCCAAGCCCCCAACTATTACTTCCAACTGGTTAAGTGAGGGAATGTATGGATGCCACTGTCATTTCAGCAGCTTTTACAACCGAAGCAACCGACCTCTGTTGGGATCTAGCAGTTCTTGCCGTGCCATCACTGTGTGTGTTGTGTCCGTGTGCGTGTGTGCGCACACCTTTCTGCATAACTCAAACTTTGAAACTGTTGGCAGGTGCTTTTCAAAACAGTATTTGCAGGTTATTGGATAAACCATATGTCTACCATCAAGCCCCATAGCTGCCAGTAGTTCCTCATAGGACACTGAATTAGTCTGAAAAAGCTATGATATAATTATTGAATGTTGCTGTTGTATTATGTATTGTCTTTTTTGTTCAATCATCAAAGTTGCTTTCGTCATAGATTTTCAATATGATTAGTTGAAGTAATACTATGGCAGTTACGCCTACAAGTCTCCTATGACAAACAAACCACTTTACTGTGAATGACCTTTTTATTTTATTTTTCTAACATTTATGTGGTATGGAGGGCCTTATACCACGGCCTGCAAGAGACAGCAATGTGTCCTTAAACAACCTGGCCCCTCCCTACCTCTCCGACCTCCTCCTCTCCCGCCACACCCCTACCGTCGCCTCAGGTCCGCTGACACAAACTGCTTGTCAGTCCCTACGACCAAGCTCCGGAACCCTGGGGCGACAGGGCCTTCTCAGTTGCCGCACCTTCCCTCTGGAACGCCCTCCCCCATCCACATCTGACAATCACCCACCCCTCCCCTCCTTCAAACAGGCCCTCAAGACTCACCTCTTCATACTCGCATTCACCTGTCAATCATCCTCCCCTCCATCTCACTGACTCTAGTTTTAAAAATGTTTTGTCTCATACTTAATTAATTAATACATTTTATTTTTTGTTATCCTTGCCATGTTTTCTTTACTGTACTTATCAAATGATTTTATTGTGTGTGAAGCGACTTTGGGTACCCAGAAAAGCGCTATATAAATTTAATGTATTATTATTATTAAATACAAATTTGACTGGACAAGTGCAAGGTGCTGTCTAGCCAAGATTCAGAAGCTATAATTTGAGTGCAATTTGTTAGAAATGCCATAGCGTCCATCGGATATTAGTGAGTGAAATGCTCTGGGAAATATCTGTTCTCGTTGACTGTGTGCCTGCCTCTGTATGAGACTATTTCCATACGACTCCCGGCCCATTTCTAATCACAGGTGAGTTCCTCATGCTGGGGTGACAGCCGGGGAAGGGAGCAGAGAGGGAGGGGGGATGTTTTGGTATTTATTTTTTGCATTTACATTTACATTCACATTTAGGGCTTTTGGCAGATGCTTTTATCCAAAGCGACTTACAAACAGTGCATTTGTTGAAGGAGACAGCAATATATCACTGTGGTACATAATGACAGGAATAGAAGCAGGTTTCGAGCATTCATAGCTGCAAGGTTAATAGAATGAGTTTCATAATTGCTAGGTGCCTGCATAATAGCTGGGATAGGAGCAGACATACCACTTTGAGCACATCACCAACATCCAAGAACATACAATATGCCAGCAATGCTAAGTATCTATAATAATGCCAAGATGTCACAAACACGCAAAGTTAGTGCTAGGGTTTAGGAGAGGGAAGGTAGGGGGGCTGGCGGGGGGGGGGGGGTTATGCAGAGTCCAGGTGAACTATGAACAGGTGGGTCTTGAGACTCTTGTGGAAGCTGGTGAGTGGTGACCAGAAACAGAGAAGAGTTGGGACTTGGCAGAGCAATGTTTGACTGTTCTTAATAGAAGGTGTAACCAGTCATCGAGCCAAAGTTTGTTTGAGCAGAGCGCTGGGGTGTAGTCTGAATAAATGGTTTGGAGGTAGGCAGTGGCCAGTTTCCGTTTTATTATTTTATTATGTATTTATTTATTTTCATTTCTAACTTCCACTATTTTCTGCTCTCTCTCTCTTTATAACTCATATTCTTAACTACAGCAGTGTTTATGGTTTAAGGTAATTAGCTGAAATATGCTGTACTATAAAACTTTCTTTTTACCTTCAGAGTTGTGTTTGTTTGTCTCCTCCATTGATCCCTCCTGTGCACACAACAGAATATATAGAAAAACAGACCTTTCAAGTTATGTAGTTATTGGTTTTATTCAAGTTTGGATATACATCTTTTTTAAAATTATTTTCTTTTGTTCAGAACAGGAACTTTGAAGCGTTGAAATGTACAAAAATATAAAGAAAATGAGCAAGTGCCTTGATGCCACCATAATACAACAGGAAAATATTATCAACAGTAAAAAAAAAATGCTAAACTATTTTACAAGATTCCATAAGTAGATTTTGGAAATTTGAAACCCTCCCATTTTTGTACTTTTTAAGAAGCTTCTTCTCCCCGACATCCAACAGACCAACGATACATAACACAACCCTCACAACCACGACAGAACACTTCTAGGTGTACACACTGCTGAGCCTTCAAGCCCCATAAGACAGCTTTTGACTGAATCTTCTTTCATGCTGTCATGTGCTATATATATATATATACAGTATATAGCGCATGACACTGCTATTTAACTTATCTGCTCAACTATTTCCTTTTTACAACACCTGCAACCACCTCACCTTACTAATTAGGCCGCATCGCCATAGTTACGCCTTGCCCATATCAGTCCACATCACTCTGATTTTATAAAGACACACATTAGGCCTACATTTGCCCCCCAAAAACACCAACCAAAATGAATTGAGGTAAGATCTGAATGATTTAAAATCAATATTTTGCAAGATCAATTTCTGTGCATACATATATATATTGTCATAAAAAAGCAAACAAATATATATTATTTTGTATGATTATTGTTCCGGCATTTCATGTTGACTTTTCACTGACCTAAAAACCAAACGAAAGAAGATTAAAGTCTTGGCAATGTAGCAATAAATATAAAGACCATGAAACCCTATGTCACTGCACTGTACGTTACGTCGGGATCTGGAGATTGAGAAAGAAAACCAACAGCATCCTCCTCTGCTGACTATGACGGCTCTGTATTTGACTGAATGGATACTTTACAATAGACAAGTTAAAAATCCAAGGAATTGAAACAAGCTAGAGAAACTACTGTGCATCCATATGTTCTTCTGTAAAAACATTGTCATTCAATGGTTGTTTGTTTGTTAAATGTAAAAAGACAAATGACAGAGTTCAACAGGAAATGATAAATATTGACCTTATTCCTGTGTGATACAACTTTGGTCCAATTAAAAAATAAGAAACGCAACTTGTCCTCTCCCCCTTCCCCCACGGGGCCTTAGAGAGGGCTGATGTTAATTTAGGAAATATGAAAGAAAAAAAGCAAGTGCAATACTAGCCATTTGGAAAGCTTTGCGTTGGATTTGACGAGCACTCAGTTCAACATGCCATCTCTGGTGGTGTCCGCCATCAAAGTGTTCCTGAGCCCCAACGGGGCCCTGGAGTGCTAAACGTTAAGAAACCGTAACTCTGGAGCAGCACAGGAGACAACCAACCAACTGTCAGCTTAACGTTTTAAATAAGACAATTAACCATTAAAGGGCAGCACTCAAACTGCGCACGACATGATTCAGGTTGTTTTGCTATTAAGAGTCACCAGAGTCTAAACACACCTCTGTTCTTATTTCATTTTAAGAATTTTCCTTCACGAGGAACATATTCAAATGAAAAGAAAGTTGAAATTGTTCCTTTTGTCCTGTCTGGGCCCCGTGATAAGATCCATCACCAAGCCGTCCTTTTTGATTATTTGAATTCCCGTTCCACCTTGTCCTCGATCACCCAGTCTGCTCTCTCTCTGTGTGTCTGTCTACAGGTCCTCCGTGTAGATGATGCAGGGGCTCGTGTGCTCGCCAGACCTCCAGCTGCACGGGGTGGGAGACGACCGAGCGGCGTGAGCCGGCCGGCGTTGTAGTTGAGCGCTGGCTGCGGTAGATGCTCTTGGCGTGCTTGGGGTACACAATGCGTGGTGAGCCGGTAGGTGGCAGGGGTCGAGTGCGCCGGCTCCAAGGTACACCTGGGGATTGTAGTTCCCTTTTTTTTCAGCCACAGTGCAATGTTCTGGAACCGCCACCACCGTCTCGCTGTAGCTGGTGGGCGTGGGGACGGGAGCGCAGTACACTGGTCCGGTAGTGGCGGTCCGAGTCGTCTTCACCCTCAGAGTTGCACCTGGTGGCAAGAAATATAACAACTCCACTTTATAGCACAAACTACTGTGTATTCTAAGTACCAAAAAACAAGCACAATCACTTCAAAGAAAAACAGAAAAAACAAAGGTGAACAGGTGGGTTACAGCTGGATAGGGAGTTCATAGACTGTGCAGTACCACAACTTCCGTCAATAGGGGGCCAGTATTAGAGGAGACGCTGAAAGAAGTGGAACAGGAAGCTGATGAAGCCAGAATGATTCCCTTTCCCTGCTGCTCGTGTTTTCAAAACAATTTGTTTTGTCTTGTTCACTTACTTGATTTCCTGTTCAGGCTTGGGGGTTGACCTCGATGCTTTCGCCGAAGAACACGGGGTACATGCGGCTCCTGGGGTCGGGTCCCGCGGTGTTGAGCAGTAGGTAGGGGAGCTGTGGGAACAGAACACACTTTAACACCTGTTAGCAGAACCACACTAACACATGAAGCACGAAAGGGAAGATTTCAATATTAGTCGATTCCTTGATTTACATTTACATTTAGGGCATTAGACGCCTTTATCCTTGAAGCTTCTTCACTTTATTAGTCTTTAATTAGCCTTCATATAAATGATCTCGGCACATGGAAATAGCACCCTTCCGCTCCTCGACGGGGAAGAGGAAGGGTGCTCTGCACTTTAGATCACAACCCTCTGTGCCGTCCCCCCACACCTTGGTGTCCATCCTGTGGTTGCCTTGCCCTCTCCAGACATTCCTAATCCATAGTGTATTGCTCATTTTTTTGGCTTCTCCAGCCGTGGCCGGCGTGTGCCGTCTATATGAGGGTCACTCCCCTTGACCTCTAATTGTGTTCGCACCCTGGGAGCTCCCCTATAAGAGTCATGTACCCCCTGTGTTTCTCTGAAGATCCTCAGCATGGTCATGCTCCACCAAACACATTTTTTTGCTCAGAATATGTTGTTTTTCATCAGCCACCCGGTGCTTTTCTGAGTCCAGGTGAACTCTGAACAGGTGGGTCTTGAGACTCTTGTGGAAGCTGGTGAGTGGTGACAGAAACAGAGAAGAGTTGGGACTTGGCAGGCAATGTTTGACTGTTCTTAATGAAGGTGTAACCAGTCATCGAGCCAAAGTTGTTGAGCAGAGCGCTGGGGTGTAGTCTGAATAATGTTTGGAGGTAGGCAGTGGCAGTTCCGTTTATTATTTTTATTATGTATTTATTTATTTCATTTCTAACTTCCACTATTTTCTGCTCTCTCTCTCTTTATAAAACTCATATTCTTAACTACAGCAGTGTTTATGTTTAAGGTAATTAGCTGAAATATGCTGTACTATAAAACTTCTTTTTACTTCAGAAGTTGTGTTTGTTTGTTCTCCATTGATCCCTCCTGGTGCACAACAACAGAATATATATGAAAAACAGACCTTTCAAGTTATGTAGTTATGTTTATTCAATTTGGATATACATCTTTTTTAAATTATTTTCTTTTGTTCAGAACAGGAACTTTGAAGCGTTGAAATGTACAAAAATATAAAGAAAATGAGCAAGTGCCTTGATGCCACATATACAACAGGAAATATTTAACAGTAAAAAAAAAATGCTAAACTATTTTACAAGATTCCATATAGATTTTGGAAATTTGAAACCCTCCCATTTTTGTACTTTTTAAGAGCTTCTTCTCCCCGACATCCAACAGACCAACGATACATAACACAACCCTCAACAACCACGACAAACACTTCTAGTGTACAACTGCTGAGCTTCAAGCCCCATAAGACAGCTTTGACTGAATCTTCTTTCATGCTGTCATGTGCTATATATATATATATACAGTATATAGCGCATGACACTGCTATTTAACTTATCTGCTCAACTATTTCTTTACAACACCTGCAACCACCTCACCTTACTAATTAGGCCGCATCGCCATTAGTTACGCTTGCCCATATCAGTCCACATCACTCTGATTTTATAAAGACACACATTAGGCCTACATTTGCCCCCCAAAAACACCAACAAAAATGAATTGAGGTTAAGATCTGAATGATTTAAAATCAATATTTTGCAAGATCATTTCTGTGCATACATATATATATTGTCATAAAAAGCAAACAAATATATATTATTTTGTATGATTATTGTTCCGGCATTTCATGTTGACTTTTTCACTGACCTAAAAAACCAAACGAAAGAAGATTAAAGTCTTGGCAATGTAGCAATAAATATAAAGACCATGAAACCCTATGTCACTGGCACTGTACGTTACGTCGGGATCTGGAGATTGAGAAAGAAAACCAAAGCATCCTCCTCTGCTGACTATGACGGCTCTGTATTTGACTGAATGGCATAACTTTACAATAGACAAGGTTAAAAATCCCAAGGAATTGAAACAAGCTAGAGAAACTACTGTGCATCCATATGTTCTTCTGTAAAAACATGTCATTCCAATGTTGTTTGTTTGTTAAATGTAAAAAGACAAATGACAGAGTTCAACAGGAAATGATAAATATTGACCTTATTCCTGTGTGATACAACTTTGGTCCAATTAAAAAATAAGAAACGCAACTTGTCCTCTCCCCCTTCCCCCACGGGGCCTTAGAGAGGGTGATGTTAATTTAGGAAATATGAAAGAAAAAAGCAAGTGCAATACAGCCATTTGGAAAGCTTTGCGTTGGATTTGATGAGCACTCAGTTCAACATGCATCTCTGGTGGTGTCCGCCATCAAAGTGTTCCTGAGCCCCAACGGGGCCCTGGAGTGCTAAACGTTAGAAACCGTAACTCTGGAGCAGCACAGGAGACCAACCAACCAACTTGTCAGCTTAAACGTTTTAAATTAAGACAATTAACCATTAAAGGGCAGCACTCCAAACTGCGCACGACATGATTCCAGGTTGTTTTGCTATTAAAGAGTCACCAGAGTCTAAAACACACCTCTGTTCTTTATTTCATTTTAAGATTTTCCTTCACGAGGAAATATTCAAATGAAAAAGAAAGTTGAAATTGATTCCTTGTCCTGTCTGGGCCCCGTGATAGATCATCACCAGCCGTCCTTTTGATTATTTGAATCCCGTTCACCCTTGTCCTCGATCACCCAGTCTGCTCTCTCTCTGTGTGTCTGTCTACAGGTCCTCCGTGTAGATGATGCAGGGGCTCGTGTCCTCGCCAGACTCCAGCTGCACGGTGGAGACGAACCAGCGGCGTGAGCCGGCGGCGTTGTAGTTGAGCGTGGTGCGGTAGATGCTCTTGGCGTGCTTGGGGTACACAATGGTGGTGATGCGGTAGTGCAGGGGTCTGGTGCGCGGCTCCAGGTACACCTGGGACTTGTAGTTCCGCCACGTGCAGTTCTGGACCGCCACCACCGTCTCGCTGTAGTGGTGGGCGTGGGACGGGAGCGCAGTACACCTGGTCCCGGTAGTGGCGGTCCGAGTCGTACTTCACCTCAGAGTTGCACCTGCGTGGCAAGAAATAATAACAACTCTACTTAATAGCACAACTACTGTGTATTTCTAAGTACCCAAAAAACAAGCAAATCAACTTCAAAGAAAAACAGAAAAACAAAGGTGAACAGGTGGGTTACAGCTGGATAGGGAGTTCATAGACTGTAGCAGTACCACAACTAGTCAATAGGGGGCAGCATTAGCAGGAGACGCTGAAAGAAGTGGAACCAGGAAGCTGATGAAGCCAGAAATGATTCCCTTTCCTGCTGCTCGTGTTTTCAAAACAATTTGTTTGTCTTGTTCACTTACTTGATTTCCTGTTCAGGCTTGGGGTTGACCTCGATGCTTTCGCCGAAGACGGTGGTGGGCAGCGACGTGGACTTCAGTAAGTCTGCATTTGGATTTATTTGACCGCTTCTACAAGAGAGACTCAGCCCAGGCAACAGCAGCATACAATAATGCCCAATAAAGCATACAGTAGTACTTAGGATTGTGTAGCATCTTGCACGTTCTCGGATGTTCGTATAGCTTAGCATAGCATTGTGTAGCATTCAACCCTAGCTATCTTGCCGTTCTTATCCTAGCTGTCTTGCTGTCAACCTAGCAATTATGAACACTTGTACAAACCTAGTAATTTTGAATGCTTGAAACTTGTTCAATCAAATCTGTATGTGCCATCAGCAATATATTGCTGTCTCACTCTTTCGAGGGATGTTCTTATTGTAAGTCGCTTTGGATAAAATCGTCTGCCAAATACCCTTAATGTGAATGTAATACAGTAAACACTGTGTATGAATTAGACAATGTGACCGTCTTGTCTCTGCTTGCAGAGACAAGACGGTCACATTGTCCCACATCACTGTCAGTCACGGCTTCGTTCATTGACTTGCATTCTGTCAGAGTGGCTCGCTCTCTCTCTTTCTCATCTTGAGTTGTAGCTCATTCTACAGGACTGAGTGGCTTTCTTGTCAAACTCAAGAGTTCACCTCAGGGACAATCAATACAATATGCTCACTAGACCATTGTTCGTTGTTCGTTGTTCGTTGATGGTAAAAAGAAACCCGGTTTGTACACTTTCAGATGCTGGTCAGCCCGGGACGGAGATCTTTAATATGCCAGCATCCACCACCGCTGGTAAGTCATAACCACTTATTATTTTAAAAAGAGTTGAGTGGAGGGGGCGGGGCTTACGAGGAAGACGCAAGCAGTAGCGTAGGCCTGTATCCTGACATTTGAATAGTCGAACGCTCTTGTCTACTCAAATTCAACCAATCGTGGGTTTACAAAAAATCATGTGTTATAATAACCAAATAATAAAAAAATTATAATAATAACCAAATAAAAAACACAAATTACAACAGGCAGGGATGATGCACACACCCATTCGCACCGGTGAAAATAAATGATCCGGGGCCGGGTCGCGGTAGCCTCCTTTCCAGCACCCTGGAATGAACTTTCCCGGGGAGGCTGAGCAGTGTGGCTCCATGATACTTGGAGCACACATTAGCCTATATTATAGTCGGCCTATATTGTATAAGGCTAATGGAAGTCTATATTTTCTGTCAGATTGAAATTAGACACTGATATGGCACATTGTCGTCGTCATATTATGAAAGGTTTGTTTGTAGAGGTGGTCATTGAGCGGAGGTACTGTGCCTTCACCTATAGACAGGTGTGTGACAGGTCTGTTAACAAAAATAGACCTACCACATATTATTCGTAAAGGTCTTCATACACAAACGTGTGCATGTATTCTATTTACTTGTTATTTGATTATCAATTCAATTGCATGGTCCAAACACACAAGGTGTAAGTGTAAGGATCACCCTCCTAACCCGTCCGGCTGCTCCCAGCAGGGCCGGTGTCCGTGCGCAGCCACGCCCCCCAGGAGACCTCTGGGAACTCCATCGGCCTGGAGGCCATCATCAGGAAGGCGCTGATGGGGAACTACGACGACCAGGCGGAGGAGCGGCCGCCTTCCAACCCCCACAACCCCATGGTCCCCGGCGCCTCCATGGCTGAGGACGCCTACGCTCAGCAAGGTAGCGCCGCCGTCACGGAACAGAGAGTCTCACAGATTATCCTTGAAGCTTCTTCACTTTATTAGTCTTTAATTAGCCTTCATATAAATGATCTCGGCACATGGAAATAGCACCCTTCCGCTCCTCGACGGGGAAGAGGAAGGGTGCTCTGCACTTTAGATCACAACCCTCTGTGCCGTCCCCCCACACCTTGGTGTCCATCCTGTGGTTGCCTTGCCCTCTCCAGACATTCCTAATCCATAGTGTATTGCTCATTTTTTTGGCTTCTCCAGCCGTGGCCGGCGTGTGCCGTCTATATGAGGGTCACTCCCCTTGACCTCTAATTGTGTTCGCACCCTGGGAGCTCCCCTATAAGAGTCATGTACCCCCTGTGTTTCTCTGAAGATCCTCAGCATGGTCATGCTCCACCAAACACATTTTTTTGCTCAGAATATGTTGTTTTTCATCAGCCACCCGGTGCTTTTCTGCTCAAGTCTATCATAAAATCAAAATGGCGGCATCACATTACTCTCTCTCTTTCAGATGCTGGTCAGCCCGGGACGGAGATCTTTAATATGCCAGCATCCACCACCGCTGGTAAGTCATAACCACTTATTATTTTAAAAAGAGTTGAGTGGAGGGGGCGGGGCTTACGAGGAAGACGCAAGCAGTAGCGTAGGCCTGTATCCTGACATTTGAATAGTCGAACGCTCTTGTCTACTCAAATTCAACCAATCGTGGGTTTACAAAAAATCATGTGTTATAATAACCAAATAATAAAAAAATTATAATAATAACCAAATAAAAACACAAATTACAACAGGCAGGGATGATGCACACACCCATTCGCACCGGTGAAAATAAATGATCCGGGGCCGGGTCGCGGTAGCCTCCTTTCCAGCACCCTGGAATGAACTTTCCCGGGGAGGCTGAGCAGTGTGGCTCCATGATACTTGGAGCACACATTAGCCTATATTATAGTCGGCCTATATTGTATAAGGCTAATGGAAGTCTATATTTTCTGTCAGATTGAAATTAGACACTGATATGGCACATTGTCGTCGTCATATTATGAAAGGTTTGTTTGTAGAGGTGGTCATTGAGCGGAGGTACTGTGCCTTCACCTATAGACAGGTGTGTGACAGGTCTGTTAACAAAAATAGACCTACCACATATTATTCGTAAAGGTCTTCATACACAAACGTGTGCATGTATTCTATTTACTTGTTATTTGATTATCAATTCAATTGCATGGTCCAAACACACAAGGTGTAAGTGTAAGGATCACCCTCTTAACCCGTCCGGCTGCTCCCAGCAGGGCCGGTGTCCGTGCGCAGCCACGCCCCCCAGGAGACCTCTGGGAACTCCATTGGCCTGGAGGCCATCATCAGGAAGGCGCTGATGGGGAACTACGACGACCAGGCGGAGGAGCGGCCGCCTTCCAACCCCCACAACCCCATGGTCCCCGGCGCCTCCATGGCTGAGGACGCCTACGCTCAGCAAGGTAGCGCCGCCGTCACGGAACAGAGAGTCTCACAGATTATCCTTGAAGCTTCTTCACTTTATTAGTCTTTAATTAGCCTTCATATAAATGATCTCGGCACATGGAAATAGCACCCTTCCGCTCCTCGACGGGGAAGAGGAAGGGTGCTCTGCACTTTAGATCACAACCCTCTGTGCCGTCCCCCCACACCTTGGTGTCCATCCTGTGGTTGCCTTGCCCTCTCCAGACATTCCTAATCCATAGTGTATTGCTCATTTTTTTGGCTTCTCCAGCCGTGGCCGGCGTGTGCCGTCTATATGAGGGTCACTCCCCTTGACCTCTAATTGTGTTCGCACCCTGGGAGCTCCCCTATAAGAGTCATGTACCCCCTGTGTTTCTCTGAAGATCCTCAGCATGGTCATGCTCCACCAAACACATTTTTTTGCTCAGAATATGTTGTTTTTCATCAGCCACCCGGTGCTTTTCTGCTCAAGTCTATCATAAAATCAAAATGGCGGCATCACATTACTCTCTCTCTCTCACACACACACACACACACACACACACACACACACACACACACACACACACACACACACACACCTGTTGTCGTGTCTGCGTTCCCCCAGGTGGGGCAAAGCCATCCAAGGGAGGCGGGCGCTCCAACGGGAGGAAGACCAAGTCCCCCGGGCTGGGCCAGCAGCCGCCCCCCACGGAGAGACCCTCCTCCGTGTCCTCGGTCCACTCGGAGGGCGACTGCAACCGACACACACCCCTCACCAACCGCGTGTGGGACGACCGCCCCTCATCCACAGGTAGAGGATAAAGCACGCACACACACACACACACACACACACACACACACACACACACACACACACCCCACTCCCCCAGCTCCACAGAGAAAGTGGCCTCTGTCCATCGTGATGAATATAAATGTATGTTTTTGGGACAACACAGGTTTAAATGGGGTTCGTACAAACTCTACGTTAGGAATATGCTTGAATTTGAATATACAGACAACTGACTGGCGATGAAATTAAAGGGGGTGTTTTTGCTTTCCATGATGCATCATGCTAGTGACCGTCTGCTTGAAGGTATCTAGCTATTGTAGCCTACATGCGTACGCAGCTACGAGAGAATAGACGGATTTCCTTTAGCGACGTCATTCCAGGTTATAATTGTAATTTAGATGTAATGATAAAGGCTTCAAGATTTTGGCCCTTTTTAGTTTCGGTACCTTGAAGGTTGTTTAAATGTGCTTAAATGTTATTCTTCTAAAGCTGTATGAACGGTTTTAAAGGAGAACACCTCTTAGACATTAGTATTGGATGACTCCCTCTCTAACACATACTGCTGCATGCATGACTTCCTATTGGCTGATTAAGCGTTGATGCAAAACACATCAGGAGTCCATTGTAGATATTTAGGTCAAACTATAGCCTACTGTAGTAGCAGCATAACAACCCCGTCCAGTACAGTGGCTCTGTGAGGGTTTACAGATGGAAATCCTCTCAGATCCACCCATCATAAAGTCTCTGTCTATGGATTTCCTGTATGCAATGTCTCTGCACGCAGTACATATTGCCATAGTAACAGCTGTCTTGTTTCCTCCTCCCAGGCCCCACCCCTTTCCCATGTAACCCGCTGACCATGCGCTTCCCCAGCGGCATGGTGTCTGCTGCCTCATCCTCTCCCGGCCAGCAGGGCCCCGGGCCCCAGGCCGGGCAGGGGCCCCAGGCGGGACAGGGCCGGCCCTGGGAGGAGGAGCCCAAGCCCCTGCTCTGCTCCCAGTACGAGACCCTGTCTGACAGCGAGTGAGGGGTCCACCTACCCATCCAGATCCTCACACACACACACACACACACACACACACGCACACACACGCACATCTCCATGCTGCTCCTGACACCTGAATAACTTGCACACACTCGCACAAACCCACACACACACACACACACACACACACACACACACACACACACACACACACACACACACACAGTGGACTCGCCCACAGACGCACATCATTCCACGCTACCTATTCCTGGTCGTTTGGTTACGATCCTGATTACTGGCCCCTCCCACATCCACTCATCTGAGATGTGGACACCCCCCCCCGAAACACTGCTGCTCAGTGTATGTGTGCGTCCGTGCACGCATCTGTATTATTGTGCAATGCACTCTCGTATGGGACTACTCTAAAAGGACAAATCACTTTCTTCTTTTAGCTGTTTTGTTTAAGTTTTTTTAAACGTTGACTAAGTCGTGTTGTTCCTCTCACTGGCCTGATCAGCGTGGACTGTGAGCCGAGCCCAGCACCTTCCCAGCATCGCTCTCTCTCTCTCTCTCTGTCTCTCTCTCTCTCCCCCCTCTCTGGCTCTCTCTCTCCCCATCTTCTCCAGCCAATCCAGTCCTGTGGTTTGAGAAGTGAACAGTTGTATTTTTTCAGTATCAGTTTCTTTTTGATGGTAAAACGTTTTCATGGTGTCACTTGTCTCTTCTGCGACAAATATATCATTGTTTTTTAATTGTTGTGTTTTTTCGGGAGAAAGGGTAAGGGAGGGCTTGAGGGCAGTGGGGGTGCGTTGGTTTACAGGGTAGCCGTGCTGGTTCTGGGTGGTCTCACCGTGTCTCTGGGGAGCGTCCGGGGGAGCCGGGTGGTGAATGGGTTTGAGGCGCTGAGCAACAAGCAACACTTTCTTCTTACCATTTTTATATTAACCACGTCCGTGTTTGTCGCGAGAAAAACCCAGAAAAAAAACAACCTGTTGATTTGTACTTTTTGGATGTTGAAGCACTTAGTTTGACGGTTTCACGATGGCATTTTTACAAAATATTTGGGGTTTTTTCCGGGTCGGCTGTAAAATAGACTTTAAAAGGAAAAAAACAGTTGTCCAACCCCCCCCTCCCCGCTTGGTTGCCTACATTTTCAGAATTTTCTTTTTTTCATTTTCTTTTCTTTTTGTTTCAAAGCTCAACAAACAGCATTAGGTGAATAATGACATGGAGATATATATATATATTATATATATACCCACACAAACACGCACTCAACGGTTCCCTGCATCCAGTTTTCTTTGTACAGTTGTGATATTTCTAGTGTTAAGTGCCATTTAGTTTTTCATTTCCATTGCTACAGTGAGCGAGTCGGCCCGGTGTCCACACAGGGCTTTTGGTGCGCTCGGCTTTCTCTTTGTCCTCCCAATAGCAAAGCTGTTACTTCTCATTGGGTTTCTTTGATCTCATGTCCTGCCTCTATATTTTTGTGTGTGTTGTTGTCTACGGGAAAGCCCTTCCTCCATGTGACGGTCAATGCATTCTCTACTAGCAGTCGACACCACGTCTGGTCGGTCCTCTGGAGCAGAGGGCGGTGTCTGCCCGTACTGTGGCCACAGGAACCTCTGTGTTTCTACTGAATCACATTAGCGTTAGCAATACCATTAACATGAGGTGTTAGTCCGACAAACTCTTATGTCCTCTCTCCATGCTGCCTGTAGTGGTAGAGTTCCCGTCATACTTTCTGCACAGGGCCTTTTCATCCAGCCAATTGTTTGTTTCTTGTCATCTGGGCCATCTTTTGGGAGAGTCCTGCAGTGCCTCTCGCTCCATATGGCAAATTATTTTCCAGTCCTGCCACCATGTGTTTCTCCTGCCTCTTATTCCCTGATTACAGATGTCGGTGTGACTGTAAATAGACTAAAGCCATATGCAGGTGTTCTCCAACATGTAAACGGAGAGGAATCCTACTTGGTTTTTAAGTGTAGTGAAATGTATTTTAACCATCACACGTTTCCAGTTTTGTTTTTTTTGTCATTACAGTCATGTCTTTTCTCCACTCCACGCATATTTTCCAAAACCCAAACGGCAGCCCTGAAACACAGGGATTTGCCTTTATATTGACTGTTCTCTCAACGTGTGGTCCTGGTATCAGTGACAGTACATTGTTTGTACACCATATTGTGCATAATGATTTTCTTTTTTTTAATTATAACCCACTGTATAATAGCAAGGATTGTATATAGAACTGAAGAGATGTAAATATTTATGTGGCTTGCTTCAAGGTTGGTATTTACAGAAAACAAAAAACTATTCACACTGTTAAATTCTACATGCCCACCAGCAAGCTTTGTGGATAGCAGTGTAAAATGAAAAACAAAAAAGACACTGCCTTAATGTTTAAATAAAAAGCTTATTGCCATGAACAATGTTCCCACTTGTTTTGTGCATTTTGTTTTTAACGCAACACTACTCTGTAGTCATGGTTAGTGGCCACAAGAGGGTGGTAAACCCTGCTGAGCAAAGGGGAATTCTTATGTTTGTGTATTTGTTTAATTGTTTGGCTCCCTCCCTATAGAATTCCTTTCTTCCGTTTTTTGAAACTTGAATTCTCTTCTACACACAGCACAGCAATATCTATTATACCATCAAAATATTTCACACGGGCCTTGTATGAATATGTCTTAGTGAGCATTCATTTGGTGCAATGCTGGTGCAATACAGTTTAAAACACAGTACTGTATATTTTGGCCTCATTAGGCCATCTTGCATATGCAAGTAGATACAATTGTGTAACAACAACAAAAGTTCTCCTTTTTTTAAGTTATAGTTGTCTTTTGTAGGGGTCCCAGAATAGGCTGCAATTTGTCAGTAAATATAAAGACTGTTGCCATGATAAAATACAGTAAATAGATTTTTTATTTCAGTACAGTAAAGTCTGTGAAGTGTTTACAAATTGTTTATGATACAATGTACATTTACTGTATTGTCCTACTAATGAGGCACACTGGGGCTGCACTCACCACCCAGGTTTTAAAAGCATTTGTTAAAACTGTTGAAAAAAGCTTTCACCATGAAAGGTTTATTTGCACAATAAGAAAACATACAATGCAACTAAATACAGAGGAAACAAATGTGCAGTGTCTAAAAAAGTAGCAACAAAAAATGAATCCCCACCCGGCTATAGATTCTAAAATGATCTGGATCTTTTTTCTCGCTATAGTTATCGAATTTGATTTCATACCAGTCATGTCACGGTCTCGACCGTGCCTCCGGGTTCCCTGTGTGTTGGTGGGCGTGGCTCCAGACTCCGGCGCCGCCCCAGCGTCATCAGCTACACCTGCTCTGCGCTCACACCTGCCATCTATCTACAATCAGCTACAGGATAAGAATCCCGGCTTTCCACCCACTCATCGCCAGATCGTTATTTCAGCCTGTGTGGTTAGCAAGACGTTCCAGCATATTCTAGCGCTGTGTTTTCCCCTCAGTGTTCTAACCTTGTCTCTCCTCTACCCCAGGATCCCGACCCGTCTCCAGCCACACCGCTCCTCTCCCTGCCTGCCTGCCTGCCTGCCTGTCTGTCCCTCCCTGCCTGCCTGTCTGTCCCTCATCTGCCTGCCCCGCTCATCACCAGTCCCTCTGGCTTCACCCCGCTCCTGTCTCCTGCTCATTCCCCTGGCTTCGCTCCAGTCCGTCCCCGGATTTCCCTTCTAATAAATATTCCTTGTTCCTGAGTCTGGGTCTTGCATTTGGGTCCACCAGTGACTTTCGTGACAGAACGATCTGGCCAAAACATGAACTCAGCAGACTCAGACTCGGAGTCCGCCAGGCTCCGGAGAGTACTCGCCAGCCAGGGCGAGTTTCTGGGGCGACATGAAGAAGCACTTCGGAACCTCGCCGACAACAACCAGGCCATGGTTATCCAGATCGCACAGCTAACCCAGCAAGAAACTATGTTGACATCATACCTTACCTCGCCAGCCACGACAGCCCTGCTCAACCAGCCCGTCCCGGCTACACCTCCGGCGCCGCTTCCCACCTGGGAATCCTACGCTCCGGATCCGGAACATTTTTCCGGGGATGCAGGGAAATGCCGTGGATTTATTCGCCAGTGCTCCTTGGTGTTCCATCACCTTCCCCACCGATCAGTCGAAGGTACGCTTTGTTGTTGGTCTGTTGAGGGAGAGCTCTAGCCTGGGCTGAAGCGATCTTCTCTCACCAGCCGATAGCGGGGTTTACCTTCGACGATTTTATTTCTGAATTTAAGGATGTGTTTGCTCACCCCGACCACTGGGGGGACGCATCCAAGCGGCTGGCGAATATTCGTTTTAGTTTAAGACGCTGGCTGCTGACGCTGGGTGGGATGACGCAGCATTATGAGGCACCTTCCTAAACTGCCTCAACGAACCTTTACAGGACAAAATAGCAGTCCGAGAGGAACCCACCGATTTCAAGACGCTGGTCTCTCTAGCAATTAGGCTAGACGACCGTCTGCAGGGGCGGCGCAGGCAAAGGGCGATTCCCCCACCATCACCTACCACCTCACACGCCGCTCATCTGTTCCGCTCCAGGTCAGGAGTCCTCCCTCCCACCACCATCCTGGCTCCACCCTCCACGTCTCTCCCAGACGGAGAGCCCATGCAGTTGGGGAGTGCCCACCTGTCACCTGCAGAACGGCAGCGCAGAATACGGTCGGGGGCGTGCCTCTGTGGCCAAAAGGCGGGGCTCACCAGTAGCTGTGGGGGTGCTGGTGAGCCAAAACAGCCAAGGTGACATTTCCCCGCATGCAGTTTAGAGCCACCCTGTGCTGGGACCAGGAGACTCTGCCCCTGGTGGCTCTAGTGGACTCTGGTGCTGACGAAAATGTAATTGATTCCGACCTCGCTTCCCAATCCGGCCTCGCCACGGAACCTATTGCCACTCCCCTGGATGCCAATGCGCTGGATGGTAGACTTCTGGCCCGGGTCACCCACCAGACAAAACCCCTGCTCCTCATCCTCTCTGGCAACCACCGGGAGCTGATCCGGTTCCATATATTATCCTCACCCAATGCTCCGATCGTCCTCGGTCATCCATGGCTGAGGCGGCACAACTCCCAACTCGATTGGGCTTCTGGCAAGGTAATTAGCTGGAGTCCATTCTGCTTATCCACATGCCTGCAGTCTGCTCTTCCCCCAACAGAAGGCGTGGCGGCGCCATCGGTGCCTGAGCCCCCGGACCTGTCCTCCATTCCATTGGTCTACCATGACCTGGGGGAGGTCTTCAGCAGGCAGCAAGCTCTCTCTCTGCCTCCGCATCGCCCCTATGACTGTGCCATAGACCTCCTCCCGGGAGCCACCCTACCATCCAGCCGCCTGTACAACCTGTCACGTCCGGAAAGGGAGACCATGGAGGGCTACATCAAGGACTCCTTGGCTGCTGGCATCATCCGGTCCTCCTCATCCCTGGTTGGTGCTGGATTTTTCTTTGTCACCAAGAAGGACCACTCCCTGTGCCCATGCATCGACTTCCGGGGGCTAAACAATATAACGGTAAAAAACAAATACCCTCTGCCCCTGATCAACTCCGCTTTCGAGCCTCTCCAGAACGCCACAGTATTCTCCAAGCTAGACCTCAGGAACGCCTACCACGTGGTTAGGATTCGGGATGGGACGAGTGGAAGACGGAATTTAACACTTCTCTGGGGCATTTTGAGTATCTGGTAATGCCTTTCGGCCTCACCAACGCCCCAGCCGTCTTCCAGGCTCTCGTTAACGACGTGCTCCGGGATTTCCTCAACCGGTCCGTGTTCGTCTACCTGGATGATATCCTCATCTTCTCCCGCAACATCGAGGAGCATGTCCAACATGTCCACCAGGTGCTTCAATGCCTGCTGGAGAACAAACTGTTCGTGAAGGAGGAGAAATGCGAGTTCCACGTCAGTTCGGTGGGCTTCCTGGGTTACATCATTGAGAGCGGGCAGGTGAGAGCAGATCCAGGCAAGATCCAAGCAGTGGTTGAGTGGCCTACGCCCATGTCCCTGAAGCAACTGCAGCGCTTCCTTGGCTTCGCCAATTTCTACCGCCGCTTCATCCGGGACTATAGCCGCCCCCCTGACTAAACTCACCTCTCCCACCGTTCCCTTCTCCTGGACCCCCGACGCAGGTCAGGCCTTCACTGAGTTGAAGGAGCGATTCACCTCCGCACCCATCCTGGTTCACCTCGACCCTTCCCGCCAGTTCATTATGGAGGTGGATGCCTCAGACACGGGGGACGGGGCTGTTCTCTCCCAATGCTCCGGCTCAGACCAGAAGCTCCACCCCTGTGCCTTCCTGTCCCGTCATCTGTCGCCTGCGGAGCGCAACTACGATGTGGGAAACCATGAGTTGCTGGCGGTGAAGCTAGCCCTGGAGGAGTGGAGGCACTGGCTAGAGGGGGCCGAACATCCCTTTGTGATTTGGACAGACCACAAAAACCTTGCTTACATCCAGTCAGCCAAGCGCCTCAACTCGCGTCAGGCTCGTTGGGCCCTATTCTTTGGGCGGTTCTGGTTCACCCTAACCTACCACCCGCGATCCCGCAACATGAAGCCTGATGCCTTATCCCGCCTGTATGTCTCCCAGGAGGCTCCACCCAACCCAGACACATCCTCCTGCGTGGTGGCGGCAGTCACCTGGGAGATCGAGTCGCTGGTGAGGCAGGCCCAGCAGACTCAACCCGACCCAGGTAACGGCCCTCCTGACCGTCTGTTTGTTCCCGACTCTGTCCGCTCCCAGGTCCTCCAGTGGGGTCACACATCCAAAATCCAGGGGTGGGTCGCACGCTGTCGCTCCTCCGGAGACAATTTTAGTGGCCAGCAATGGAGGCTGACACCCGAGCCTTCGTCGCTGCCTTCACCGTGTGTGCTCGTGGCAAGACTTCCCATCGGCCCCCAGCTGGTCTGCTTCTTCCCCTGCCTGTTCCCAGTCACCCTTGGTCCCACATCGCACTCGACTTCATCACCGGGTTGCCCCCGTCCCAAGGTAACTCCACCATCCTCACCATCATAGACCAAGGCCGTACACTTTGTCGCTCTCCCCAAACTTCCCACAGCCCATGAGACGGCTGAGCTGCTTACCCGCCATGTCCTTCACCTCCACGGGATCCCCTCGGACGTTGTGTTGGATCAGGGACCACAGTTCATCTCCCAGGTGTGGAGGTCCTTCTGCCAAGCCCTGGGAGCCACAGTGAGTCTATCCTCGGGGTTCCATCCCCAGATTAATGGCCAAACGGAACGAGATAACCAAGACCTCGAGTCCGCTCTCTGTTGCGTTGTTGCCCGCAACCCCACCTCCTGGAGCTCCCAGCTACCGTCGGTGGAGTATGCCCACAACTCCCTGACCAGTGCAGCCACGGGGAGATCACCATTCGAGGCATCCTTGGGCTATCAACCTCCCCTGTTTCCTGCCCAGGAGGAGGAGATTGCGGTGCCGTCGGTCCAGGCTCACCTTTGCCATTGCCGTTGGATCTGGAGGGAGACTCGCTCCACTCTCCTTCGCACCACCGACCGCAACCGACGCCTGGCGGATCGCCACCGGATCCCGGCCCCTGACTACCGACCAGGCCAGAAAGTGTGGCTTTCCTCGAGGGATATTCCCCTTAAGGCCACTTACAGAAAACTGTCCCCCCTTGGTCCTTATGAGATCAGTAGCATCATCAACCCAAAATTACCCAAATCCATGAAGATCCATCCCACCTTCCACGTATCCCAAATTAAACCAGTGTCTGTCAGCCCTTTGTGCCCTCCAGCCGGATCATCGACGACCACCCAGCCTACACCGTCCGGCGGCTGCTGGACGTGCGCCGCCGAGGTCACCAATACCTGGTCGATTGGGAAGGATACGGTCTGGAGGAGCGCTCCTGGGTCTCCCGTCGCCTCATATTGGACCCCTCCCTCATCCGGGAGTTCCATCAGGCCCATCCTGACAAGCCGGGTGGGTCGCCTGGAGGCTCCCGTTGAGGGGGGGGGGGTTCTGTCATGGTCTCGACCGTGCCTCCGGGTTCCCTGTCTGTTGGTGGGCGTGGCTCCAGACTCCGGCACCGCCCCAGCGTCATCAGCTACACCTGCCATCTATCTACAATCAACTACAGGATAAGAACCCCGGCTTTCCACCCACTCATCGCCAGATCGTTATTTCACCCTCAGTGTTCTAACCTTGTCTCTCGTCTACCCCAGGATCCCGACCCGTCTCCAGCACACCGCTCCTCTCCCTGCCCCTCACCTGCCTGTATGTCCCTCACTCATCACCACCAGTCCCTCTGGCTTCACCCCCGCTCCCGTCTCCTGCTCATTCCCCTGCTCCGCTCCAGTCCGTCCCTGGATTTCCCTTCTAATAAATATTCCTTGTTCTGTAGTCCGAGTCTGGGTCTTGCATTTGGGTCCACAGTGACTTTCATGACACTTCATATCTGTTGAGTCTCCATCCTTTTCAACACAAATTAACTTCCGGTCAGTTCTACTAAACATTGTAAAAAGTATTTTTTCATTCTCCTTAGTATCAGTGCAATTATGAGTTTTGGCTCAATATATGACATCTGGATTGGATACAGCGCTTTTATCCAAAGCCCTTTACAGTTGCCTCACATTCACCCATTCATACAGTGAGCTTTGTTTTTTTTTAGTTCCAATTTTTGTGTGTAAACAATTGAAACTATTATGTACAATGACATGGCAGGGCCATCAGCCATGCCCTGATAGCCAAGCCCCCAACTATTACTTCCAACTGGTTAAGTGAGGAATGTATGGATGCCACTGTCATTTCAGCAGCTTTTACAACCGAAGCAACCGACCTCTGTTGGGATCTAGCAGTCTGCCGTGCCATCACTGTGTGTGTGTGTCCGTGTGCGTGTGTGCGCACACTTTTCTGCATAACTCAAACTTTGAAACTGTTGGCAGGTGCTTTCAAAACAGTATTTGCAGGTTATTGGATAAACCATATGTCTACCATCAAGCCCATAGCTGCCAGTAGTTCCTCATAGGACACTGATTAGTCTGAAAAGCTATGATATAATTATTGAATGTTGCTGTTGTATTATGTATTGTCTTTTTTGTTCAATCATCAAAGTTGCTTTCGTCATAGATTTTCAATATGATTAGTTGAAGTAATACTATGGCAGTTACGCCTACAAGTCTCCTATGACAAACAAACCACTTTACTGTGAATGACCTTTTTATTTTATTTTTCTAACATCTTATGTGGTATGGAGGCCTTATACCACGGCCTGCAAGAGACAGCAATGTGTCCTTAAACAACCTGGCCCCTCCCTACCTCTCCGACCTCCTCCTCTCCCGCCACACCCCTACCCGTCGCCTCAGGTCCGCTGACACAAACTGCTTGTCAGTCCCTAGGACCAAGCTCCGGACCTGGGGCGACAGGGCCTTCTCAGTTGCCGCACCTTCCCTCTGGAACACCCTCCCCATCCACATCCGACAATCACCCACCCTCCCCTCCTTCAAACAGGCCCTCAAGACCCACCTCTTCAAACTCGCATTCACCTGTCAATCATCCTCCCCTCCATCTCACTGACTCTAGTTTTAAAAATGTTTTGTCTCATACTTAATTAATTAATACATTTTATTTTTTGTTATCTTGCCATGTTTTTTCTTTACTGTACTTATCAAATGATTTTATTGTGTGTGAAGCGACTTTGGGTACCCAGAAAAGCGCTATATAAATTAAATGTATTATTATTATTATTATTATTATTATTATTATTATTATTATAACTCAACGATGGCAAATTATTTGCAGTAAATACAATTATATTTTTCACTGTGGTACCTGAAGATAAGAATAGAGCTGTTTTCGAGCATTCCTATTTACGAGACGAATAGAACGTGATTGATTAGTGGATGGACAGAAAGTTAATCAGATCTAATGTTGATTACAGCAATCGTTGTATACATCATTTATCCCAAGTACCAATACCAAACATTGCTTGAATTCATATATGTGATACATGGACCATTAAGAAATAATTAATTGTAATTTTGAATATTCATATTTGTCTTAGCTTGTCAGATAAAGCAAGCAGATTTAAGACCTAGTTTCTCCATCCACACTCATACGTCTCGTATGCATTGCAAAAAAGTGGTTCCTCTTGAAGTACAAGAAATGTTGCACCCACACCCTCCTGCACCCACCCGTCTCCACCAGTGGAAAAAGACCCCTTTCTGGTCCTCCTACGTGGGGCTTGGTCAATAGTCTGGCTGTGCGTCAGCAACACCGAGACGAGACATGAAACAGCAGTCAGAACAACACATTTCCATCTTAATTCGCATAATAACACGACGTGGGCCAGACCCAATGAGGTGTTAGTGGTAAATCTATCTGGCATTTACAGCCCTGTACGCATAAAAATGTGTGTGTGTGTGTGTGTGTGTGTGTGTGTGTGTGTGTGTGTGTGTGTGTGTGTGTGTGTGTGTGTGTGTGTGTGTGTGTGTGTACCATAAACGTGTCTCCACATTGAAAGATCTATCCTTAGTTCAATTGTCCTGGCTACTGTCACTGCTTCACCTGCTTTCTGCTCTGCTCCCTCACACACACACACACACACACACACACACACGCACACCAAAATACCAGGAATGTCCTACATTCCTATTTCATCAAAAATAAATTGTGTCAATGTGTCCGATATTATACAATGTGAAGCATATTTGCAGGGGAAACATTTGGGAGCACATTTTATGACCTGCAGCACATTCCTCCCTATCGCCCTCGATGCCAGCGCCAGAGTTCCAGTCTAGCTGACATTTGACTCTGCTCTCTCCCACGGGGCCGTCATGCCCTGTGTGTACGTTAGGGCTGTGAGGCTCTGAGGACTCAGAGAGGGGGAGAATGGGTGCAAACTGAAGCGAATGGCACCTCCAGCCTCCTCCACCTCCTCCACCACCTCCTCCACCCTGGCACGTCTCTCACGTTACACAGGAGTATAGAGTGGAGCTGTCACATGCTGTGGTTTTGGCTGCACTGAAGCATGCATACCTCTCTAACGTACGCTCTCTCTCTCTCCCTCCCTCCCGCTCTCTCCGCTGGGCTCACTCGCCCCGCGCTGACGAACCACAACAGACCAAGGGTACCAGAGACCACTGGACCCCAGACCCCAGTCCTGCCCCCCCCCCCACCCCTACCAGGATCCAGCATGGACTCCCTGCTTGCTGCCAAGGGATCCACTCTCCAGCAGTTTGTCAAGAACCTGTTCAACACCTCCAGTTATGTAGGTGGGGGAAATCAAGTCATGTATTTACATGTAGCGACTTACTGGTACCACAAGTTAAATGTCTTTTCTTCTCCAGCCTCTACTGGGGTGAGATGTCACAGTGATTGACAGCCAGTGTTGCCAATCAAAATGTCGCAATTGGAATCCAGTGTGAGGCTGAGAATGCCAAGGGATTCAAGTGAAATGTGGCGCGCTCTATACTCTTCTGTGGCCCTGCCTGCCTCAGAGCTACCACATCTAGAACATTCTACTGGGTGTCCCCTAGACCTGTCAGTCTAGTCTGTGCTGACACTGTTATCAATGGAGTTCATCCCCCCATCTCACGCGCCCCCACCCACAGAGCTGCAGGCTCTCAGACAGGCCTCTCTAATGGACACAAGACTTTCCTTTTAGAGAATGCTGGCCCACTTATCCACGGCATTGTGTTCCTCTCCAACTTCCTCCAAATGTAAACATTTGGCTCGGTCACCTACGGGCAGTGGACCCCCACCACACACACACACACACACACACACACACACACACACACACACACACACACACACACACACACCACACACACACACACACACACACACACACACACACACACACACACACACACACACACACACACACACACACACACACACACACACACACACACACACACACACACACACACACACACACACACACACACACACACACACACACACACACACACACACACACACACACACACACACACACACAGACACACACACACACACAGACACACACACAGACACACACACACAGACACACACACATCCGAACACACACCACCTCCCACACAGGAAGCACAGATCTTGCCCAGATTGAACGGTCTCCAGATGAGCACTGGTAGCCACACAATGCACAATACAGAACCCCACCACCACGAGTACCACCACTACCACCCCCAGCGCTCCACCATCAGCATCACCTCCACCGCTGCACCACCGCCAACCCAAACCCACTGACAGCAACGATAAAAACAAGCTCTGATGAATCCTCCACCAAGGAGGCCTGGTTCATGATCGAACCCCACCCCCACGACCTTGCCTCCTTTGCGGCGTCGCTGTCGGGGGGTTGAGCAGTACGGGAGGTCAGAGTGGACATGGACACCGGAGGCCGGATTAGAGGTTTGACATGGGAGCCGTCTCCTGACTGTCCTCCTGGTTAATCCAGAGATACTTATAGACAAGTGTGGGCTCCTTGGCCCGAAACATTTATCTGCCTATAAAACCCTCCCCCCTCCAATGCAACTCATTATTCATTGGTTATTCTACTCAGGGGTCAACAGAGGAGTACAGTGGACGCAGTGTAGTGTGTTGTTGTACTGCAGACGACCAATCAGTGCTTCCAAAGTAAAGCCACATCTGACAGTAGCTAGCTTGGCTGCTTTTCTGGTGATACGATACATCACCATACAGGGGTTACAAATCAATATTGCAATACTGTAAGCAAGGCGATATATTGTGATTGTTCTGGTGGTAACGCTACTACGTTACGTTGGAGTGGAAGAGTCAAATGGCTGAAGATAGATTACAACACTGCTGGCTAGCCTGTCTGTGGTGTAAACAAGACACAAAATGAACCGTTACCAGTAATCTTTGCATGTATTCCTAAAAAATCTGATTGATGCAGTACATAACATCTTGTGGGACTTAAGTGTATAGATATTTTCTTCTACCCCTAGTGTGAATAGTGTCATAGTGTGTGAATAGTGTTTTCTATCCAGCAGTGTGTATATTTGCTGTATAGGCCCTGTTTCAAACACAACCAAGGAGGAGGAGGAGGTCATCAAACTCTTATGCAATGCCCCCCCCCCCGACACACACACATCTCAAAATAGAGCCCACAGATTGTTCTTTGGTACACAAAAACAACTCCAAAATAGAATGGGTGTTGGTGATGTGGTGGAGGAGGAGGGGGTACACATGGTTTTGCACACGAGGGGACCACCCCCCCCCATCTCCAGCTGCTGGCTGATCATCACCCAGCCAACCATCTCCTGAGCTTCTGGTGAAATAAACTGTATATATGGGGTGGAGAGGGAGAGAGGAGAGAGGGGAGAGGAGAAGAGAGGGAGAGAGAGAGAGAGAGAGACAGAGAGGAGAGAGAGAGAGAGAGAGAGAGAGAGAGAGAGAGAGAGAGAGAGAGAGAGAGAGATTTCTCTAAGGATCCGTCTCCCCCTTCTCCAGCCACATTTGCATTGCAGCTTAAATCAGATTAAAATATGCATCAGAAATCTCACTCCAAATGTTGCTTCTATTTCCACAATTAAAAAAGCCAAACCCTAACCCCACACCAGCCCAGAAAGCACAACACAACAGCCACCCCACCCCAGCCTGCCTGCACCGGCACGTCCCCCGGGCGGCTCTTAGAACCGGAGAAGTGAGCTGGAAATGAGGTTGAATCAGCCCTTTTCTGTTGTAGCTTTGATGCATTTAATGGTGCTGGCTGTCATTTTGTGACACTAATTACTAAGAGGGGCAGAGAGGGTGGGGGGAGCTTGTGCAGTTTTTGGTTTCCAGCTGACTCTTCCAGGTTTGTTGTCTTCTTGTGGAGGCATGCATCCTGGTGAAACACTGGGCTCCAAAGAAACTAGTCAGCTGAAGTCAATGTAAGTGACTTTTGGTCCATATATGTTCAGTTGACTCTCATCACGTTTGTGTTTCAGCTTTCATTGTATGGGGCAATGTTCAGGCAAGATTGCTACGAGCATCGTTGCATCTATCGAATAATGTAAACACGCACACACGCACACGCACACACACACACACACAACACAACACACACACACACACACACACAGGACACACATTTACCAGGACCCAGAATGCCAAATGTCCAATAAACAACAACGGCATTTGATTTCAACAACACTGCAATACATAAATAGGCGTACAGCCAAACCGACTATGTCACTCTGCCTGGCCATGGATTCCAAAAAACTATGTGTCAAAAGTGTATAGGGTTCTACATGTTTGCCTTGCGTGTTCAAACTTAATAGAAGTATTAGGATGGAGGAAGGAATCATTACACCATTGATCCCTAAAGACACAACTGCTTAGACATCCAAGTGTGGCCTATCCACCTCCATTTAAAAGTGCTCCACATATTGGTTATGACTGGTGGGGGCCCCGAGGCACTCCAGGGCCACATCTCCATTACATCTTCCAAATGACTTGCAACTGCAGGATCTCCGCCAGTCAGTCAGAAGGCTTCCAGATGTTTATAGGTTGTGAAAACAAGTCCGTTCTCTCTGGTGTCCCCACGTACAAAAAAAACCACCCAAACATCACAACATTACAAACACACACACACTCTCACACACACCACACACACACACACACACACACACACACACACACATACATGCTTACAAACACACACACACACACACACACACACACAACATACATGCTTACCTAAACACACACACACACACACACACACACACACACATACATGCTTACAAACACACACACCACACACACACACACACACACACACACACACACATGCAATAATACACATACAAACTTGTAAACACACACACTTGCAATCATGCACATACTATGTGCTCGTAAAAATATCCATTCCCTGACAAATAAATCGGTTTATTTGTTTTTGATCCCCACTGAACTGTCAACAGAAATGTTATGTTGCTTTGATTTTTCCATATTTCCAAGTAATGCCAAATGCAAGCCATGCAACAGTACCAGTGTGCAGCTGCTTACCAGTTTGCCCTCCCTGTGGTCCTTGCTGTAGGAGCGGTGCTGCTGCGGCTGCGGCTGCGGCTGCGGCTGGCCGGCCGCCGCGGAGCAGCAGCAGCAGCAGCCGCCCGGGAGCTGCAGGGCTGCCGGCGACAGGGAGCAGAAGGGCGGACTCGGGCTGGGAGGGAGCCCCGAGTCCGGGCTGTCGAGCAGCCCGTCTCGACTCTTTCCTTTGAGACTGTCATCCATAGCTTGTAGGTGGAGGTGCCCCACCATGTCTGGGACGGCTCGGCTGGAAAGAGCCGCACGGAGCTCACACCGCACACACGTCTCTTAAAGCAAGTAAAAAATAGCACAACTCGGTCCTTCACTTCCAACAATGAGCCCTGAAATCAGAAAAGCTATATTTACTGCAAGAACAAGTTAAGAATACACGTTTACTTAAACATCGCATAATAAACATAATAATGTCAATTTAATCAGGTGGCTTATTATTTTACCTTCGCGTCGATATCCTCTTATTGTATAGTCCAGTCAAAAGTAGTGAGAAACAAAACAACTGTTCTCATAACTCGCCACCGCAACGATTACAGCGTTATTCCCCTTTACTCGTTGTACTACAACTAAGTAGTAGTACTACAACTAAGTAGTAGTAGTACACGAGCAGTGGTGCGGATCTGTCTGCTATGGGCGCTCCGCTCTACTGCTGGGTACGGAGGGCTCGCAGGAGTCCTCAGCTCCCAGCACGGTCCTCATCCTCTGCACTACCCAGCTCCGCCCTACTCAAAATGCACACACACACACACGCACACACACCACACAACCGTGTGTGTGTGCGTGTGTGCGTGCGTGCGTACGTGTTTGTAAGCATGTATATGGGGGTGTGTGTGTTTGTAAGCATGTATATGGCTGTGTGTGTGTGTGTGTGTGCGTGTTTGTAAGCATGTGTATGGGTGTGTGTGTGTGTGTTTGTAAGCATGTATATGGGTGTGTATGTGTGTGTGTGTGTTTGTAAGCATGTATATGGGTGTGTGTGTCTGTTTGTAAGCATGTGTGTGTGTGTGTGTGTGTGTGTGTGTGTGTGTGTGTTTTGTAAGCATGTATATGGGTGTGTGTGTGTTTGTAAGCATGTATATGGGTGTGTGTGTATGTGTGTGTGTGTTTTGTAGCATGTATATGGGTGTGTGTGTATGTGTGTGTGTGTTTGTAAGCATGTTTATGTGTGTGTGTGTGTGTTTGTAAGCATGTATATGTGTGTGTGTGTGTGTGTGTGTTTGTAAGCATGTATATGGGTGTGTGTGTATGTGTGTGTGTGTTTGTATGCATGTATATGGGTGTGCGCGTGGGTGAGCGTGTACATTTGCTTGTCAGCGAGCCAGTGTATTTCAGGACTGGGTGGAGTAGAGTGGGAAAGTTTAGCATCAAGCACATACTCATCCTCTGTGCATGCATGTGGAGAGTGCATATGAGAGAGCATCATAAGGGCATAAACAACCAGCTACAGCACAGGCCTCTCAGCTTGGCATAACGAGAGAGAGAGAGAGAGCGAGAGAGAGAGAGAGAGAGAGTGAGAGAGAGAGAGAGAGAGAGAGAGAGAGAGCGAGAGAGATTTGAGCAGCCAGATTTGTTAGCTGTTGCGAAAAGGACATGGAATACAACCTCCATAAAGATTGTCAATCACTTGTCAATCCCCCTTTATTATTATTATTATTTCTATTTAAAAAAAAAGTATTATTATCTTTTCAATTAGTTTTAATGTATTTTTTTATATTTTTTTGTATATCTTTTGTATTTTTCTTCTTATTCTTCTTCTATCTTTGTATCTTTGTATTTTTGTATTTTTTCATATATACAGTATATATATTTTATATTATATATATTATTATTATTATTATTTTTAAAGTTGACTTACTTTATATACCTGTATATATTTAGTTCTTTATAAGTATACTTTAGAAACTGAAAAACTTCAAGAAACTCAAAACTGCAATATTGCAGCCTTGTGTACATATTCCTTGATTATAGAATATCTGCAATTGTACATTTTGTAAATCGACAATTGTAAATTTGATTTGTTTTGTCTTTGTTTTATTTACCACTCACTTTGGCAATGTAAATGTATGTTTCCCATGCCAATAAAGCTCTTTAAATTGAAATTGAATTGAATTGAGAGAGAGAGAGAGAGCGAGAGAGGCTATTGTTTAAGTCATGTGTATGCTGCCATATGCACATGGTTTACTTTTACATACAGTGACTGTCTGTGAGTGGAAACTAGAGAGCGGGCGATGCCACAGCGCTGTGCAGTGCACCAGCAACTGGTTGATTGTATCTGTGATGGTCCACCAGCTCTCTGCTGTGATTACCACAGATCGGCAGGAAATGGTGCATGAACCTTTTTTTCACATTTGTTGTGTTTTTTTTCTTCTCAACAGCCTCACACAAGTCTCTGTTGGGCAGCCTTGAGAACGCCCTCTAACAGCAGTCTTTGTGGTCGGCCTCAAGCTCTTCCAATCCCGTAGTGTTTGGGCTCTGCTGTCCGCTCTGGTGTTCTAACGTCCTGTAACCACTGTGCTTGTCAGGTGTGTTCCTGTGTCATCATGTCTTAAAGCAGCCCCACATGCTGATCCCAGAGGCATTAAGGAGATTACCACTCAGATCTACTCTACATCTTACCCCACAGACACCTGGGATGCAGACCACCGCTGTGTGTGTGTGTGTGTGTGTATGTGTGTTTGTGTTTGTGTGTGTGTGTGTTGCAAGCATGTGTGTATGAGCAGAAGGTGAAGCTGAATTGTTTGATTACGGACTTCACGGCTGCCTTGGAGACCAGGGCAAACTGGGAGTCTTCAAGAGTACATTTTACTCATCCTTTTAGATAATAATAATAATAATAATAATAATACATAGGACTTATATAGCGCTTTTTAAAGGGTACTCAAAGACGCTTCACAATAAACAATAAACGTATAACATAAACGTACACAGATACGGAATACAGAATACAGAATACAGAAACAAAAATATCTGTCTAGATACTGTAGGCTTTCTTGAAAAGGTGGGTTTTGAGTTGTTTTTTTAAAAGAAGTGAGTGTGTCAGAGTTTCGGATCTTAGGAGGCAGGGAATTCCAGAGGGTTGGGGCAGCGACGGCAAAGGCTCTGTCCCCCAAGGTGCGGTACTTGGTCTCGGTGATGGGGGTGAGAAGGTTGGCATCGGCAGATCGGAGGTGGCGAGTGGGGGAGTGGCGATGGAGGAGATCTGTCAGGTATGAGGGGGCGAGATTATTGAGAGCTTTGTAAGTGATGAGGAGGATCTTGAAATGGATTCGGTGCTGTATTGGAAGCCAGTGAAGGTGTTGGAGGATGGGTGTGATGTGTTCTCTGGAGCGGGGAGTGGGTGAGTAACCGGGCAGCTGAGTTTTGAACATATTGCAATTTTTTTTAGATGGGGAAATCAGGGTTACATCTAAAACACTTGTGATGCTGTGGTGTTTGTGTTAGGGTGGTGCTGTGGTGTTTGTGTTAGGGTGGTGCTGTGGTGTTTGTGTTACGGTGGTGCTGTGGTGTTTGTGTTAGGGTGGTGCTGTGGTGTTTGTGTTACGGTGGTGCTGTGGTGTTTGTGTTAGGGTGATGCTGTGGTGTTTGTGTTAGGGTGGTGCTGTGGTGTTTGTGTTAGGGTGGTGCTGTGGTGTTTGTGTTACGGTGGTGCTGTGGTGTTTGTGTTAGGGTGGTGCTGTGGTGTTTGTGTTACGGTGGTGCTGTGGTGTTTGTGTTAGGGTGGTGCTGTGTTGTTTGTGTTAGGGGGTGCTGTGGTTTGTGTGTTATGGTGATGTTAGTGGTGTTTGTGTTAGGGTGGTGTGGTGTTGTGTTAGGGTGGGTAGGGTGGGTTGCCAGGGTTGTTTGTGTTAGGATGGTGTTCTGGTGTGTTAGGGTGGTGCTGTTGTGTTTGTGTTAGGGTGATGATTGTGGCTTATGGTGTCACTTCCTAAAGTTCCCATAATCTTATAAACACACATGAGTGAAGCAAGTAGCAAGTATAGACACAAACAAAAACACCGAGCCATGAGAGAACAACGAAAGAGCCACAACTCTCTCACACACACGCACACGCAGACGCACACGCACACGCACACGCACACGCACACGCACACACATGCACGCGCACGCGCCTAGACAGACATTCCAGTTATGCAGAGTTCTCAGTGAACTGGCCCAGTCTCAATACATTCACATCCCTCTGCCAGGCCAGCTGTGTGTGTGTCGGGGGGGGGGCACATCACAGGTGTGTCTGAATGCATGCAGTGTGTGCATGTGTGTGATTGTGTTTATGTTTACTCGTTACTCGAGATCACACTCTCGTCTGAGAGACCATTTTGAATGTCTATTTTCAGTACAGCATTAGAATACATGAGGTGTGTGCATGTGTATGTGTTTGGGTGTTTTTCCCGCATATGAGGGCATCATGTTTGTTTACATGTTGCACGTACACCAAAGGACGACGTTTTCACGCATGTATGCACCGTCTGGAACCACAGGTAGCGAAAACAAACCGAGGACGGCCGGTCTGAGGCAGTGAGAACCTCGCCGAGGCTCGCTCTGAACCCCTCCCGTTCCTACCCAACCTCGCAGATAGGTGACCATTCCCCTTGTTTGCTCTTCGCACAGCGCATGCACACACACGCACACGCACGCAGACGTACGCACAGACACACACACACACACACACACACACACACACAGTGGCCACTTGTTTCCTGTCAGTTTTCTGTCTGTGATGCTCTGATGGTGAATGAGAAACTCTCCCCAACCCCCCACATGCTGCCTCCCCCAGCCCTAAAACCTGGCACGGTATGCAGGGTTGCGAGTCCTCATGATGGATGAGGCTGGCGCATTCTAAATATGCCATCCAGACCACAGAGTTCACCCACGCTGCACTGGAGCCCCACTGCATCTGCTTTTAATGTGTGCAGACCCCCACCCCCCCATCTCAGAGGATGGATCTGTGTAGTCTTTGGTCCTCCTCCTCCTCCTCCTGCACCACTCCCATCCCTACCCCTGGAGATTGATGGTTCCAGACGGGTCCACCTCCTCCTTCTGTGTTGCATCCCCCCCAATGTCTAGGAGATGGATTACCTGTGTGTCCCTGCCTCAGACCACGGCCACACTGTCTACCAGCATGGTGGTGGTGTTGTTGTTGTTGTTGTTGTTGTTGTTTTTAACCACTAGGCCGAAAGTCGCTACTAGCTTAGATGTAGCTAAATACAACCCTCGGTCGGACATCCATCCATCCATCCATCCATCCATTATCGTCCGCTTATCCGGGGTCGGGTCGCGGTGGCAGCCGGCTAAGCAGGGCCCCCCAGGCTTCCTTCTCCCCAGCCACACTCTCTAGTTCCTCCTGGGGGATCCCGAGGCGTTCCCAGGCCAGACGAGATATGTAATCCCTCCAGCGAGTTCTGGGTCTGCCCCGGGGTCTCGTCCCAGTTGGACGTGCCCGGAAAACCTCCAAAGGGAGGCGCCCGGGGGGCATCCTAATCAGATGCCCGAACCACCTCAGCTGACTCCTTTCGATGCGGAGGAGCAGCGGCTCTACTCCGAGCTCCCTCCGGATGTCTGAGCTCCTCACCCTATCTCTAAGGCTGAGCCCAGCCACCCTGCGGAGGAAACTCATTTCGGCCGCTTGTATCCGCGATCTCATTCTTTCGGTCACTACCCAAAGCTCGTGACCATAGGTGAGGGTTGGAACGTAGATGGACCAGTAAATCGAAAGCTTCGCCTTCCGGCTCAGCTCCCTCTTCACCACAACGGACCGGTACAGCGCCCGCATCACTGCAGACGCTGTACCAATCCGTCTGTCCATCTCCCGCTCCATTTTGCCCTCACTCGTGAACAAGACCCCGAGATACTTGAACTCCTTCGCTTGAGGCAGCAACTCACTCCCAACCCGGAGGGAACACTCCACCGTTTTCCGGCAGAGAACCATGGCCTCAGACTTGGAGGTGCTGACTCTCATCCCGACCGCTTCACACTCGGCTGCAAACCGCCCCAGTGCATGCTGGAGGTCACGGTCTGATGTAGCCAACAGAACCACATCATCTGCAAAGAGCAGAGATGCAATTCTGAGGTCCCCAAACCGGACACTCTCCTCACCTCGGCTGCGCCTTGAGATTCTGTCCATGAAGATCACGAACAGAATCGGTGACAAGGGGCAACCTTGGCGGAGTCCAACACCCACTGAGAACATGCTTGACTTTGTGCCGAGAATACGGACGCAGCTCGCACTTTGTTCGTACAAGGACCGAATGGCACGTACCAACGGCCCCGGTACCCCATACTCCCGTAGTACCCCCCACAGGATCCCCGGGGGACACGGTCATAGGCCTTCTCCAAGTCCACAAAGCACATGTAGACTGGATGGGCAAACTCCCATGCGCCCCCCAACAACCCTGCGAGGGTAAAGAGCTGGTCCACTGTTCCACGGCCAGGACGGAATCCGCATTGTTCCTCCTGGAGCTGAGGTTCGACAATCGGCCGGAGCCTCCTTTCCAGCACCCTGGAATAAACTTTCCCGGGGAGGCTGAGCAGTGTGATACCCCGATAGTTGGAGCACACCCTCCGGTCCCCTTTCTTGAAAATGGGGACCACCACCCCGGTCTGCCATTCCACAGGTACTGTCCCCGACCTCCACGCTACATTGACTAGGCGTGTCAGCCACGACAGCCCGACAATGTCCAGAGCCTTCAGCATCTCAGGGCGAATCTCATCCACCTGGCGCCTTGCCACTGAAGAGCTTTTTGACTACTTCAGTGACCTCTACCAAGGATATGGGTGAGACTTCCCCCGAGTCTTCAGACTCTGCCTCTTCCCCAGAGGATGTACTGGTCGGGTTCAGGAGCTCCTCAAAGTGTTCTTTCCACCGCCCGACAATATCCTCAGTCTGGGTCAGCAGTTCTCCTCCCCGACTGAGCACAGCCTGAGCCAAGCCCTGCTTTCCCTTCCTGAGTCGCCGGACAGTTTGCCAGAACCTCCTTAAGGCCAACCGAAAGTCCTGCTCCATGGCCCCCCCGAACTCCTCCCACACCCGGGTTTTTGCTTCAGCAACCGCTGAAGCTGCGGTCCTTTTGGCCTCCCGGTAACTGTCTGCTGTTTCAGGAGACCCCAGGAGACCCCAACCAGGCCCGAAAGGCCTCCTTCTTCAGCCTGACGGCTTCCTTCACCGCTGGTGTCCACCAACGGGTTCTTGGGTTGCCGCCAAGACAGGTACCGACAGCCTTTTGACCACAGCTCCGAGCTGCAGCATCCACAATGGAGGCTCTGAACATGGCCCACTCAGGTTCCATGTCCCCAACCTCCCCTGGGATGCACGAGAAGTTCTTCCGGAGGTGGGAGTTAAAGACCCTATGGACAGGGGCTTCCACCAGACGTTCCCAGTTCACCCTCACTACACGTTTGGGTTTACCAGGTCTGTCTGGGAGCCTCCCGCGCCATTTGATCCAACTCACCACCAGGTGGTGATCAGTTGACAGCTCTGCTCCTCTCTTCCTCTCTTCACCGGAGTGTCCAAAACATGCGGCCGCAGATCTGCTGATACGATTACAAAGTCGATCAGCGACCTTTGGCCTAAGGTGGTCCGGTACCAGGTACACTTGTGAACCACCCTATGTTCGAACATGGTGTTTGTTATGGCCAGTCCATGACTAGCACAGAAGTCCAATAACAAAACACCACTCTGGTTCAGATCGGGCAGGCCGTTCATCCCAATCACTCCCCTCCAGGTTTCTCCATCATTGCCCACGTGTGCGTTGAAGTCCCCCAGTAGGACTATGGAGTCCCCGGATGGAACCCTTTCCAGGATGTCACCCAAGGACTCCATGAAGGCCAGATACTCTGAGCTGCTGTTTGGTGCGTAGGCACACACAACAGTCAGAGCCTTTCCCCCAGCGACTTGTAGTCGCATGGAGGCGACCCTCTCGTCCACCGGAGAGAACTCCAACACAGCGGCGCTCAGCCGGGGACTTGTGAGTATCCCCACACCCGCCTGGTGCCTCACACCCTGGGCAACTCCGGAAATCCCCTCCAAAGAATCGCCACCTTGTCGTGGTGGGGGGGTTTGGGCGCCCCCCGTGACCCTGGGAGCTGTGTTGTCCGGGGCATTAGCCCCTGGTAGGGTCTCCCAAGGCAAAGTGGTCTCAGGGGAGGGGCCAGACTAAGAGCGATTCAAAGACCCCATGAAAAGACTCCCGGAAAGAACAGTCACCTCGCCCGGACAAGGGAAACCGGGGCACCCCTTCTGGAGCCAGACCTGGGAGGGGAGCTCGTCGACGAGCGTCTGGTGGCCGGACCTGGATCCACGGGGCCCGGCCGGGCCAAGCCCGAAAAGACAACGTGGAGTCACCTCCCTGTGGGCTCACCACCTGCAGGGAGTCATTGGGGTCGGGTGCATTGTATACCGGGCGGTAGGCAAAAGCGGGGTCCTGGGCGTGCGGATCCCCGTCATCGCCGACTGGTTCTAGGGACGTGGAATGTCACCTCACTGGCGGGGAAGGAGCCGGAGCTGGTGCGGGAGGTGGAGCAGTACCA
>PIJE02000134.1:657814-669334 GCA_002895965.2 Coryphaenoides rupestris
AAAAGTTTACATACACTTGTAAAGAACATGTATGTCATGGCAGTCCAGAGTTTTCCAATAATTTCTACAACTCTTATTTTTCTGTGATAGAGTGATTGGAGCACATACTTCTTTGTCACTAAAAACATTCATGAAGTTTGGTTCTTTTATGAATTTGTTATATGACCAAATCTGCTGGGTCAAAAATATACATACAGCAACATGAATGATCAATTTAGGTGATGTAGAAAGTTGTGTCAATCAAATGAGCTTTGTGGTCTCTTAACTTCTTGTGAGTGATTATGATTGACTACAGCTGGTGGACTTCTCTGAGTCCATTTAAATATGACTCATTTGATACAATCATTAGACTCAGCCTCAACGCTACAATGGGAAAGTCAAAGGAGCTCAGCACGGATCTGAAAAAGCGGATCATTGACTTGAACAAGTCAGGAACGTCACTTGGAGCAATTTCAAAGAAGCTACAGGTCCCGAGATCAACTGTGCAAACAATTGTTAGTAAATATAAAGTGCATGGCACAGTTGTGTCACTGGCATGATCAGGAAGAAAACACAAGGTATCACCTGCTGCTGAGAGAACATTGGTCAGGATGGTCAAGAGTCAACTGAGAACCACCAAAAAGCAGGTCTGCAATGAATTAGAAGCTGCTGGAACACAGGTGTCAGTGTCCACAGTCAAGCGTGTTTTTACATCTCCATGGGCTGAGAGGCTGCCGTGCATGAAGGAAGCCCTTGCTCCAGAAGCTGCACCTTAAGGCTCGACTGAAGTTTGCTGCTGATCACATGGACAAAGAAAAGGCCTTCTGGAGGAAAGTTCTGTGGTCAGGATGAAACAAAAATGGAGCTCTTGGCCACAATGACCAGAAATATGTTTGAGGAAGAGAAGGTGAGGCCCTTCAACCCCAAGAACACCATCCTATCCGTTCAAGCGATGCTGGGTGGTAGTATTTATGCTCTGGCCTTAGTTTGCTGGCCAATTGGAATGGTGCTTGTACAGATAAGTAAATGGAATAATGAGTAGAGGAGGATGTACCTCCAAATTCTTCAAGTGAGACCCTAAATCATTCAGCCAGAAGGTTGGGTCTTGGGCGCAGTTGGGTGTTCCAACAGGACAATGACCCCAAACACACATCAGAAGTGGTAAAGGAATAGCTAAATCAGGCTAGAATTAAGGTTTTAGAATGGCCTCCCAAAGTCCTGACTTAAACTCCATCGAGAACATGTGGACAGTGCTGAAGAAAACAAGTCACATGTCAGAAACGCCAACAAATTTAGCTGAACTGCACTGATTCTGTCAAGAGGAGTGGTCAAAGATTCAAACCAGAAGTTTGCCAGAAGCTGTGGATGGCTACCAAAAGTGCCTAATGGAGGTGAAAATGGCCGATAGGACATGTAACCAAAATACTTATCATTGCTGTATGCTATATTTTTGACCCAGCAGATTTGGCTCACATTTTCAGTAAGACTCATATATAAATTCATAAAGAGAGACCAGAACTTCATGATGTTTTTTGGTGACCAAGAGAAGTATGTGCCTCCAATCACTCTATGCAAAATAAACAATAAGTGTTTTAATTATTGAAAACTCTGGACTGCCATGACATACAGTTCTTTACAAGTGTATGTAAACTTTTGACCACAACTGTATGTTAATAGCTCCCGTGGGAGTTACCATTGTTTCCTAAATAAGTGCCTTGTGGTCTAGGCTCCTTTTTTTTTTTCCTGATCGACATCTTTTGTCCGGATTGAAACTGTGTTTACGTCCCTGTTGACTGGCAAGCATTGTGCTTCCACCGATGAGTTATAGCCTTTCCACTGCGAGGCGATGAATGCCGAACGCCAGTGGTTGCTTGGGGCAGTTAAAGATAGGAGATGGAGAGGAGAGAGAGCCTAAGTCTGTCAGCACATTCCCTCTCTAATACATGGGGTTTCCAGATAGAATACAATGTGATTTTATTCAAAGCGACTCATGACGAGTACGTTTGTTGAAAAGACACAGCAATATATATGGCTGTGGAAGAATAGAGCCAACACTTGTTTGAAACTGATATCTTGTCCCGTTAGAATCCACGTACACCTTTAACACCTACATTTCATCTCTTTCTATTAGTATTTACAGACTAGCATACAGTCATGAATTTTTTTTAAAATTATTATTACCAATCAAATATGTTCACTAAATTTTGCCTATTTGACAGTTCTTACCCCTTAGCATCCCTGGAAGGGATCCCCTTCTGTTGTTCCTGGTTTGTTTCCGCATCATATTAGAGGGCTTAATCTTAAGAGTGTTGACCTGTGACAGTTTACTTGACTCTCCACAATGTATACTATTAATGTGAATTGTTAGGATTTAGAGTAGCCTGGAAGTCCAGATCCACATTCTAGAAAGCTGTACGGTCTGGTAATGAGTAATGAATAATGGCCCCAACTACGAGGGACGGCACGCAAAGGCATGCATTTTGAAAAATATCACTGCACGCAATTGGATAACACTGACGATGCAACCAATCAGCAAGATACACGGGGGTGACGTATCCCAGAGGCGACGGAAGACTGAGTTTTGATTTTGGAGAATAGTTTGACAGACGAGACGTAAATGGAGCCTAATGGAAAATGGAGGCCACTAAAACTGACTTTTACCGTTTTTGCAAGCAGAAATTATGAGAATAGTACTTGTACTAGGGATGGGCACCGATTACGCAATACCAATATTCGGTCCGATACTGGTGCCAGTCATGTACTCGTACTTCGTTAAATACTCAGATACAACCGCACCGATACCACTTTGGCAACGCAACGTTAACCTTGTAAATATTCTTCGCCAAGGAAATATTGAAATAAAGAGATGCAACCGAGTTGTCGTTTATGGATGTTTAATAGAAACTGCGCATGGTAACCGAGCATGGGCGTAGAATTTAGTGGGGACGCTGGGGACATGTCCCCACCAATTAACGGAGCACCCCCCCCATCAGAACCGCGAATTAACGGAGCACCCCCCCATCAGAACCGCAAAATTAAACGGAGCACCCCCCCCCCCCCATCAGAACCGCAAATTAACGGAGCACCCCCCCCCCCCAGACAAAAAATAAACATGTTTTTCAAAGTCATTAGAACTGTAGGCCTAAATGGTTTTATTAAGTACTCGTATCGGTATTTCGGTATCGGGCAAGGTTACCCAAATGGTAAGTTACTTGTACTTGTACTCGGTCTGAAAAAAAGTGGTATCGGGGTGCCATCCCTAGTTTTGGTCACAGATACTTCCAGTCAAGCATTTCCTGGATCGCCATCTCTGCAATGTTTACTGACTGGTTCCGGACGCATTCCGTCGCAGCGCTGACGTCATCTGTTTAGCCCGCCTCTGGCCCGCCTATATCAGATACACCGATGTGATTGGTTTATGTTCGGAACAACAGGAATAGCTAATGAGCATGTTACTCATTACCAGAGTACTCGCTGAGCAAATTCAAATTGTGCTCTCGCGAGACTCTGGATTTCCAGGGTGAGGATTTATACATGTGCGAAATTGTGGCTTCGAGATCTGAAACAAAAGATAAAAATATGGATGTAGGAAGATGAGGAGAGAGTATGAGCTAGCTACACTAGAGAGAAGGAGAATCATCTACCACTGGTGCTCAAGGGTACACCAGAGAGCTCTATCCCCAGTCCCTCAACGTAAAAGCGTGTGATTTGTTTTTATGCAGATCGATTGGTGCAAGCTGTCACACACGTGGACTGGTTACATCTTCAGCCTACCTTCTAGACCTCTAAGGGACAGCGAGTAATTACTTTAGAATAAGTTACATCCAGTACAATGACGCGTAAGTATCATTAAAATTAAACGATATCCATTTGATAGGCGCATAACCAGGTCAGTTACTATATATTGACATTCTTGACAAACCAATCGTTCTGGTCATCCGATTATTCTTCAGAGTGTGCGAGTTAGAGGCAAGACAGACAACGCAGGCCATTAATTTGTGCTGTAGTTTTCATTCTGTGATTACGAGTGTGCCAGAGGATTGGAAGCGGACCAAGACCCCCATGGTAATAATTATAGTACATTGCCAGAAGATTTAGCACCAAACCCAATGAAAAAAACCACACTGGTAGCATGCATAGACGACAATGACGATGATGATGATGATGACGATGATGGCCTGCCCTGAGCTAGCTAGTTCACAAGAGGTGTCTATGACTGACACGTTTATGTTTCCCAAGAGATTCAATTGCTTCAATACATGGATGTGTATGGCAGAGACGGACCAGCCTGACGCGCTGACTTTAATTGTTCCAAATTGTTATTTGGTGAGAAATGAAAATACAGCCAATTCCAGCCATGGCATGCCCGACAACAACCTCTGCCTCAGTGTGCTATTTTTATTTTTTTACTTGGCTCCCCATGCATGAAGCTTTTAACTATTCAAAGGTTGTGCGCAGGAGTTTTGCATTTGGACTTGTGGGTGTTTGCATGTGAGAGGAGCAGGAATGACAAGACTTCTTGGAGGAACATGAGAAGAGAGGAAGAGTAAAGAAGAGATCTTTTAGAATCGATGACTCCTGCAATTTCCTCCTCCTAACCCTCTCTCTCTCTCTCTCTCTTGCTCTCATCCGGGCTCGTCGTCTGTCTACGTCTCTGTCTTCTCGTTTTTCTCATGAGAGGAGGACATTCCTGCGCCAGTGGCTCAGAGGCGCCATAAACATCGACGCCAGATATTACTACTGTACGCCTAGCTTGGTATGGATATATTGTAAGCCAGTCCGTCTTCATTGAGCAACGCACTCAGCACGCATCGCATCTTAGGTGTATGCGGGGGGGGGGGGGGGGGCAGCTGTTGGCTGTATTCCATTTATTATCAGTTGGGCTGACAATGTGTTCATTGATAATTCCCCCTACCCCCAGAGGTACAAAGTAACTAAGTACATTTACTCAAGTTGTGTACTTGTAATTTACCTACATAGTATATTTCTACTCCATTCTAGCTAAGTGGCATATTTGACACTTTTTAATCCACCACATTTTTTTGTAATAGGTGTCTTGGTATGGCACAACCCGTTAACGGTAGACCCTGTGACCATGTGGTTGTCAGAGAGCAGGAGCTGTTGTTGACTCCTTTTGTTATCTTGGGGACACTATCTGTCCCAGTGGTGGCTGTGACCTTGCCACTATTACGAGAACAAGAAATGCCTGGGGGAGGTTGAGGGAACTATTACCTTTGTTAACAAGCAAGAGCCTGTCTCTGGGTACTCAAGGAAAGGATTATAGCACTTGTGTTAGAAGTGGGCTGCTCTATGCTTGTGAGTGCTGGCCAATTAAGCAGCACCCACGCCCAATTCCACCGTCTTCACGACCGCCAGAGCGCTGCAGCGCGTAACGTCACCCTGCCTGATCTGCCCCCGCCACCCTCGCCTCTGCCCCCACGCACGTCACCACACCACTGCCAGCGTGAAGCTTCCGACCCTGCCCTCTCGCCTTCCTGCCAGCGCCTTCCGCCCGCCGATCCACACCACTCCCGACCCCCCTTCCGCCGCTCCCTACGCACCTGCCTCGAGCGCCTGACCGCCCTTCGCCCGCCTCCGCTCTCCGCCGCCCCCACTCCCGCCCCGGCTCGCCCCCACCCCGCCCCCTAGTGCCCTCCCCCTCCCGACTCCCCCAAACTCAGATCCCCGACCACCCACAGCTACCCCCAGCCTGCCCGAGCCCGATCCTCCGGCCCCCCAGGACCGGCCGACCCCAGCCACCCCTCGCACCCACAGCACCCGTCTCTGAAGCTGCTTGACACGACCCTAAGGGTGAACCCCAGTCTGTCACGCCCTCCAGGACACGTCGCCCTGAGCACCACGGACCACAACGCCACCTGGCGACGGCCCACGCCCCCTCGCCCCGCCCACTACCCCCCCCCGCTGACAGACACCATGCACTGCTCCAACCACCCCGCTGAATCTCAACCGTCTGGAAAACAGTCCGCATTGACCACTGATCCGATCCCACATGACTGCACCCATCCGAGCTCTCACCATTCTCACTCTCTAGTCTCGTATTTACATTCCTGGCGCCCTCTTTCGTCCAAAGAAGACTCTACAACGCAGAACCACCTTGCACAAACAGAGTAAACAACTACTCCTCCCGCTCGACCCCGCTACCCCACGCTGAATCCCCTGCAATCACACCACCAGACCTCATCACGCCGCTTGCCACCACCTCCCTCCGCCCCCACATGCCATGGCAGCGGAAATTCACCGGCTCACAAACGGCATAACCCCGCCAACTCCAACGGCGGTTCCCTCCCCGCCAGTCCCAGTGCCTCCATCCCCGTGGCCAGCTCCTGAACCCCGGGTGGGAATGCCGGAGAGATATGCTGGGGATCCTGAAGGCTGTAACCCATTCCTCATAAACAGTTCCATCCTGTTCGCCCTTCAGCCGCACACGTTTGCCCCCAAAAACCCAAGGTGGCATTTATAATAAATCACAGACGGCCAGAGCCCACCTGTGGGGAAACCGCTGAGTGGGAGAGACGAACCCCCGCCTATGGATCCTTCCAATCATTCGCCAAGGAACATTGCACAGTGTTCGGCGGGGAGAAGTACAGCTCTGGCTCGTACCCTGTAGAGCATGTGTCAAGGGAACCAGACGGTGGCGGATTACGCCATACACTTTCGCACCAGGGCTCGTCAGAGTGACTGGCACCCCTCTGGACTCCGGGACATGTTCCTCCACGGTTTGGCCCTTTACATGAAGGATGAACTGGCGTTCCGCGACGTCAAGGCCGAAAAGTGTGAGTTCCACGTTCCGTCGGTCTCGTTCCTGGGTTACATCATGCTGCAGGGGAACATCCAGATGGATCCTCCGAAGTTGTCAGAGGTTACCTCCTGGCCCGTTCCTGACTCCTGCAAGCAACTGCAACGGTTCCTCGAGTTCGCCAACTTCTACCGCCCGTTCATCCGAGACTACAGCAATATCGCCGCCCCTCTCACAGCCCTCACTTCATTCAAGGTGCCGTTCTGCTGGACTCCGTCGGCTGAGAGGGCGGCCGTGACCCAGAAGCTCCACCCTTGTGCTTTCTTCTCTCACCAAGAGAAACTACGGAAACCGGGAACTGTTGGCTGTCAAGTTAGCTTTGGAGGAGTGCCAGCCAGCACTGGCTGGAGTGGACCAAGCAACCCTTTTTGGTCTGGACCGACCACAGGAACCTTGAGTACCATACAGCCAAAAGACTGAATTCTCGACAGGCCCAGTGGTCCCTCTTTTTCAACCGCTTCGACTTCTGCCTCTCCTATCGAACTGGGTCGCGTAACGTCAGTTAATGGAGAGAGAGTCGACCTCAGCTTCCGAACTCATCCTCCCTGCTCCCTGCAGGGTTGCCACCCTCACCTGGGAGATTGAGGAGAGAGTGAAGTCCGCCAATGAGAATCAACCTGGTCCCAGCACCTGCCCCCCAATCGCCTGTTCGTTTCCCTGGCCCTGAGATCCGACGTAATGGTATGGGCCCATGCCCCCAAGTTGACCTGCCACCCGGGGATCCAGAAGACCCGGGACTTCCTCCTTCAACTCTTCTGGTGGGCCACCCTGGAGGAGGACACTCAGGCGTTTGTCAAGGCCTGTCCTGCATGTAGTCGGCACAAACCTCCTGGTTCCAACAACTTCTGTGGGTGGACACCACCCCTCCCACCACCGCCCCTCAACCACCAGCCCCTCCACCAGCCCCTCCACCACCAGCCCCTCCACCAGCCCCCCCACCCCCCCCCCCCCAGCCCCTCCACCACCAGCCCCTCCACCACCAGCCCCTCCACCAGCCCCCCCCCCAGCCCCCCCCCCCCCCCCCCCCCCACCCCCCCCCCCCCCCCCCCCCCCCCCCCCCCCCCCCCCACCAGCCCCTCCACCACCACCCCCCACCAGCACCACACACACACACCACCCGAGTCGCCCACCTACCACGCGTCGGCAGCAAAGGCTGTCGCGGTTCTCTCATCTCCGTGCCACCTCCCTCCTTCCAGGCCTCCCAGAGTGACCGACCAACTTGGCCTCCCCCCCGGCTTCCACTCGGCCTCTTTCCCCATCCCAGCACGATCCCCCACAACCCCCCGCCCCGCGCCCGGCCCGGAGCGCCTCAGCTGTCCATGCCCGCCACTGCCGCACTCCTTGCTCCCACCTGCCCATGTCCTCCAGCCACACCTCAACACTAAACCATCCACTCTTAGGGCTAGTTTCTATCAGGGCCGTTCTCCGGCAGGTACCACCCTTCTCGCCCTCCCCCCCCCCCCCCCCCCCCCCCCCCCCCCCCCCCCCCCCCCCCCCCCCCCCCCCCCCCCGCCCCCCCCACCCCCCCCCCCCCCCCCCCCTCCCCCCCCCCCCCCCCCCCCCCCCCCCCCCCCCCCCCCCCCCCCCCCCCCCCCCCCCCCCCCCCTCCCCTCCACCCCCCCCCCCCCCCCCCCCCCCCCCCCCCCCCCCCCCCCCCCCCCCCCCCCCCCCCCCCCCCCCCCCCCGCCCCCCCCCCCCCCCCCCCCCCCCCCCCCCCCCCCCCCCCCCCCCCCCTCCCCCCCCCCCCCCCCCCCCCCCCTCCCCCCCCCCCCCCCCCCCCCCCCCCCCCCCCCCCCCAAACTATTCTCCAAAACAAACTCGTTTCCGTCGCTCTGGATACGTCACCCCGTGTATTCTTCTGATTGGTCGTAGTGTTATCCAATTGCGTGCAGTGATATTTTCAAATGCATGCTTGGTGCCGCCCCTCGAGTTGGGCCATTTTCATTACTCATTACCAGACCTACAGCTTTCTAGATGTGGGTCTGGATTTCCAGGCTACCTAAATCCTACAATTCACATTAAAGTATACATTGTGGGAGTCAAGTCAACTGTCACAGGTCAACACTCTTTAAGATTAAGCCCTCTAAATGGTGCGGAAAACAAACAGGAACACAGAAGAGGGATCCCTTCCAGGGATGCTTAGGAGTGTAAGAACTGTCAAATAGGCAAAATTTAGTGAAAATATTTGATTGGTAATAATAATAAAAAAAAAAATTCATGACTGTATGCTAGTCTGTAAATACTAATAGAAAGAGATGAAATGTAGGTGTTAAAGGTGTACGTGGATTCTAACGGGACAAGATATCAGTTTCAAACAAGTGTTGGCTCTATTCTTCCACGGCCATATATATTGCTGTGTCTTTCAACAAACGTACTCGTCATGAGTCGCTTTGAATAAAATCACATGTATTCTATCTGGAAACCCCATGTATTACAGAGGGAATGTGCTGACAGACTTAGGCTCTCTCTCCTCTCCATCTCCTATCTTTAACTGCCCCAAGCAACCACTGGCGTTCGGCATTCATCGCCTCGCAGTGGAAAGGCTATAACTCATCGGTGGAAGCACAATGCATTGCCAGTCAACAGGGACGTAAACACAGTTGAATCCGGACAAAAGATGTCGATCAGGAAAAAAAAAAGGAGCCTAGACCACAAGGCACTTATTTAGGAAACAATGGTAACTCCCACGGGAGCTATTAAACATACAGTTGTGGTCAAAAGTTTACATACACTTGTAAAGAACATGTATGTCATGGCAGTCCAGAGTTTCCAATAATTAACACTTATTTTTATTTTGATAGAGTGATTGGAGCACATACTTCTTTGTCACAAAAAACATTCATGAAGTTTGGCTCTTTTATGAATTTATTATGAGTCTACTGAAAATGTGACCAAATCTGCTGGGTCAAAAATATACATACAGCAATGCTAATATTTGGTTACATGTCCCTTGGCCATTTTCACCTCAATTAGGCACTTTTGGTAGCCATCCACAAGCTTCTGGCAAGCTTCTGGTTGAATCTTTGACCACTCCTCTTGACAGAATCGGTGCAGTTCAGCTAAATTTGTTGGCTTTCTGACATGGACTTGTTTCTTCAGCACTGTCCACATGTTCTCGATGGGGTTTAAGTCAGGACTTTGGGAAGGCCATTCTAAAACCTTAATTCTAGCCTGATTTAGCCATTCCTTTACCACTTTTGATGTGTGTTTGGGGTCATTGTCCTGTTGGAACACCCAACTGCGCCCAAGACCCAACCTTCTGGCTGATGATTTTAGGTTCTCCTGAAGAATTTGGAGGTAATCCTCCTTCTTCATTATTCCATTTACTTTCTGTAAAGCACCAGTTCCATTGGCAGCAAAACAGGCCCAGAGCATAATACTACCACCACCATGCTTGACGGTAGGCATGGTGTTCTTGGGGTTAAAGGCCTCACCTTCTCTCCTCCAAACATATTTCTGGTCATTTGTGGCCAAAGAGCTCCATTTTTGTTTCATCTGACCACAGAACTTTCCTCCAGAAGGCCTTTTCTTTGTCCATGTGATCAGCAGCAAACTTCAGTCGAGCCTTAAGGTGCGCTTCTGGGAGCAAGGGCTTCCTTCTTGCACGGCAGCCTCTCAGCCCATGGCGATGTAAAACAACGCTTGACTGTGGACACTGACACCTGTGTTCCAGCAGCTTCTAATTCATTGCAGACCTGCTTTTTGGTGGTTCTCGGTTGACTCTTGGCCATCCTGACCAATGTTCTCTCAGCAGCAGGTGATAGTTTGTGTTTTCTTCCTGATCGTGGCAGTGACACAACTGTTCCGTGCACTTTATACTTACAAACAATTGTTTTGCACAGTTGATCTCGGGACCTGTAGCTGCTTTGAAAATTGCTCCAAGTGACTTTCCCTGACTTGTTCAAGTCAATGATCCGCTTTTTCAGATCCGTGCTGAGCTCCTTTGACTTTCCCATTGTAGTGTTTGTGTCTGAGTCTAATGATTGTATCAAATGAGTCTTATTTAAATGAGTCAGAGAAGTCACCAGCTGTAGTCAATCATAATCACTCACAAGAAGTTAAGAGGCCACAAAGCTCATTTGATTGACACAACTTTCTACATCACCTAAATTGATCATTCATGTTGCTGTATGTATATTTTTGACCCAGCAGATTTGCCCATATAAATTCATAAAAGAACCAAACTTCATGAATGTTTTTAGTGACAAAGAAGTATGTGCTCCAATCACTCTATCACAGAAAAATAAGAGTTGTAGAAATTATTGGAAACTCTGGACTGCCATGACATACATGTTCTTTACAAGTGTATGTAAACTTTTGACCACAACTGTAACTCCCTTTTTTTAATCAGTCAAACTGGCTAGAAAAGAGAGTGGCCATTCCCTCTGCCAAAACCTGCAAATATAATTCATTAACCAGAGCTCTCGCTGAATAGGGGGGCAACCACGGCAGAGCGGCATTTAAAAAGTCATTTCAGATTCAGTTGAACATAAAATGTAAGCTGTTCTGTGAACTCCGCCCTCCGGCTACTTTCTTTGCGGTATTCCCAATTCGTGTGGAATAATGGAGGCCTCGGCAAGTGGACGGTGGTAATGGACCACTTGGCACCAACGTCTGCCGAGCAGCAAGAAGAAAAAAAAAACCAAGCACTGCGTTCCAGAATAGCTTCTTCTGTCCAAGTCAAACACTGCCCCCCGCCCCCCTGGGGGTTCTGCACTTGCCCC
>PIJE02000135.1:0-2500 GCA_002895965.2 Coryphaenoides rupestris
TAACAGCATTTCCCTTTATACTCTTTGTTTGTCGATATGTATAATTTACTTTAAACAATTTTATACGTTTTCTTTCTCTTCTATATTCTATAACTGTACACAAATACAAAAAAATATAGATATTTGAGTGTTTTAGTTTTGTGTGTTTTGTGTGACAATGTAATATCAAAAGCAGTCCATACAACGTGTGATACTATAAACTAAGTGACATATGAAATAATCAAGAGTTAATAAATGAAAACTTAAAGAGTGAAAATGTTAAAAAGTAGAATGAATACAAATCTAACAAGATAATTCGATTTCAAATCCACCCTGGCTAAAGATTTAAAAAATGTAATGTCTCGCCAATTAAACCCACCTTGGATGGCATAATTGGAAACAAAAATACAATAAATGAAATATTAAAAAAGCATTTCAAACACCCCCTGAAGTGAGTGTTGAGGCCACGTCGAGCCACTAGTGCAGACATTAATATTTGGAATTGCATTTGTATTAATGTCAAGTATCACTCAAAAATGCTTCCGCGCAATATACAGACAACCAAGACAAAAGGCATTACTTTAATTCCTTTTAACACCACGACTTCTGTTCATGTCACTTTTCGCCAGCCTTGCCTTTCATTGTGTAATTTGCAATCCAGTCATACAGAGAAACTCACATTCAGCCAGTCGTCCTCTGTGCACACTTACACTTGGTATGTTCTGGAGCCTCAAACCGCAGGCTGTGGCTTGAGGCAGGACCTCCAATTAGCCGACCTCCGTGTCTTTGGCAGCAGGAGGAAATTGGATCACCCCCCCTGGCAAGTATGACACACTCAAACACAGAGCAGGGATGGGATTTGGTCGCTGGATCCCGCGAGACAACAACAACGCTAAAGTGTCCCTCCATGGAGAAAAGTGGTCATAATGCATCACATTATTGAGTCCAAAAGGAACAATTGGTCCTCTTTGATTGATTTTCTTGGCCACACAACAACTTGTTCCTCATGTAGCCTGAGACACCTGATTCATAATCGACGACGAAGTCATCTGTAGTAAAACTGCACAGCAAAATTGACCCACCGTTCGTAAAATTGGCGGTCCTAAAAAAAACAACCCGTCTACAGTTGACTTCAAAACTACTACTTTGAGCGAGGTGAGGGGAGCTGGGGGAGGCAGAGGCAGCAACACCCTCTCTCAAGTACACACCTGTAGTGTTCATCCTTCAATAACATGGCATTGTTTGCAGGGGGCCAAGCGAGGGCCGCCCAAAGCAAAGGGCAGAAAGCGACAGCAGCCTGGAAGTCCGTGGAGGCGGTGCAAAGGGTTGACCTCTGAGGCCACTGGGGGGAATGTTTCATATCACCTAAGTGCATTTCAAGCCATTTCCACGCCGAGTTCAGGACCCCCTCCGGGGATGACCTCGCGCAGGGTTAGAGAGAGCTCAGGAGGCCCCCCCATCTCTCTAACCGGAGGCGGTGGTGGTGGAGGTGTATGTGGGGCAGAGGGAGGGACGGTGGAGGGGGGCGCCGGCTTGTGTTTCAAGACTAGATCTTGCTTTCAAACCATTTTACCACAAGTGAGATTTTCTCACCCCTTCCAGCAGCCTCCGGTCCCTGAAGGACGCAGCTCAGAAAGGGTACGTCAACATCAGGCACCGGAGAGACACACGCGACCGAAGACTTTTGCTTCGGAAATAACGTTGCGGATGGGAGAAGAACGCCAGACAATGTTGTTTTACACACACAAAAACTTGACAGGTTTAGACTGAATGTCATTAGCACGGTGTGAGGGCATTGTTTTATAATCTCGTGTCCAACTTTGTGAATCTCAGTTCAATATCCTGAATAATGTAAAATGGACAGAAAAGGGCCCGACTTACTCATCCTGACAGAATCTGTGGTGTAAGCGTACGATTCCTAGCCTTTGCGATTCTATTGCTGAACATCTCCATTCAATCTCGACTCAATAAGGTTTGTAGAGTCCAGATATATCTCGGAGAGAGAAGGAATTGCGCAGCATTGCTAATTCCTCCTCACTGAAATGTGCTCCCTGTTCACTAAATGACTTTATTACTCTACTTCAGTGGCTGTCAAACGGTGGCTCAGCGGTGGGACAAGTTGACGGTGGGAGGGATGCAATAAACATTCTGTCTCGTGGCGCGCTGCCTGTTCCATGTGTCTAGTTTATATGTTTGACAACTGACAAGGACAATACTGTATTTAGTACCCAACAAAAGTATGGGAAACAAACTCTAGTTAATGCCCTGGTGCTCTCTCTCCAATATATGTTTGCTTCCAATTGCTTCCAAAACGTTGCCCTTGAAGAACATCCCATTTTAGCGGACTAAAGCTTTTAGCGGAGGAAGCTTTAAATGAATAAACAAAGCATATAGCAAATTAGACGCTGACGAAAGAGCTTCACACTTTCTTTGCATGTCACTCGTCGTTTAGATTTTTTTCTCGATTATTCCCAAATAATCCCTTGAGATGTGTTAGCGGCGGTAACAGCAGTGGTCGAGC
>PIJE02000135.1:10000-15123 GCA_002895965.2 Coryphaenoides rupestris
CCTGGGGCCCCCACCTGACCCTTTGCTGTTCCAGCAGTTGGTAAGGGAAGACATTCTCCGCCTCCCCCTCCTTCCCCCTCCCCTCCTTCTGTCTCTCTCTCTTTCCCCTCTCCCTCCTTCTTCTTCTCTCTCTCTCGTCTCTCTCTGCTCTCTCTCTCTCTCCTCTCGTCTCCTCTCTCGTCTCTTCTCTCTCTCTGCTCTCTCTCTGTCTTGTGTCTCTCCCCCCTGTCTCTCTCTCTCTCTTGGGCTGCATCAGGGCCTGCTCCTTCCTTTTGCCCCACAAGACCATCTACTGGCCACCGCCCCCCCTCACATCCAGGCTCCGCCCACCGGCCCTCCTCCCTCCTTTGCCCTCCCCTCTGCTGGGTGAGCTGGGCACCCGGGCCGTCCACCTTGAGGCACCAGCAGCCTTGCTAATCATTCCAGACAAGCCACTTGACACCCGTGTGACAGATGTGCTTCCGACGCAACCGGCCTTGCGACTGTTGCTGCTGCGGCCTGCTGCTGCTGCTGCTTCTGCTGCTCTCTCTCCACTGTCTCTCTCTCACTGTCTCTCTCTCCACTGTCTCTCTCTCTCCACTGTCTCCTCTTCTTTCACTGTCTCTCTTCTCCACTGTTTCTTCTCTCCACTGTCTCCCTCTCTCCACTGTCTCTCTCTTCACTGTCCTCTCCTCTCTCCACTGTCTCTCTGCTCCACTGTCTCTCTTCCACTTCTCTCTCTCTCCCTACTGTCTCTCTTCGTTCCACTGTCTCTCTCTCTCATCTGTCTCTTCTTTCTTTCTCTTTCTCTCTTCTCTGCTGGCCTGCATTTTGCTACTGCTGCTCCTCTCTGTCTCTCTCGTCTGTCTCTGTCTCTCTCTGTCTCTTGTCTTGTCTCTCTCTTCTCTGTGTCTCTGTCTCTCTGTCTCTTCTCTGTCGTCGACTCTGTCTCTGTCTCTGTTCTGTCTCTTCTGTCTCTCTCTGTCTCTCTCTGTCTCTGTCTCTCTTCTGTCTCTCTCTGTCTCTGTCTCTTCTCTCTGTCTCTCTGTTCTTCTGTCTCTGTCTCTGTCTCTCTGTCTCTCTGTCTCTGTCTCTGTCTCTCTGTCTCTGTCTCTCGTCCTCTGTCCTCTGTGCTCTGTTCTCGTCTCTGCCTGCTGCCTCATGCGTCCGCTTCTCTGTTCTCTCTCTCTGTCTCTGCCTCGTGGTTCTCTGTCCTCTGTCTCTCTGTGTCCTCTGTTCTCTGTCTCTGTCTCTCTGTCTCTCGTGCTGTCTGTGTCGTATGTCCCCCACTCATCGTCTTCTGTAACTGTGTGTGTGTGCTTTGTGTATGTGTTTGTGCTGTGTGTCGTGCTGTGTGTTCTCTCTCTACTACTTCTCTCTCCTGAGTGTCTGTCTGTGTGTACCTTGTACTGTGTTCTTGCGAATTGACGTATGTCTGTTTTGTGGTGTGTGTGCTGTGTGTGTGTGTGTGTCGTGTTTGTTTCGTCGCGTGAGTGGTGCATGTGTGTGTTCTTGTCGCCCTCAGCGCTACGGCACTTTGATGTGCATGTGCTGTGTCTTGTTGTGTGTGCGTGTGTGTGTGTGTGTCTGTCTTGTCATGAGTGTCGGGACAACCAAACAAAACGGAGCGCGTCACATCTGTCGATTTGAATGTAGTCGGTGATGCTGATGTCCTTGTCCGGACTCCTCGATAAGAGTGGCGGGGACAGTACGACAGGCAGAACACAGATTCGAGTCGGTGTGTCTTGTCTTGTCATGAGTGTGGAGTGTGTATCGTTGTGTGTGTGTGTGTACATTGTCAGTGTGGTTAGCATTGCTCTCTGTAAAACACCCTACACTAACCCGAAGCTGGATGCCAAACGTTCGCACTTTATCTCTTGTGCGTCTCGTCGAATAGATGTGAGCTCGTACTGTTGTCGTGTCTCGACACGACTCCGTAAGAATGACCGTGCGATTAGACCGATTGTCCATTGATCCCTTCCGTTATGTATTGTTCCTGTGGTGACCTTTATACTTGCCTTTTGTCTATAGCTCCGTGGTATTGTGATTTGTATCTTTGTGGTGTGTTAGTTGTTGTGGGCTCATGTCGACATATCGTGTCTTGCTGTATCCATCAGCCCTGAGAGTAGTGTGTTGTGCGCGTTTGGCGTTGCGTATGAGAGACACATTCGAGGCAGGTGATGTGTCAGGGCTGTTAAACGGGATGTTGTGTTATGGCGGGCGGCGAGCCGTGCCATATGTTGATGTCTCCGTGGAAAGCTCGCAGGCGCGGTAGCTGCCACCAAAGCAACTCGAAAGTGCGTGGAATAATCGGAGCTCGCTATGAGCGTGACAGCGTCGGGCAAGCGTGAGATAAAGCGCGACCCGGTCTACACACCACACGGACGGCCACGGCACACACGCACACACCACACACACGGACGACACACAACTCACACGAGCACTTGTACACCAAACTGACACACAACAACCCACCTGCGTCTCACTGCATGTGTGTGCATGATAGTCAGCAACAACGAGGAGGCACTGTATCCAGACTGGAGTCTGCTTCTCAACAACTAGATGCTCACCCACCGCTTGATTCTCCCGACTTTTGAAAAAGTCAGCCGGCAATAAGGCCATGGTTTAATATCTAGCCGGTTTAATAACAAAGCATGGAAATATCCATTTTTGCGAGACCTCTCCAGCTGATGACTTTCACGGCTATGAATCAAAAACACGACACTGAAACCCCCCCTGCCACGTCAAGAAGCCACCCTGAAATATAATTCCCTGAATGTGCAGAATAGTGATTATCCTTCTATGCAACACTTGACTGAATGGCTTGTGTGTCGCAAGCTACGCAATATCCACGGCTGGATGCTTTGTTGTGCGTCGTATACCAGAGCGACAGAGTGGTTTAACCTGGGATGATTTTACCGCCTGGGGTTTCTAGGTTTAACCCTCGCCGAACTTACCGAACCCAAAACGCTCCCCCGAAGAGGGGTGGGGGGGGGGCGGGTGGGCGGGCGCGAGGGCGGCGGGACGGAAAAAAAACGAACGAAAGATGAAAAAGTGAAGCGATAGCAAGCAATGGGCAGGTTGTTTTTTTTCTTACTCGTACTTGACACTTTGCGCGTGCAAAATGTGGGTCAAACTTGAAAACGTAAGTGGCTAGATTATGCATTATATTCCAAATCACCCTATGCAGGCGACAGATCCATAAAATAAGTCATACATCCACGTCGCCCACTATAAGGATCACTCCTCTTCGAGAGCCTCCCTAAGTAACAGTGTCTGTAATCCATTTCTGAAGGCTCGTAATAATATATATGGTGTTGAAGTCAATAGGATTGGAGTCCCCCCCCCCCCCGCCCCCCTCCCCCCCCTACCTCACCATCCTACACTCCAGTGTCGTATATTCATTCCTATGGCGTGTTGCCTGCTCCAAACGGACAATTTATTGCAGTTTATACACCTGAGTCAAGCATAGTTAGTCACAATTTCCATAATCGTCTCAATTCGAAACATTATCGACCTTGTTCGCTTTTTGGTTGTCTCTTACAACACGAGCAAAAAGGAAGAAGTTAAAAATTGTTTTTAAACATGGAATAAACAAAGTGTTCACTCATGTCAGAGCAGGCTTTCATCAAATCAGTCAGTTCGGATATATATCTTTATATCGTTTCTTTAAGCTCACACATCATGTGACCCAATGCTTTATGATGGAGTGAAAATGAATAGAATCCAAAATACAGATTTATAAGGACGCCGATGTCGTCTGGCCTTCGTATTGGAATCACAGATTACCCTCTCAGCCTCACACGGTTTTATTGATCTAGCACAGGCTCTTTATTTAGACAGTTTTCATATGTCTGGCGAAGATTTCAAGATGTACCCGGTTTATTGCCATTAGTAGGAAACACCAAGTACTAAGCATGGAATGTCTACTCCCGTCAGTGCTGCGTCCCTCTCCCTCTCCTGCTACTGATCCTCTATTTTGCTAAGTCCCATCGTGATTCACACAAGTAATACCTCATGATAACGATGTATATATGTATTATATTTTATATTTGGTTGCTTGGGTTCCTCTTGAGTCTTCGTCTCTCAATCGCTTATAGCTCACATACTGTTTGATCACACTCGCGTGGCGAGACCATGTTACTTTGGAGCACTACCGAGTACGAGAGGATATAGTGACTAAATAAATCAATCGCGGGACAGGCCAAAAAACAGTCAATAACCAAATGTAACATAGTTGAACTTCACAATAATCGAGCATTTAAAGCAGAAATGGAGACAGTTGATGGTGAATAAATAGGTCTTGAGGTGAACAGTCGTGATAGAAGATAGTCCATTCCGGGGTTTTGTGGGGTGTTTATCTATCAATGCAGAATCTCCACCTTAACCCTTTGTTTTAAAGGTGCATGGGTTTATCACACTTTTCATTGAAACGTTTATTCCGACCCTTACAAATGCTTATATGAAGGATTTGCACAGAACTGTGTCAGTTGGCCAATCGAGCAAGTGTAGACAATCTATAAGAATCTCACAGGGTTTGTTATCATCATCTAACATCGTGTTATAAACTGACTTATTTGGATGTGATGGAACATCACCTTACGGTTTAGGTGCCATCAAAACCCAACTTAGTCGCGAGAGCATGGATGTCCAAACTGCACATCTCACGTGCGCTCAAACACATTGCGACACCACCCGCCACGCACATATCATCAAATCTTATTAAGCGCTAGTTCAGCCGCTCCCAATATAGGACCCGCGTAGCTCACAAATTGTTCATAGAGTACTCTTTATGATAGCCTCCGTGTTGCCGACTCTACTGCTTCACCTCACCCCGATATTCTACGTTTATGTTGAGTTGGGTACGGTCGGGTTATTGATTCGAGGAGTATTGCTACAACGATTCATTTTATACATTCAGGCAGGACTTGTCTGTGTTTCTAAGCGTGTTAAACTCAGGATATGCAAACCAGTGAAAAAGTTTGTGTTCTGCTTCTCTAACTTTACTATAAGCACATAAATTAAAGTAATTATAATGCCCTTATTGAGCCAAGCACGTATAATCACGTACACTGCATGCCAAGCTTTTCAACTGAGATAGCTCTGTTGGCAGATGCCATATAAGACGAGTGGATAGATACACT
>PIJE02000135.1:23734-31234 GCA_002895965.2 Coryphaenoides rupestris
GACCTACCAGCTAGCCCTACAGTAGCCCTACGAGGCCTTACAGTGAACCCGTACGAGCCTACAGTAGCCCTACAGTAGGCCCTACGAGCCTACAGTAGCCCTACTAGCCCTACATGGCCCTACTACTGCCTACAGTAGCCCACCGTGTTTCACAACATCTGCTGGCCAGGAGAAGCTGCTCACTTTCCCGGTCGCACCATTAAAAGTGACCACTGATCTTCACCTGAGGCCTTAAAGACACAAAGTCGCACCCTGGATGAGCCGTCCCGCCGCACCGTGTTAGTTGTCACCGGTGTATATATTCTATATTTGTGGACGTCGCTGTTGATATTACATGACGAGTCATCATATTATTATTATTATTATTATTATTATTATTATTATTATTATTATTATTGTGGTCCGCAGAACATCCAGGGAATGACGGGCACGCCGATGGTGGCGGCCAGCCCGGAGAGACACGACGGCGGCTTGCAGGCGAACCCGGTCGAGGTGCAGAGTTACCAGCCGCCCTGGAAGGTTCTCAGCGACTTCGCGCTGCAGAGTGACATAGACCAGCCTGCCTTCCAGCAACTGGTGAGCAGGAGTCTACTACTACTACTAACACACACACGCGCACACACACGCGCACACGCACACGCACACACACACACACACACCACACACACACACACAGTCTGCGATACAAAACGGCTGCAATATTACAGGGCCATGCGTTTAGCCCACCGTGTTTTAACTCTTTAAAGCACCCTCATGCAATGGACCAGTGACTCACTGGGGCCGCACTGGTTTTTTGTTTTATTATTCAGGTCAACTTCTCGGAGGGAGGTCCGGGGTCCAATTCAACGGGGAGCGAAGTGGCCTCGATGTCATCCCAGCTTCCAGACACGCCAAACAGCATGGTCTCCAGCCCCCTAGAAGCGTAGGCGCTGTCGGCCACGTCAACCATGCCTACACACGATCTCCTGTTTCTGGGGGGTATGGGGAGCCTGTAGGGACGGAGGGGGGGGGGGGGGGGGAGAAAAGACTTGACTTGAAGGACCCTCCGAGATGTGAAACTCTTGTTCGATCCGTTTGAAGAGCGTCATCACCCTCCGACTGCACGAAACCTCTTTATAAGCGAAGCAACCCTCGTCGGTTGTCATTTTTACACTGTGAAGACAATCTACTAGGATTTACTCGGACCCGAGGCCAGCCCGAGGAGAGAGAGAGAGAGAGAGACACAGAGAGAGAGAGAGAGAGCACATCGCCTCATGATGTCTCGCGTCCGATACACGGGACGGGATTTTCATTTGAACCCAAGATCGGTGCTTGCTGCTGCAGCTGATTGATTTGTTCGGTTTAAAGTTTTTGCCAAAAGAGAAGAAGACAGATTCCGTCAATTCCGTCAGTAAATTCATACGAACAAGGGACATACAATCTAACACACTGTGTGTTCAAGATTAAATGTAAGTGGCACCCATATTAAAAAAAAACAACTAATGTTCGCTAGACACCTGATTCCATTATTATTATTATTATTATTATTATTATTATTATTATTATTATTATTATTATTGAATAGCTCGACCAGATGTGCGACTCTTGGAAAAGGCCTAAATATGAATATTTGAGGGACATCCCGGCATCACCCCTCAGCGCCCCCTAATAAAGCATCGCAACAAGGTTACCTCTATTCTGTGTGTTAGTGTCCGTCCAACAGTTTTTTCTTTCCCAAAGATGTGTATAGTTATAAGTTAATAAGACGAATACTGAACATGCGTTTTGTTTGTGCTTGTGCAGCAAATTATTTATTATTTATTGTCGGAAGAATTGACTACTTTTGTGTAATTTTCTTAATTGAAGTAAAACTGAAGATTGTACTGCGGCCTCTGACGTGTCTATCCGAATGTTGTGTCCTGTCCTTTTTTATAATAGTCTATATATGTCTCCTCAGCAAACTAGTATACAGTAGGCCTACGGATGGCATATTTAACACATGGTATTCAAGCAACCGTCCTAATTAGCCATTAGTGCCACAGGCCTTCAAACATCTGTACATCTTCATCAGTACACAGTCGTGTATATATTGGATGATCATGACAGTAGGCCTGTAGCCTTCTTCTAGCCCACTGTTTGCAAGAGTGGTGGGCCAGACAAAAAACTAATAACTAATAACGACGAACGGTTTCGTGGTCATTCGACTGCGTAGTAACAGCCTCCCTGCAGCTCGGCTTTCTATTTAACATGTTGAAGATTCTGGGAATATTCAGGCGACTCACGCAAGACGTTCAGAAATGTTGGATTCTGAGCGCGGTTGCCTTTCATGACGTTGACTTTGTGCATTGAGTTCATAAAACGTTCATATTCTGTCCTGGTAAAATGTAGGCCATTTATTTTCAATGTATATTCTAAAATATAGTCTATAATGTAAACATGGAACATGTCAATAATGTGGATTTTTTTTTTTAAAGAGAGAATTTCCCTTTACACCTCCATCCATGAGAGAGGAGCCCATATGAGACAAGGGAGACAGTTGACCCAGGTTGCAGTGCACTCCTGGTTCTAAGCAGGGTCGTTTTGTAATTATATTATACAGGGTTAATTATACAAATGTTGTACTATTGGGAAACAATGTGCACTTCATGATTCTGGATATCAGACAAAGGTGGACTTTCCAAACTTCCACAACAATAACAGTAAACATGGAGAACAAGAACCAAAAAAATTACTTGTGGCTGGTGGCTGTCTGTCTGTCTGTGTCAAGTTGACAAGTTGTCGCCATGCGTGAAATTCCTTCAGTTGCTCTGCTTTCTCTCCCACCTCCAAAGTGTGCAGAATATAGACTTTAATATGCATGTTGGTGATTGTGAAATGGTATGTCCATGGGCAGTGTATGGGCAGTCAGCTGCCTGTTCATGCAGGACTCACAGGCATCCGTGAGTCCCCTGCAAATGTCCTATCAGCAATATGCATGGAGGAATCAATACTATTTATGATCTTTCTCTGTTATTCTCCCTTTTGTCTTTATCTGTCTTTCTTTATGTTTCTTTCTCTGTCTTCCTTTCTTTCTGTCTTTCTTTCTGTAATCTGTAATACCACCCCAATATCATCATACGTATATATGTGTGTGTATTGTATTCATCCAACGTGTCTAAATATGTGCGGCCATGTAAACTGAAGGGCGGGGAAACATGGCCTGCTCATCCAGTTGTGGCCACGGTGACATTACTCTCACTGTCAATACTGACAGATGGCCCATAGTAGGGATCATATTCACCAGTCATCTGGAGCCCCTCCCCCCACCCCCCGCCCCCCCACCCCCACCCCCCAGCTCATCTCCCCCTCTCTCTCTCTCTCTCTCTCTCACACACACGCACACACACACACACACATACACACTGCCGCTCTCTCTCTCTCTCTCTCTCTCTCTCTCTCTCTCTCTCTCTCTCTCTCTCTCTCTCTCTCTCACACACACACACGCACACACACGCACACACACACATACACACTGCCTCTCTCTCTGTCTCTCTGTCTCTTCCTTTTCTACAAACCTGCCACAAGTGCAATGTTGAAAGAACTTGGCGAGGCGATTGTACTTCTGTTTGTATTCTATTGTGTTCTACTGCTGGATGTGGTGCATGTATGTTGGGCCGGAGCCTCTCCAGAGCCGCTAAAGCTGCTTTTTAGCCCAGATAACAGATTGACCGGCATTATGCTGAACTCGAACCCGAGCGGTTGTCACAGCAAAACAAAGAGGTCACTTGCTTTCCAGGTGATTTTTGTGTTTATTTTATTTGAGTGGTGGATGATAGTATTGGAGTCACACTGACCATGTTTAGTCTTCCACCCTATAGTGGGCTGTCTGTCTTGTGTGGACAACCTACAGCTTGATGTGTCATTATGCTCGCTGGTATTTCACATGACACATCCCAATGGCATCAAAATTCCATTGTCTTCCCCCCCAAAAAAGACCCCGGTGCATTTCTCAATTCACGATCCCTCGGTTATTGATTCTGTGTACGTTTGCGTATGTTTATTTCAGTGACGCAGCATATCTGAGCAGAGGCTCCCATATAAGAACACCCTGTCAGGCCACGTTAGCTTTATGAAAATCGTTGGCAGTATAAAATAGATGGTAAAATGGATCAAACTGGTCACCTATGCTTGATCAATAATAAACCCCACATCAAAAGAGAACACACAGAGAGGGATCGATCGATGACGTACTTAACGAGGGCTGATCAAAAGGTTGAACAGTATTAAAACACACAGCTTGTTTCTCCATTGGACAATATATACCAGAGGGATTAAGCAAGTAAATGGTAAAGAAATGACCAGGGTACATTCATGTTTTATTCTTATTATGATGTGGACATTTTTAGTAGACCTGGCTAGACCTTGTTGAAACAGCGGCAGTCCGAAATAATTTGTTTACTCCCAGTTAGGTCATCGTTTCCTGGTAGAAACTAACATGTCTACACCCACAGTGCCAGTGTTGTTCTGCCCCCGCGGTTGGGGAACCATGTGGGGGGAGGCTCAGAGGCGCAAGACAAAGGGACGTGATAAAATACCCTTTAGGTTTACCTGGCTCTGGGGCCGCATTCAGACCTGATGGAGGCACGGAACAAAAGCACCACTGTAACTCGGGGATGGGCAAACAATAGCAGGCCACTGGATGGGACCGCATTGAATCGGGATGCAAAATGAGCACCGGGGAGCGGGTCCTCTCGGCAATCTGGCGCCCGACTCCCCAAAGTCCGACACCGGGCGAGGGTGGGGACCCGGCGGAGGGGAGCCAGAGTGTCTGGTCAGTCCTTATCTGGAACCCAATGGACCTGATATACTTCAAGCAAGGGAGGCAAGGAGGCTTGGGCTGCACATACTTCTCAAAGGTTTCTCATGTAAGGTAGAGTGTGTCAATGTGCGGCAATTCTGTCCACACTATGTTCACCGTCAAACGCCTAACGATCAAACATGTCGTTGTTCTTTTAATTGCAGCGGGGGGCGAGGGGGGCCAGCCTGAAGTCTCCAGTCGAGGCCTGACTCTCAAGTGCCTTTCATACCGTATACCAGGAACCAGGACCCAGTGGACAGCCAACGGCAAGATGTTGGCGAGACTTGGGAGCCTCTTTAGAAAGGTGTCCATGAGAAGAGACACTCAAGTGACGCATGTCAGCACAGTGTGTGTGAAAAGAGCTCCAAGAGTCACGTCTGCAACGCGGAGAAATTCAGTGACAGTCCTGCGTTCCTACGGGGAAACCAAGCAGCTGAAGAGTACACTTCAAGTGTATCTGTGGAAGCACGGACGGCTCACCGCCAAGTACACTGTTTTTACTCAGGCAACTTTTCACGCTGAATAAAATATCAGGTCATTAGTGCATTGGAAGGGGAGGTCTACCTCCAGGACGACCCAATAGCATTGCAGGTACTGCCGTTAACCACGGTCTGTACATGATGACCCATTGACTTTTGGAAAAGCTGAATGTGTTTTGATATACCTTTGAATAAAACAACAGGATCCAGGAACCAATAGATTATTGCATGCAGGACAACGTTAATTTTTTAAATTTTTAAATTATTTAAAATTATATTGACCATCCTATGTAGGGCTGTTTTTAACACTCACCTGAAGATTTGCTTTGTACAACTTGGATTTTGACTGTACACTTTTTCGCAATTATTCTTTGGCTAAGAATAATTCACAGTATTCCATGAGTCCATCATTCACATATTCATATAATTCACATTAATTCACCTCGTTGGGCAGGGAAACCGTCTAGAATCTTTGAAAACCATGAAAACTCAAAGCATTATTTTTAGTTCTCCAGACCATTTCCCTACCCAGGTCATATTAACAATGCATTTCTACTGAGTTGTCATGGTTTCCCCAAAGATTCCAGAAGGCCCATAAGTGCGATTCCCAATGCGATCATAGACAATGGCTCAGTAGTGGGTCAGCTCAGCGTTTCCCGAGCCACGGACCAGTACACGAGACCTCAACACTTTGCATATACAGTATGGATCTCAGCTAGTCACACTCATTTATTTATTCCATGCGTTCCGTACATAAAAACACTGATATGACCCTGAAAACAAATCATGGGTGAGCAAAACATGAAACAGTGTTCAAAAGTAGCATGAGCTATAGCTTGACAGGCTATGGTTTCTTACATATGATATCTTATATAATGTGTTGCTATTACCTTCATTAGATAGTGGTAGCTATTTGGGACAAAAAACAGCAATTCAGCTACGAAACAAGTGACAGATATTGAAATCCGCAGACAAGGGATATTTAAACAACTCTGTATGTGAATGGTCACAAAAATGTGTGTAAATCTGAGTATACCGTGTAAGGCTATGCCTAAGACTTTTATTTTAGTGATATAATACAAATGAACACTGTACTGTGTGTAATCATTGTAATATTGTTGTATGTAAACATTTTTGTAATTTACAAAGCTAATTAAATGAGTGGAAAACACATAGCACTGACTAGTAAATGCCATTGTTTGTCTTTTGTCAAATGAAAATGTAGGGAGGTTCGTAGCTAACCAAAAGTTAATCGAATTCCAATTCCTGTCTGATGCTTGGAGTGTGTAAAGCATATTGTGAATTACATTCACAGAGCCTTGCATTGTCTATATGGGTCAATAGATGCTATGTATAAACAAACAATGATTTATTAGTTTGACGATGAGAAAGTCTGTTTTGGACACAAATCAACAATTTAGCTGTGCAACCTGCCACATGAAATATAGTTTGAAGGAGTCTAGTGTTGCAGTAAGCCAGGCTTTGGTAGGCTACAATATACACAGGAAAACACTCACAAAAAGCAATTTGTCTGCAAGTGCATCATAGACAGATAGCATCTCAGAAACCAAGACAACGCTAATCATTATGCAGTCAGGTGAAACCTGTGGCCCAACGAAAAAAAATAAATCTGACCGTCCTTTGTGACTTTGACCTGCAGAAAGGTGATCATATAACCTCAAGTCTGGTCTCTGCTTGCTAGTTGCTAATAGATTTGAACTTACCTTTTGGGTCATTTGGGTTCTATATTTGAAGTGATGTTTAAAGCAACCCAGGCTGGGATACAGCAGATATACAACAGAATTATAGTTCCCCTGTTCAGGCCAGAGCTGGGGACCTCCAGGAACACCAGCAGATTCAGAAAATTCTGCAGATTCAGCAAAATACAGCAGATTTGGGGGAAGTGATTTTGAAATCAAAATTGTTTGATTGATGATTAAAGAGTAAAAATAAATTCAACAAAAACACATCGAAATGAAATTAGCTGACACCTAATAAATGTTACATTACGTTTGTCAAAATACAGTATATGTGTGAAACACTGGTTACTATTGTAATATCTTTGTTTGGTTTAATACAACCGGACTGCATGACTCAATATCAACCACGTACTGCATTTTTGTGATCCCAAAAGGTATACATTGCTAAGAAGAAAAGGCCCATACGGGGACACCGTTACATTTGTGACGCCTCCTGAACGACTGG
>PIJE02000135.1:33734-94660 GCA_002895965.2 Coryphaenoides rupestris
GTGTGTGTGTGTGTGTGTGTGTGTGTGTGTGCGTGCACGGGCCATGGAAAGTGGAGCTATAGAAATTAGTGACAGTTCATCAGTTTGTGGCTAAATGTACAGCTGGGAAATGTATGGGCTGCCATTATCTCGGAATGTGTTGGCAATGCTATTAATATTTGAATGAATATTCATAACTGAATATTTATCCAGGATATGCCTGTATGTCTTGCCATGGTGACGGCTTGGTTTTTCAAACATTGAATTCCCAATACATTTTCCGATGAAGTCAACATGAATATATATATATATATATATATATATGGATGGATGGATATAGAAAAAGATGGAAATATAAACAAAACCTTGATGCGAAGTGATATGATTTTAAAGGACAAATTCAATTGGAGGCCGGGTGGTGGAAAGACAGGCCTGGAAGATCCACTAGCCCCCTAGCTCTTTGGCTAGCTGATACGATCTCCCAATGTTGAACCAGGGTCCAACAACAACATGACTGAGCCGCTAGCCGGCACGCGAGCACGTACAACCTTACTGTGTGCATCACTAATACTATTTCTTAGCACTGTTGCGACAAGGAGACTCTAATGATAGAGCGAGCGGTGCGGCCGCAGACATGTTTGTGATACAGAATTCGGCGTTCCGGAGCGTCTTTTGTCACAATGTTTATTTTTTGAAGAACAGTGCTCGCTGACAGTATTCATTTGTCCGTCGCCCACAGACCGAAAGAACGATTTCACGGACAGACTATACTTTTTTTGGGGTGTGCAGAAAATGCATTTGTGAAACCGTGCCATTTTACCTCGCTGGTTTTTGAAGGTGGAAAAAATGGCAAACAAGGCCTGTATTTTGTGCTCTGACAATGGCCCCGCCCCCCTGATGACGGTGATGGTGCAGCAGGCGGTGGTGGCCTGTTTGTCAAAGGCCCACTAACCCTGTCCATTTTGACATTCACATGGGAGCAGTAATGATCCTAAAAGCTGCAATTAAGCTAACTGTCGCGTTCCGGGAAAGCGCCCGGTGCTGAGGCTGCAGGCGTCGAGGCTGCAGGCGTGCGAGCTGCTCCTATTATCCCCGGTGGGAATACTGCCTGAAGTGTGGCAATTTCTACCTCCTTTCCCCCTCTTTCTTTATCTTTATCTTATCACATCTCTCTCCAAGATATCTGCTTCTTATGCTTTTTTTTTTTGTGTGACATTCTTTTGTGTTTCCGTTTCATAATATTTGGACAAAAACACCCACTTTTGCCTTAACACAATTTTAAAAGCATTTTTTCGTTAAAGATTCACCAAATGAAGGAAAATAAACCAACAATGTATTAATATGATTGAGCTCATAAACAGTCAACGGCAGCCTTGCCGGGAAGCGGTGACAACAGACAGTACATCGACCGAAATGTACTTATTTTAAACTGAACAAAGGAACTTTTGAATTCAATAATTATTTTTGGACCGTAAGCAGCTGTAGTATACAGTTTCAGTACAGAAGTTAAATGACAAACAAAACATTTGTCAGTTTGAACAAAGAACCGAGAAATATCCTATCATTAAATTCCTACATATTTAAACCAGTCTATATCCCACCTACATATTATATCTTAGTCTAAATACCTCCTTGCAGAACAAACATTCTCTATCAATGCCTTAATGACCTCAATAACATTAAGAGTAGTGTATGAGCAGTGAGCTGAACAGAGAGGCATTGTGCCTCAGTAATCAGTTATTGGGCGTATCAATGGATACAGTAGAGCGGCGACAATGCTCCGGCCCAGAGCTGACAGCTGACAGAGGGACGCAGCTCCCCGGGGAAGAGCAGTAAAGGGAAGATGGAGGCCTACTGTACAAACAGCAGGTGGGCAAATCTATCAAAGCCCCTTTGGCAATTGCAGACAAAAAAAGGGGGAAAATCATTTAATTAGCTGAGTGAATGTGATTTGCTGAATGCAAAAGGGGCACGGGCTCTTCGCACCGCACATTAAAATTGGTCTAATTTTCTTTGCGGAAAAACTCCCGTCTGTGGCGCCCTGGCCCACATTCAATCATGTTAAAAGCTACGGGTGCTTAATTTGATTTACCAATATAAAATGCAAATAAGGTGATCAAGTGGAGTGGAAGCCAGGAGTAGGAGGCTCTTTTTTACCCATCCAGTGAAATGGAAACAGACCGTGGACCGGCGAACATAAAGAATGTTTTAACATATTTTTTGATTAGCGCCACAGAAAAAAAAATTAATTATTACAGCTAATTGCTTGACATATTGCTCAGCAACACTAAAAAGGAAGAATATATTGCTCATACAGCGGCACACCCTCTAAATCGCAGATACCTCCCAAACCGGTTACATTTTTAGCCCCAAATAGACCCTTTCTAAATGTGAAAGGACTAATTAAATAAATGGGAGATGGCACAAACAGTCCCTTACAATAGCAAATGAGATAATGCCTATAATTAGGCCTGCACAAGTCTGCAAGCCATATGCTTGCTACTCCACTTGAGCTGGACTAGGCTGCTGCTGCTGCTGCTGCTGCTGCTGCTGTAGTCACAAATCTAATCATTGTGTAAATTAAAAAGCCTGTGGGGAGTCGCCGTCAACATGTTAAGCTAACTTGCTAACTGGTTTTCAATCCTTCATTCCCTAATATGTCAGTTGTATGCAGGCGTCAATGGTAACTGGTGAAGTATCTTTTGCAAAACAGTTCCCATTCATATCCCCCCCCCCCCCCCCCCAAGACAAACCTGCTTAGCACAGCAGATTTACCACATTATGCTTTTGCAAATGGCCGATCACTCTCAAAGCTACAATTCTTCAGAGTACAACAACATAATGACAATGATGTAATTGTTCAGAAACAATGTCAATGATTACGTCTCTCAATGATCTGTTTTTGCTATTCCTTGTGCCTCTGAGTATCCAGGCAAAGTAGGTAGGTAGTAGCACTGTGCTAAAGACAGTTAGCACAATGCTACACACATGTGTGTGTGGATTAAACTGCTTCTTTGAGGTCGTCACCAGGCATACACTTTATTATTCATCAGCTGAGACAATGGCAAATAAAGAACTTTAGCTTTCACTTGATTTTATAATTTACCGCTATCTTCAACGCAACCAGCCACTTTGAGGACATCTCTTTGATGGCTCTTTAAGGTTCAATCCAACGGGGTGCTTCAGAAAATGAATTCCTTGTCTGTCGTATTAGCATTTGAATGGCCATATTGTATTCATCCGCTCCTAATTTCTGATGACAATAGATCCTAAAATAACCATACCTCGTTGATAACATAGTTCCAAAGGGCATCCAGATGGATCCTCATACAAAACTCTTGAGAGGGTCACCCCCGTGTCACATATTGACGTCGCCGCCGCCGCGAGTTAGCGAGGTGACTTAGGAGGAGGAGGAGCGCTGCTCATTTATGACGGGAGACAATGCGCTATAAGAGCACGGCCGAACGCGAAAGCTCCATTGGGCTCCTGCCTTCACAAGTGCTTTCACCTGTAGATGCTCCACACAAAAAACACACAACGCCGGCCATGTTCACGCGTAATGGCTTGACGCTGGACCCGTCCAATTAAGAACAGAACACAGAGGGAACGGAGATAAGCAGACAGAGAGCGCACTCGCCGAAGATAAAAGTCTAACAATGGCGCAGACGGGTGAAGGGGCCACTTGCGGCGTGCAGCTGTAGGCCGCCGTTGTTTTACCGCCGCGCTTTGACTCAATACAATATTTCTCATATGAGCCATTAAAAGAATAACGCTTATAAATAAACAACAACGCGTAAACACATACGTAAAACACATCTTCACACATACATACAACACTTCCATACCGGTTCGCGTGAGCAATTATTTGTTGTACAGTCAGTTTACTTCATCAGACCAACTTGCTATTAGCGAGACACGCATCATGCAAAATCCAAAATAGCTTCTTACAATAGTCCAGTACAGTACATTTGTAGTATTTTCTGAAAAAGTTTTGGCCAATCTTCGAATCGTTGCTAAAAACAATTGTTGCTAAAAACAATGGAATCTACAGTATGTGTCCTTATAATATAATATAATATAATATATATAATATAACCAAATAGACAGTGTAGTGACAGAGGGATTCCAGGAAGAGCCGGATTTCACCGGAAATCAAAGGACAATATTATGCTCATTTGGAGAAAATAAGAATATGATGCAGGTTGCAGATTCTTACTGTCACATTATATTTATTTAAATAAAAGATTAAAAAGGACTTTGGTTGTTGGGTCCTTTTACATTTTCACCAGTGCTGGTGTCAGCATCAGCCAGACTGCATTGAAAGCCCACTTCTGAAAGCAGATAGGACCCACTTACTAGACTCTAAGACCCCCTTCTTTCCACAAACGCTTTGGCATCGTAGTCTCTGGTGTTGCCGCTAAGAAGCCTGTTCAGGGCTTCAGATACTACTCTATAGAGATTATACCAAGGTCTCATACCCACTTCTTGTCAGCAGCCAAGTGACACGCGCTATTAGCATTCTATTTTAAGGATCTCAGGGCCACTGGTTTTGGCATTCTTGTCAAAGGGCTTCACAAATACAGGATCTTTTTCTGTACTTTTCTTTCGACTCTTTGGGCAAATCCTCTTTTCTCCACAGTTGTCTTTCACAACAAGGAGGCTGAGCTCAGCTTTCATGGTAATCATAAAGGGGGGAGTCTGCTATTCAAGGGGTAAACAGAGTCCAGTGATCTCTCTATGGAGATGACAGCTCTTTTCTTGTGTGGAGGCTCAAGAACCAGCATGTTGCAGCAGCAGCAGCAGCAGCCGTGTTGCAGACCTTTGCATGGATTTTAAAATGTACATGGCAAATGCTGCGATGACATCCAAAATGACACTTAGCATCTAAGTTTACAGCCAACAGGCGCGCGGCCGGGCGGGGGACAATCATCAATGGAGGAGTGGTTACAATGGCGGAATCTTTCAGCACCGTCTGACTTGTCGACAAAAAGGCGATAGAAAAGCCAGTGCTGGGCTGGAGCCGTACCCCTGGACTCCTGGAGTCCAATGCTGCCCGGTCCCATAATAAGGACTTCCCGTTTTATTGGTGCGTCTGCTGCTGTGCGGTTATCAGGAGGATTGTATCACCTCCCCTTTTGAAACAGCTCCTCATCCTCGTACGCATACACACTCATACTCACACTGGATCTGTTCCTTGTGCGGCCAACGCGGTGAAGTAGAAAGGGGAGTATCGTGTGGAAAAGACTTGATCTTGACATTAGGAGTTAGTCTGGCAGCTTTGTGGCTCTGAAAGGAATGCAATAAAATCGTGACATTTGATGCCACACCTGACAAAACCTCTTTTTTTTCCAAAGGCTTGGGGCCCATTTAGGTATTGAATTGATCAACAATGTGTTCCCTCGGATGAGCATTGTTTGAACACAATAACACGTAGTTGCAGTGGTTAGGTACTGCCAGGAGCATCAACAGTGTCTCAGACACTTTTAAAAGACCACAATATCAAATAATACATCAAGGTCGCTGTTCTGAACCAATCTATTGTTGTAGTTACACCCTTTGGCACATATTCCATTGACTGACTCTCTCCTAAGAGGCAACGGTAAACATTATTTTAGCATCTAAATCACTCTGATTATCGAATGACTGAATGGCAATTCTCCTCCGGTATTGTGTTCCACAAGCCAGGGTTAATACCTACAATTGTTATTCCAACCCATGTCATTTATTTGTTGCCTGTAATTTGACTTGTGAGATGTGAATATCTGTCTGTGTCGATTTGCACAACTACTTCACGTTTTCGAGTGCAAAAAGTAAATTGAGGTTAAATTTGAATGACCGCACGAATTTTGATTAGATATACAAAGTTCACAGATCTTGAGTTTGTATTATATGTGGACCAGCTTATCCCCGCTGTACTCAATAGCTACGATTTAAACAGCCGACGCCTGTGGTAGCTCACCGGAGTCTACCTTAACTGGGGACGAACTACGTCTGTCGGGAAATGCATATTAACTCCTTAGAATACATTTTGCTCCGTGTACTGAGATAATATTGTCGCATTTTTATGTATCACGGCAGAAACAGGAACCTAATAAAAGTCCCGTAGATTTGGTATAATCTTCCATGTCGCGTCAGATATTGTTCAATCCTTAACCATTAAATGGCAGAAGGGTTCCATTCATTTTAACTAAACAACATGCCGTCATACCAACATTTATATACAACATTTCTATAACAAAGGTGTATAATCTATACTGTCAAGTGAATGTTATATTCATGGTAATGTAACCCATATTGTGAACGCCTATATCTAAAAGTACAATGTGCAGATTTAGAAAACGTTTCAGTTTTAGAGCTACTCGTGGTATTGGCTTTGTCACAAACAACCATCCCCTCATCCATACCACTCACAGTCTGTCATGATCGGGTTTGCAGAGATAATCTATTTAGCGTTAATTAATTGAGCACATGCCTTTATCCATCTAAAATGACATTCTTGATGAAGTCATTAAAGTCGAAATTAGCCGTTTTTGCTGACCCAACATTGTTGAGACCGAATCACGGTTCTGTTTGACTACTGGCCATCGCTATGGATCCGAATACATGAGAACCATGAGACTCAATCAAAGCACAATTTAATCAAAGCAAAGAGTTGGCTGCGCAAAAATTGCTGACTGCAGTTTTAATGAGCTGGGAGGGGTTTGGCATGTTGCTCAAGGGTTTCCGAGAGGCAGACATTGGGATTCAAACCAAAGACCGTTCAGTAGTGAGTCAACCATATCATCACCACTCATAACCACTATCATGGTCCTGCATAGCTTTTGATCCATGAAATATGCACGGCTGTGTGAACATACAGATGTGTGTTTCTTACCCATTCATCGCAAATTCATTGCATTTGCGAATTTGAAGTGACCTGTATTCCTACATCCAAAATATCATGAAGGATCATGCTAAGTATGTTCTCGTCCCAATAGCACACACCTCCACTCCACAAGGACTTTTATTCACCTTCGCCAGATTGAAAAGGGCGGGGAACCTTGACCTCGGTTAGCATTCGGATCGATCCGGAAAGAATTCTCCTAGATTTATGAAAGGCACTAGTGGGGGACCTCTTGGGCTCCCGGTCTGGAGTGTTTGCGATCCAGAATGACGCATGGCCCATTGACATCACTAGTGGTGCCCACATCTAATCCATAGTAAACGTATAGATCCAGAGGCCCATTGATTTCCCCGCCACCAGGTTCCAGTATGGAGATGATAAGGAGGCAGCCATTACATAGATTGTATTCAGCAACATTACAATTACGCGTGTTATGAAATGTGTCGTAACCTCAGTGTAACACATTTTTAAAAAAAATAACACGAAGCCTATTTAAAAGACAAGCAACGACAAACCTTATACACTGAAAATGTACAGGATCCCATCAGGATGACGACAATACTGCTAATACTGGTAGGGGACACTGGGCAGCGTTGTACTAACTGTCAGTATATTATAAATAAACACTATATATATATATACTGTATATATATATATAAACGCTATGGGTATAATATATATATAAATATAATATAAATATAGGATATATAAATATATATACAGCATATCAATGGTTGAATATCGTGACGGTAAATAATGATAGGTGCAGTAAACGGTCACAATCATTTCTGACAATGGACGGACTAATCTTCTTTTACTTGCGGGTGTTGTGACACCGGCGTGATAATAAAGGACACTATTCAGTGATTATTAAGAGATCAGTGTTACCGTGCATCTCCAATTGAGGGGATTAAAGGGACAGTAAGTAATAGCACAATATCAGGCAAACTGCAAAACAAAGCATTTGCCACCTTTTGCCCAACAGGCAGAGCTTTCCCACTCTTTGACTTACGGATACGAAACACATCCTCGGGTACAATAGGCAAGGTTCAACTGGATACACGGGATTCCTTTCAGTGGAATTGTTGTGCCGTCATGTTTGACAGGCGTTGCTGGCACTTCCGTGCATCTGCAGTTACGTGCACATGTACTGGATGTATCGCTCGGATGCTGTGTTCAGCTCGTGTGTGTGTGTGGACATACGTGAACAAGAGGAAGACTTTTCTTATAGAAAGCGACCTAGAAAACAGTGTTCTTCACCCCGTTCATAACGGTCTGTGGAATAGATTTAAAGATGCTTACCTTTGGTGGCTTCGACTTCCTCTCAAAAGTCATGGAACTCAAAGAGTCGACAGCATTCCTCAACAACATGCGCAGGAGGTTTGCATCCACGGTCTCCCTGTTGCAAGTATTTTACTTTGGTTTGTTGGTGTTGTCTGCACCGTGGATTTGGACAGCACTTTGGTCAGTGCTGGTTTTCAATTGTGCTTTATTAATTTCATACATGTGATACATATTTGATTTATTTGATTTGACAAATATTTTAGGCGCGTTAAAGTTGAGCTTTGCGACTGCGTGGCGAACAATGTACTGTTCTTATCGTGCCAAGTATTGTCACTTTTATTTTCAGTGGTATTTCCTATTTTTGTTATCAAGAAAAACAGAATGACTCAATATCTTACAAAAGACGAATAGAAACACACATTTCTATTTGAGTCATTTGGACCCATGGTGGTTTGTGTATGTGCTGGCACCAGCTGTGGTGTGCAGAACAAACAAAGTGTGGCCTGACCGCGCAACGCCACACACACACACACACACACACACGCACACACACACACACACGACACACACACACACACACACACACACACACACCACACACCACACACACACACACACACACACACACACACACACACACAGGGAGAGAGAGAGAGAGAGAGAGACTAAAAGAGAGATAGAGGGGGAGGGGGTTACATTGTTTAACGGAAAAAAGAAAGGGAAAAAAAGTACATCTCTACTCTGCACCAGCCGACAGAACACCTCCACCTGCACGCTGTGCTTTGTTGGCCGGGGAGGGAGGAAAATGGGCTGGGAGAGTAGGTGGGTGTGGGGGTGGGGGTGGGGGTGGCACATCACACAGGTGGCAGACAGGGCCGCTAATGTGTTTATGAGGGATTCTTTTTGATAGAGACGGCGGTGGCTGAGGTGGCGCTGGTGGGGGTGGGGGTGGGGGTGGAGGAGGTGCTGCTGGTGGTGTGTGGGTGGGGGTGAGGAGGTGCTGGTGGTGGTGGTGGTGGTGTGGGGTTGGGGGTGGAGGAGGTGCTGTCGGTGTGGGGGTGGAGGAGGTACTGGTGGTGGTGTGGGTGCGGGGGTGGGGGTGAGGAGGTGCTGGTAGCGGTAGTGGTGGTGGTGGTGGTGGTGGTGGTGGAACTGGGAGTAGTGTTGGCAGGGTAGTGGATGGAGGTGGTGTAGGAGGTGTAGGTGAGGGGTTATTGCTGATGGTGCCATGGGGGCTTCCACTTTAGCGACGTTATTCCCTATAAGGCTTCTGTCACACACACACACACACACACACACACACACAAGCACCGCGGGAGGTTCAGATTGATTGATTGATTGATAAATGATTCATTGATTCATTGATGGATGTGTGTGACTGTCAATTCCTCCATCATTTTGCACACACATTTGATTTGATAGATTGGACGCACACAAACACGTCTTTGTGTTTTGTGTGTGTGTTTTGTACCGTGCTAACCTAGCAGGACGCTACAGAGAGAGCTACATAAAGACTCACTCTGACTGGTCAGCCTGACGCGGGGCGGCCCTGCATCAGCGGCAAGACACAATCTGCAGCGCGACGCTATCACGCCGCCTGCTGATATCGAGCGAGGGGCTGGTGGAGGAACCGCCGTGGATGAGACACAACCCAGATCTGGCAGCCGAAGCGTTGCCATGGGAAAATGTCAGCATGGCTTGACAACAATAAGGTGGATGGTTGGCGAGCTTTAAACAGGAAGAGGTGGCTCAGAGAGAGAGAGAGAGAGAGAGAGAGAGAGAGAGAAAGAGAGAGAGAGACTGAATGTGAATTGTTTTTAAAGAGTGTATCAGAATACAAGAGGAGCTGTTTGATATCTCTTCCATTTTTTAACACTTTGACCTCCATTTTTGACTGTTTCCAGTGTATCCACCACGCATCCACATGAACAAGGTGCTGTGTGTGTGGCTGCAGAGTGTCGGGACTATTTGTAAAGGAGGAGAAAGTGTCTCCAGTTGGGCTATCGATGGTCACCCGCCCTGCTTAGCGCCGGTGCTAATTACACCTCTGCGCTAGCAGCGGTAGCGCGCGCCCTCGGACCACGCTAGCACCGGAGGCGGGTGGAGTGTGACATTCACAAAGTGAGTGAACACACACACACACACACACACACATCTGACACACAACAGACCAGTGATGGAGGCCGCTGGGAAGTCACAGAGAGACTCCGTGTTCATCTTTATGTTTTTTGCTCAATTTGTTTTTCTGTTTTAGTTTTTTGGCAATGGCTGTAGTTTTGCATTTAAACAAATACTACTATCAAGAGATTCTAGACAGAGCACACACATACACACACACATGCACATACACACACATACACACACACACACGTGCACACATCATCACACACACACACACACACCATGACACCACATGCACACACACACACACACACACACACACACACACACACACACACACACACACACACACACACACATGTGTACACGCACGCATGCACACGCACACACATGCATGCACAGACCCATGTGCATACACACCGCCCGCACCGCCAGCACCACCTAGTCCTGCCGCTACAAAGGCCTACAGAGCGATTACACTCTTTCAGGAGCATAACAAAAGTGTGGAGGCTCTCTGTGTTCTGCAGGGAAACATGATCAGTGGAAGGAGAGAGAGAGCTCCCAACACATCCACACGGACCGGGACGGGCTGCACACTGGCTGGCTCGACACACACACACACACACACACATGCACACACACACACACATGCACGTACGCATGCAGACACACACACACACACACACACACACACACACACACATGCACACACACACACACACACACGCACACACACACACACACACACGCACACACACACACACACACACACACACACACACACACACACACACACACTGCTGGACTCCTGACTCCTAGTCAGTTTCTTGTATCTTTCTTTTTTTAATTTTTGTCTTTTTTTAATGTGTGTCTTGACTTCAGAGATGACAAGATGTGAATTCATGTATTTCTATCCTATGTTATATCATATGTTTATGTACTGTATATACATTTACATTGAGGACATTTATCCGACTTACAAAAAGAGATTTGTTGAAAGAGACAGCAATACAATGCTGTGGTACATAAAGATAAGAATAGAGCAGGTTTCAAGCATTCATAGTTACAAGGTTAATAGAACGAGTTTCATAATTGCTAGGTTGCCTGCATAATAGCTGGGATAAGATATATGTAATATATGGAATGTATTTAAATAATGCTTTTCTCGCCATTTAGAAAATAATTCTATTCTATTCCATATATGTTTTGACAAATAGTTACATACCATTTGGTTTTCCACATAATACTGTAGATAAGTCAATACTATGGGTATTATGGTGTCTTTTTTTAATTAACACAAAGCAATTTTTACACATTTGAATTGAACATAATTAAATGCTGTTCTGATCTATGACGTGTCAAACCTTTCCTGAAGCAATGCCGTCGTCTGTGTTATGCGAGGCTAAAAGATAATTTTCATTATTCTTTTCATCTCCTCCATCATTTTAATTAAGTCTTGACAGTGACCGGCCAGAACACCGTCGTGATACACGCCCCCTTCGGGGTAAAAACCACAAATGAAAAGAGACCCAACATGTTCCCACTCCCGGGACGCGCTTCATAAATTAAAAGACCTGTAGAAAAATATCTGCAAAATTAAAATGCAAATTATTGATTGCTTTGTTTCCGTGTGAACCCGGTAAGGTTGGGATAAACCAATAAAAGTCACTTGGTCCCATGGCCACGCCCCCTGTCAAATTGTGGCGGACGGTGGTCTTGATGGTGAAGAGTTGAATCGGCTTCATTAGAACCACAACAGCCTGGCGGTGACAGCATCCCACCGCCTCACTCAGCGGGGCTCGGTCGCCGTGGTGATGGAGAGGGAGACTCGTCGGAGATCCAGTTCTAACCTCAAGTTCATAAGTTAGCCCTGACGTGAAACGTGATAGACGGTGTTATGACTCAACGAGAAGTTATGACTCAACGAGAAGTTATGACTTCCTCACATTTCCTCCTGAAAAAAAAAAACATTCTCAAAGAACAACGTGAAAGAAGTATGAACAATAAAAACAAACACTAGTTGCACATTTTTGAATGTTGCCCAAATGAAGTTTGTTCCAAGTGTGTCAACACGTGCCGAGTAAAAGGCTTTTGTTGTAGTAGTAGCTTGGGTGGACACCAGGGAGGGGGGGGGGGGGGTCACACAATCTGACACCTGCTCGGTGTGTGTGTGTGTGTGTGCGTGTGTGTGTGTGTGTGTGTGTGTGTGTGTGTGTGTGTGTGTGTGGCGTTGCGCGGTCAGGCCACACTTTGTTTGTTCTGCACACCACAGCTGGTGCCAGCACATACACCAAACCACCATGGGTCAAATGACTCAAATAGAAATGTGTGTTTCTATTCGTCTTTTGTAAGATATTGAGTCATTCTGTTTTCTTGATAACAAAAAAAGGAAATACCACTGAAAATAAAAGTGACAATACTTGGCACGATAAGAACAGTACATTGTTCGCCACGCAGTCGCAAAGCTCAACTTTCACGCGCCTAAAATATTTGTCAAATCAAATAAATCAAATATGTATCACATGTATGAAATTAATAAAGCACAATTGAAAACCAGCACTGACCAAAGTGCTGTCCAAATCCACGGTGCAGACAACACCAAACAAACCAAAAGTAAAATACTTGCAACAGGGAGACCGTGGATGCAAACCTCCTGCGCATGTTGTTGAGGAATGCTGTCGACTCTTTGAGTTCCATGACTTTTGAGAGGAAGTCGAAGCCACCAAAGGTAAGCATCTTTAAATCTATTCCACAGACCGTTATGAACGTTATGAACGGGGTGAAGAACACTGTTTTCTAGGTCGCTTTCTATAAGAAAAGTCTTCCTCTTGTTCACGTATGTCCACACACACACACGAGCTGAACACAGCATCCGAGCGATACATCCAGTACATGTGCACGTAACTGCAGATGCACGGAAGTGCCAGCAACGCCTGTCAAACATGACGGCACAACAATTCCATTGAAAGGAATCCCGTGTATCCAGTGACCTTGCCTATTGTACCCGAGGATGTGTTTCGTATCCGTAAGTCAAAGAGTGGGAAAGCTCTGCCTGTGGGCAAAAGGTGGCAAATGCTTTTGTTTTGCAGTTTGCCTGATATTGTGCTATTACTTACTGTCCCTTTATCCCCTCAATTGGAGATGCACGGTAACACTGATCTCTTAATAATCACTGAATAGTGTCTTTATTATCACGCCGGTGTCACAACACCGCAAGTAAAAGAAGATTAGTCGTCCATTGTCAGAAATGATTGTGACCGTTTACTGCACTATCATTATTTACCGTCACGATATTCAACCATTGATATGCTGTATATATATTTATATATCTATATTTATATTATATTTATATATATATTATACCCATAGCGTTTATATATATATATACAGTATATATATATATAGTGTTTATTTATAATATACTGACAGTTAGTACAACGCTGCCCAGTGTCCCCTACCAGTATTAGCAGTATTGTCGTCATCCTGATGGGATCCTGTACATTTTCAGTGTATAAGGTTGTCGTTGCTTGTCTTTTTAAATAGGCTTCGTGTTATTTTTTTTAAAATGTGTACACTGAGGTTACGACACATTTCATAACACGCGTAATTGTAATGTTGCTGAATACAATCTATGTAATGGCTGCCTCCTTATCATCTCCATACTGGAACCTGGTGGCGGGGAAATCAATGGGCCTCTGGATCTATACGTTTACTATGGATTAGATGTGGGCAGCCACTAGTGATGTCATGGGCCATGCGTCATTCTGGATCGCAACACTCCAGACCGGGAGCCCAAGAGGTCCCCCACTAGTGCCTTTCATAAATCTAGGAGAATTCTTTCCGGATCGATCCGAATGCTAACCGAGGTCAAGGTTCCCCGCCCTTTTCAATCTGGCGAAGGTGAATAAAAGTCCTTGTGGAGTGGAGGTGTGTGCTATTGGGACGAGAACATACTTAGCATGATCCTTCATGATATTTTGGATGTAGGAATACAGGTCACTTCAAATTCGCAAATGCAATGAATTTGCGATGAATGGGTAAGAAACACACATCTGTATGTTCACACAGCCGTGCATATTTCATGGATCAAAAGCTATGCAGGACCATGATAGTGGTTATGAGTGGTGATGATATGGTTGACTCACTACTGAACGGTCTTTGGTTTGAATCCCAATGTCTCCCTCTCTTGAGCAACATGCCAAACCCCTCCCAGCTCATTAAAACTGCAGTCAGCAATTTTTGCGCAGCCAACTCTTTGCTTTGATTAAATTGTGCTTTGATTGAGTCTCATGGTTCTCATGTATTCGGATCCATAGCGATGGCCAGTAGTCAAACAGAACCGTGATTCGGTCTCAACAATGTTGGGTCAGCAAAAACGGCTAATTTCGACTTTAATGACTTCATCAAGAATGTCATTTTAGATGGATAAAGGCATGTGCTCAATTAATTAACGCTAAATAGATTATCTCTGCAAACCCGATCATGACAGACTGTGAGTGGTATGGATGAGGGGATGGTTGTTTGTGACAAAGCCAATACCACGAGTAGCTCTAAAACTGAAACGTTTTCTAAATCTGCACATTGTACTTTTAGATATAGGCGTTCACAATATGGGTTACATTACCATGAATATAACATTCACTTGACAGTATAGATTATACACATTTGTTATAGAAATGTTGTATATAAATGTTGGTATGACGGCATGTTGTTTAGTTAAAATGAATGGAACCCTTCTGCCATTTAATGGTTAAGGATTGAACAATATCTGGACGCGACATGGAAGATTATACCAAATCCTAACGGGACTTTTATTAGGTTCCTGTTTCTGCCGTGATACATAAAAATGCGACAATATTATCTCAGTACACGGAGCAAAATGTATTCTAAGGAGTTAATATGCATTTCCTGACAGACGTAGTTCGTCCCCAGTTAAGGTAGGACTCCGGTGAGCTACCACAGGCGTCGGCTGTTTAATCGTAGCTATTGAGTACAGCGGGATAAGCTGGTCCACATATAATACAAACTCAAGATCTGTGAACTTTGTATATCTAATCAAAATCGTGCGGTCATTCAAATTTAACCTCAATTTACTTTTGCACTCGAAAACGTGAAGTAGTTGTGCAAATCGACACAGACAGATATTCACATCTCACAAGTCAAATTACAGGCAACAAATAATGACATGGGTTGAATTAACAATTGTAGGTTATTAACCCTGGCTTGTGGAACACAATAACCGGAGGAGAATTGCCATTCAGTCATTCGATAATCAGAGTGATTTAGAATGCTAAAATAATGTTTACCGTTGCCCTTAGGAGAGAGTCAGTCAATGGAATATGTGCCAAAGTGTAACTACAACAATAGATTGGTTCAGAACAGCGACCTTGATGTATTAATTTGATATTGTGGTCTTTTAAAGGTGTCTGAGACACTGTGATGCTCCTGGCAGTACCTAACCACTGCAACTACGTGTTATTGTGTTCAAACAATGCTCATCCGAGGGGAAACCCATTGTTGATTCAATTCAATACCTAAATGGCCCCAAGCCTTTGGAAAAAAAAAGAGGTTTGTCAGTGTGGCATCAAATGTCACGAATTTTATTGCATTCCTTTCAGAGCCACAAAGCTGCCACGAACTCCTAATGTCAAGATCAAGTCTTTCCACACGATACTCCCCTTTCTACTTTCACCGCGTTGGCCGCCACAAAGGAAACAGATCCAGTTGAGTATGAGTGTGTATGCGTACGAGGATGAGGAGCTGTTTCAAAAGGGGAGTGATACAATCCTCCTATAACCGCACAGCAGCAGACGCACCAATAAAACGGGAAGTCCTTATTATGGGACCGGGCAGCATGACTCCAGGAGCCCAGGGGTACGGCTCCAGCCCAGCACTGGCTTTTCTATCGCCTTTTTGTCGACAAGTCAGACGGTGCTGAAAGATTCCGCCATGTAACCACTCCTCCATTGATGATTGTCCCCCGCCCGGCCGCGCGCGCTGTTGGCTGTAAACTTAGATGCTAAGTGTCATTTGGATGTCATCGCAGCATTTGCCATGTACATTTTAAAATCCATGCAAAGGTCTGCAACACGGCTGCTGCTGCTGCTGCTGCAACATGCTGGTTCTTGAGCCTCCACACAAGAAAAGAGCTGTCATCTCCATAGAGATCACGGACTCTGTTTACCCTTGAATAGCAGACTCCCCCCTTTATGATTACCATGAAGCTGAGCTCAAGCCTCCTTGTTGTGAAAGACAAACTGTGGAAGAAAAGAGGATTTTGCCCAAAAGAGTCGAAAGAAAAGTACAGAAAAAGATCCTGTATTTGTGAACCTTTGACAAGAAATGCCAAAAACCAGTGGCCTGAGATCCTTAAAATGAAAATGCTAATAGCGCGTGTCACTTGGCTGCTGACAAGAAGTGGGTATTGAGACCTTGGTATAATCTCTATAGAGTAGTAATCTGAAGCCCTGAACAGGCTTCTTAGCGGCAACACCAGAGACTACGATGCCAAAGCGTTTGTGGAAAGAAGGGGGTCTTAGAGTCTAGTAAGTGGGTCCTATCTGCTTTCAGAAGTGGGCTTTCAATGCAGTCTGGCTGATGCTGACACCAGCACTGGTGAAAATGTAAAAGGACCCAACAACCAAAACCCTTTTTAATCTTTTATTTAAATAAATATAATGTGACAGTAAGAATCTGCAACATCATATTCTTATTTTCTCCAAATGAGCATAATATTGTCCTTTGATTTCCGGTGAAATTCGGCTGTTCCTGGAATCCCTCTGTCACTACACTGTCTATTTGGTTATATTATATATATTATATTATATTATATTATATTATATGGACACATACTGTAGATTCCATTGTTTTTAGCAACAAATGTTTTTAGCAACGATTCGAAGATTGGCCAAAACTTCTTCAGAAAATACTACAAATGTACTGTACTGGACTATTGTAAGAAGCTATTTTGGATGTTGCATGATGCGTGTCTCGCTAATAGCAAGTCGGTCTGATGAAGAAAAGGTGTTTAGCTGACTGCACAACAAATAATTGCTCACGCAAACCGGTATAGAAAGTGTAATATGTGTGAAGATGTGTTTTACGTATGTGTTTATTTATAAGCGTTATTCTTTTAATGGCTCATATGAGAAATATTGTATTGAGTCAAAGCGTGGTGGTAAAACAACGCCGGCCTACAGCTGCACGCCGCAAGTGGCCCCTTCACCCGTCTGCGCCATTGTTAGACTTTTATCTTCGGCGAGTGCGCTCTCTCTGTCTGCTTATCTCCGTTCCCTCTGTGTTCTGTTCTTAATTGGACGGGTCCAGCGTCAAGCCATTACGCGTGAACATGGCCGGCGTTGTGTGTTTTTTGTGTGGAGCATCTACAGGTGAAAGCACTTGTGAAGGCAGGAGCCCAATGGAGCTTTCGCGTTCGGCCGTGCTCTTATAGCGCATTGTCTCCCGTCATAAATGAGCAGCGCTCCTCCTCCTCCTAAGTCACCTCGCTAACTCGCGGCGGCGGCGACGTCAATATGTGACACGGGGGTGACCCTCTCAAGAGTTTTGTATGAGGATCCATCTGGATGCCCTTTGGAACTATGTTATCAACGAGGTATGGTATTTTTAGGATCTATTGTCATCAGAAATTAGGAGCGGATGAATACAATATGGCCATTCAAATGCTAATACGACAGACAAGGAATTCATTTTCTGAAGCACCCCGTTGGATTGAACCTTAAAGAGCCATCAAAGAGATGTCCTCAAAGTGGCTGGTTGCGTTGAAGATAGCGGTAAATTATAAAATCAAGTGAAAGCTAAAGTTCTTTATTTGCCATTGTCTCAGCTGATGAATAATAAAGTGTATGCCTGGTGACGACCTCAAAGAAGCAGTTTAATCCACACACACATGTGTGTAGCATTGTGCTAACTGTCTTTAGCACAGTGCTACTACCTACCTACTTTGCCTGGATACTCAGAGGCACAAGGAATAGCAAAAACAGATCATTGAGAGACGTAATCATTGACATTGTTTCTGAACAATTACATCATTGTCATTATGTTGTTGTACTCTGAAGAATTGTAGCTTTGAGAGTGATCGGCCATTTGCAAAAGCATAATGTGGTAAATCTGCTGTGCTAAGCAGGTTTGTCCTTGGGGTGGGGGGGGGGGGGGGGGGGGGGGATATGAATGGGAACTGTTTTGCAAAAGATACTTCACCAGTTACCATTGACGCCTGCATACAACTGACATATTAGGGAATGAAGGATGAAAACCAGTTAGCAAGTTAGCTTAACATGTGACGGCGACTCCCACAGGCTTTTTAATTTACACAATGATTAGATTTGTGACTACAGCAGCAGCAGCAGCAGCAGCAGCAGCAGCAGCAGCCTAGTCCAGCTCAAGTGGAGTAGCAAGCATATGGCTGCAGACTTGTGCAGGCCTAATTATAGGCATTATCTCATTTGCTATTGTAAGGGACTGTTGTGCCATCTCCCATTTATTTAATTAGTCCTTTCACATTTAGAAAGGGTCTATTTGGGGCTAAAAATGTAACCGGTTTGGGAGGTATCTGCGATTTAGAGGGTGTGCCGCTGTATGAGCAATATATTCTTCCTTTTTAGTGTTGCTGAGCAATATGTCAAGCAATTAGCTGTAATAATTAATTTTTTTTTCTGTGGCGCTAATCAAAAAATATGTTAAAACATTCTTTATGTTCGCCGGTCCACGGTCTGTTTCCATTTCACTGGATGGGTAAAAAGAGCCTCCTACTCCTGGCTTCCACTCCACTTGATCACCTTATTTGCATTTTATATTGGTAAATCAAATTAAGCACCCGTAGCTTTTAACATGATTGAATGTGGCCAGGGCGCCACAGACGGGAGTTTTTCCGCAAAGAAAATTAGACCAATTTTAATGTGCGGTGCGAAGAGCCCGTGCCCCTTTTGCATTCAGCAAATCACATTCACTCAGCTAATTAAAATGATTTTCCCCCCTTTTTTTGTCTGCAATTGCCAAAGGGGCTTTGATAGATTTGCCCACCTGCTGTTTGTACAGTAGGCCTCCATCTTCCCTTTACTGCTCTTCCCCGGGGAGCTGCGTCCCTCTGTCAGCTGTCAGCTCTGGGCCGGAGCATTGTCGCCGCTCTACTGTATCCATTGATACGCCCAATAACTGATTACTGAGGCACAATGCCTCTCTGTTCAGCTCACTGCTCATACACTACTCTTAATGTTATTGAGGTCATTAAGGCATTGATAGAGAATGTTTGTTCTGCAAGGAGGTATTTAGACTAAGATATAATATGTAGGTGGGATATAGACTGGTTTAAATATGTAGGAATTTAATGATAGGATATTTCTCGGTTCTTTGTTCAAACTGACAAATGTTTTGTTTGTCATTTAACTTCTGTACTGAAACTGTATACTACAGCTGCTTACGGTCCAAAAATAATTATTGAATTCAAAAGTTCCTTTGTTCAGTTTAAAATAAGTACATTTCGTCGATGTACTGTCTGTTGTCACCGCTTCCGGCAAGGCTGCCGTTGACTGTTTATGAGCTCAATCATATTAATACATTGTTGGTTTATTTTCCTTCATTTGGTGAATCTTTAACGAAAAAATGCTTTTAAAATTGTGTTAAGCAAAAGTGGGTGTTTTTGTCCAAATATTATGAAACGGAAACACAAAAAGAATGTCACACAAAAAAAAAAAGCATAAGAAGCAGATATCTTGGAGAGAGATGTGATAAGATAAAGATAAAGAAAGAGGGGGAAAGGAGGTAGAAATTGCCACACTTCAGGCAGTATTCCCACCGGGGATAATAGGAGCAGCTCGCACGCCTGCAGCCTCGACGCCTGCAGCCTCAGCACCGGGCGCTTTCCCGGAACGCGACAGTTAGCTTAATTGCAGCTTTTAGGATCATTACTGCTCCCATGTGAATGTCAAAATGGACAGGGTTAGTGGGCCTTTGACAAACAGGCCACCACCGCCTGCTGCACCATCACCATCATCAGGGGGGCGGGGCCATTGTCAGAGCACAAAATACAGGCCTTGTTTGCCATTTTTCCACCTTCAAAAACCAGCGAGGTAAAATGGCACGGTTTCACAAATGCATTTTCTGCACACCCCAAAAAAAGTATAGTCTGTCCGTGAAATCGTTCTTTCGGTCTGTGGGCGACGGACAAATGAATACTGTCAGCGAGCACTGTTCTTCAAAAAATAAACATTGTGACAAAAGACGAACGCCGAATTCTGTATCACAAACATGTCTGCTGTCTCGCTCTATCATTAGAGTCTCCTTGTCGCAACAGTGCTAAGAAATAGTATTAGTGATGCACACAGTAAGGTTGTACGTGCTCGCGTGCCGGCTAGCGGCTCAGTCATGTTGTTGTTGGACCCTGGTTCAACATTGGGAGATCGTATCAGCTAGCCAAAGAGCTAGGGGGCTAGTGGATCTTCCAGGCCTGTCTTTCCACCACCCGGCCTCCAATTGAATTTGTCCTTTAAAATCATATCACTTCGCATCAAGGTTTTGTTTATATTTCCATCTTTTTCTATATCCATCCATCCATATATATATATATATATATATATTCATGTTGACTTCATCGGAAAATGTATTGGGAATTCAATGTTTGAAAAACCAAGCCGTCACCATGGCAAGACATACAGGCATATCCTGGATAAATATTCAGTTATGAATATTCATTCAAATATTAATAGCATTGCCAACACATTCCGAGATAATGGCAGCCCATACATTTCCCAGCTGTACATTTAGCCACAAACTGATGAACTGTCACTAATTTCTATAGCTCCACTTTCCATGGCCCGTGCATCGCACACACACACACACACACACACACCACAACACACACACACACACACACACACACACACACACACACACACACACACACACACACACACACACACACGCACGCACACACACACACGCACACACACACACACCCTGCCCTCGTTCCATTGCATAAATTGAAGGGTAGATGGGAGAGGGTGGCGGTGGCGGTGGCAGCAGCGGGGTGGGAGGGGGGGGGGGGGGGGGGTGTGCAGTGGTTGGGCGGGGGTGGGGGTGGGGGTGGGGGTGCTGGGTGCAGAATCAATTTCCTAGTGTGATATGCATACCAGATAAGAGCCCATCCTCGGGTTTTAGCAGTCAAGTTTGTTGTGGTTGGCGTTTCGGCGGTCGCGCCACATTCAGCGGTGACCCTGGCCGCACACACACACACACACACACACAAAAACAAAAAAAACAGCCGATCAAAACAAGGACAGGTTGCAACTCTGCGCTCGCTGCGCTGCGATGCGCTACGGTGCTAGCGCGCTACCGCTACCGCCGCCGCTACGAGTGCTGCTATAAAGCCAAGTGCCTTATCGTTTCCTCCCCGAGAGTGGCTGTGATGGCACCGGGAGGGAGGAAGGTTACCAGACAGCGTGTCGCGTGGAGTGCTTTAAAGGCAACGGCGATTTGTTTTTTGCGCCATTGCGTCATTCAATCCCCCCTCGCCCACACCCCCGCTGTCACCCCCCCCTCCCCCCCCCCCACAACTGTCCACCACTGTCATGTGAGAAGTAGCGAGAGTGGCTGCTAAAGCCGTGTGCGTTAAACCAAGCTAATACAGCAGCAGCACAGTACCGTAGCATCTGACCTCCGACCTCCTCCTGTAAGGTCGCGGCGGTACCACTACTTTGGGAAACCATCTTTTTTTTTGCTGCACAATTAGCGCATATTCTGTGCTCTGCATACTTTTTTTTCAAACTCAGTGATGGAAAAAGGGGAATTACACAACGCCACACACAACAACACACACACACACACACACATACACACACACACAACACACACAACACACAACACACACACAGAGAAATTCAACTTTATTTTCACGCCGCCCACGCCCGGCTCTCAGAGGAGCCGAGACGGCTGGCGAGTCATCAGTGTCATCCGGTGATCTGACAGATCCATTCATCTTTCTCTGCATATGCGCACAATAGCGTTCCGGGTGTCAGGAACGATCACCAGGACAGCGAACAGAGGACTGAATCCCCCACACACCCCCTCTTTAGCCCAGAATGATCACTCTTTATGTGTTTGTCATCGCTGGAGACGATGTGTTCCATGTCAGGTGGGGTATAGAAACAAATGTGTTCTTCAGTCTCTGAGTTAAGTCGAGAGACAGGAGAGTCCGTGGCCGTGTGCATGTTGATGACAGAGAGCATGAGATCACACAGTGAAGGGCCTCATCCGTCAGTGTGGCTGACGTCATGTTGCATCCACTAATGTCATTACAACAACAATGGGACCAATAAACCACGATCATATTGAGCTTAAAAAGTACAAATTATTCTGTTGTGAATGTTTTATTCACAACATCCAACGTTTTCCCATAGGAATACAAAATGTATTTCCGAATGTAAAAAAATGTGTGATCGGTCTATTTGATCAAAATGCAAATGAACTTAACTAATTGCATCCGATCACAGAGTGATTATTGGCTTCTTGTGATCTGTAACTAACGTGCCGAGTAAAAGGCTTTTGTTGTAGTAGTAGCTTGGGTGGACACCAGGGAGGGGGGGGGGGGGGGTTGTGGGGGTGTTGGGTGGACACCAGGGAGGGAGGGGGGGGGAGGTTGTGGGGGTGCTTGGTGGACACAAGTGGGGGGGGGGGGGTGTGGGGTGTTTGGTGGACACGAAGGCTCCTCACTGATGGATCCCAATGGAAAGGCTCGAGAAGCCAACACTCTGGGAGGTCTGATGGTGAGAGGACAGCTCCCAGCTGAGGGCGCGGGAAGAAAATGTCAAATATGAGCACACAGCAATCAACCTCTGTGTGTTATATATTATATATATATTATATATATTATTATTACGGTTGTCCATGTGTCACAGAAAGCCCTTCGTATTGATGCGTTGCCAAATTCTAATTCCCATTCCAGCTTTTCTACGTGTGGTTCAACGCCTGAACTCAGTATATGTTGAACCAGCACGCACAACTATTTTCACTATATTTTCACAATAATAATAGTAATACATGGCTTTCATATAATACTGCATGGTACCACGTGCCGTCGTCTCAGCACAAAGAGCCATGAAGAGACATTTCAATCAGTCCTCGTTCAAGGAGATTAAAGCGACACAATGCTGCCACTACTCATACCAGCCAGAGGTGGCAAGGAGGAGGAGGGGGGGGACAGAAATCCCAGTATAAACAGAGCCAAAGGTAATTCTCCTCACAGTGTAAGTATGTCTTGGTGGGGGGGGGGGGGGGCATCTTTGTCAAGGCGTTGAATAAAAATGCTGTGAGCTGCACTGGCTTCACTTTAACGGTGACTTTGGGATTTTCTTGTGGCTTGTTGTGGGCGACGGCCGCGCTACCAGAGACCAGCGGGTCATCATCATGTTCATCATGATCGACTCTAAATCTTCATGTTGATGTCCCGTCTCTCTTGGAAATGGCCACAAAGTAAAGAAATTATAGAGATTATACCACAATTTACTGTACATATATATGATATATATATATATGTTGATCATATAAAGCGAATACAACTTAAACCTTTGTTATTATTATTATTATTATTATTATTTATCATTATGATGATATATTATTACTATTTAGTAGTAGAATTATTGTTATATTGTTATTAGTGTTATTATTATTATTATTAATAATGTATTGTTGTATTATGCACAATATTATTTCTTTCTGTTATTATTATTATTATTTATTATTATTATTATTCATCAAATGTAGACGTTTTCAAGAGGGGGAGTCTAGCCAAATGGAAGTGGGCAGCAGCCCCCCCTCGGCAGCAGGCCCCCCCTCGGCCGTCCTCTCCACAGTGACAGACAATGCTCATTTAAGACACAAAAGCACATAGAGTCACATTCAGGCTCCACCTGCCCTCCTATAGACCGGCCTCACTCTAAAGCCTCTCTCTGTTGTCCCCCGCTCAGGTTCTCTCCCCACGGAGCCAAGGAAACAAATATACCACCGGGCCCCACTGTACCACGCCGGTGTGGCGAGAGACACAGGGGGAGGGAGAGAAGTGCCCCCCAGAGAGAGAGAAGAGAGAGAGAGAGACAGAACAGAGGAGAGCAGAGGTAGGGAGAGAGAGAGAGAGAGAGAGAGAGAGAGAGAGAGAGATAAACAGATGTAGAGAGAGAGAGAGAGGTCTGTCTCTCTCTCTCTCTCTCTCTCTCTCTCTCTCTCCCCCCTCCCTGGTGTCCACCCAAGCTACTACTACAACAAAAGCCTTTTACTCGGCACGTGTTGACACACTTGGAACAAACTTCATTTGGGCAACATTCAAAAATGTGCAACTAGTGTTTGTTTTTATTGTTCATACTTCTTTCACGTTGTTCTTTGAGAATGTTTTTTTTTTTCAGGAGGAAATGTGAGGAAGTCATAACTTCTCGTTGAGTCATAACTTCTCGTTGAGTCATAACACCGTCTATCACGTTTCACGTCAGGGCTAACTTATGAACTTGAGGTTAGAACTGGATCTCCGACGAGTCTCCCTCTCCATCACCACGGCGACCGAGCCCCGCTGAGTGAGGCGGTGGGATGCTGTCACCGCCAGGCTGTTGTGGTTCTAATGAAGCCGATTCAACTCTTCACCATCAAACCACCGTCCGCCACAATTTGACAGGGGGCCGTGGCCATGGGACCAAGTGACTTTTTATTGGTTTATCCAACCTTACCGGGTTCACACGGAAACAAAGCAATCAATAATTTGCATTTTAATTTTGCAGATATTTTTCCACAGGTCTTTTAATTTATGAAGCGGCGTCCCGGGAGTGGGAACATGTTGGGTCTCTTTTCATTTGTGGTTTTTACCCCGAAGGGGGGCGTGTATCACGACGGTGTTCTGGCCGGTCACTGTCAAGACTTAATTAAAATGATGGAGGAGATGAAAAGAATAATGAAAATTATCTTTTAGCCTCGCATAACACAGACGACGGCATTGCTTCAGGAAAGGTTTGACACGTCATAGATCAGAACAGCATTTAATTATGTTCAATTCAAATGTGTAAAAATTGCTTTGTGTTAATTAAAAAAAAGACACCATAATACCCATAGTATTGACTTTATCTACAGTATTATGTGGAAAACCAAATGGTAATGTAACTATTCGTCAAAACATATATGGGAATAGAATAGAAATTATTTTTCTAAATGGCGAGAAAAAGCATTATTTAAATACATTCCATATATTACATATATCTTATCCCAGCTATTATGCAGGCAACCTAGCAATTATGAAACTCATTCTATAACCTTGTAACTATGAATGCTTGAAACCTGCTCTATTCTTATCTTCATGTACCACAGCATTGTATTGCTGTCTCTTTCAACAGAGACTGCTGTCTCTTTCTTTTTGTAAGTCGGATAAATGTCCTCAATGTAAATGTATATACAGTACATAAACATATGATATAACATAGGATAGAAATACATGAATTCACATCTTGTCATCTCTGAAGTCAAGACACACATTAAAAAAAGACAAAAATTAAAAAAAGAAAGATACAAGAAACTGACTAGGAGTCAGGAGTCCAGCAGTGTGTGTGTGTGTGTGTGTGTGTGTGTGTGTCTGCATGTGTGCATGTGTATGCATGCGTACGTGCATGTGTGTGTGTGCATGTGTGTGTGTGTGTGCATGTGTGTGTGTGTGCATGCGTACGTGCATGTGTGTGTGTGTGTGTGTGTGGTGTGTGTGTGTGTGTGTGTGTGTGTGTCTCGAGCCAGCCAGTGTGCAGCCCGTCCCGGTCCGTGTGGATGTGTTGGGAGCTCTCTCTCTCCTTCCACTGATCATGTTTCCCTGCAGAACACAGAGAGCCTCCACACTTTTGTTATGCTCCTGAAAGAGTGTAATCGCTCTGTAGGCCTTTGTAGCGGCAGGACTAGGTGGTGCTGGCGGTGCGGGCGGTGTGTATGCACATGGGTCTGTGCATGCATGTGTGTGCGTGTGCATGCGTGCGTGTACACATGTGTGTGTGTGTGTGTGTGTATGTGTGTGTATGTGCATGTGTGTGTGTGTGTGCATGCGTGCGTGTACACATGCGTGTGTGTGTGTGTGTGTGTGTGCATGCACATGTGTGCACGTGTGTGTGTGTGTATGTGTGTGTATGTGCATGTGTGTGTGTATGTGTGTGTGTGTGTGCTCTGTCTAGAATCTCTTGATAGTAGTATTTGTTTAAATGCAAAACTACAGCCATTGCCAAAAAACTAAAACAGAAAAACAAATTGAGCAAAAAACATAAAGATGAACACGGAGTCTCTCTGTGACTTCCCAGCGGCCTCCATCACTGGTCTGTTGTGTGTCAGATGTGTGTGTGTGTGTGTGTGTGTGTTCACTCACTTTGTGAATGTCACACTCCACCCGCCTCCGGTGCTAGCGTGGTCCGAGGGCGCGCGCTACCGCTGCTAGCGCAGAGGTGTAATTAGCACCGGCGCTAAGCAGGGCGGGTGACCATCGATAGCCCAACTGGAGACACTTTCTCCTCCTTTACAAATAGTCCCGACACTCTGCAGCCACGGTGACCTGTTCAGGTCCCACCACAAAACACCGCTCATGAGGTTTTCTTTAATGACATTATAAGATATAATAAGCCCCGCCCCCCATCCCTGCATACGGCTTCTCCTAAATATTTAGCTGCCTCTTCTTTCTTCAATTCATGCTAGCTCTCTTTTTCCACTTCTTCCCTTTCCTTTAAAATGAACGGATTCAAATTCAATTATTCGACATTTGCAGCACTTCAGGACGAACACATGAAAAATAATGATCTAACAAACACACACATGCGCGCGCAGGTGCACTCTCTCTCGCTCGTATACACACACGCACACACTCACATGCACGCCGACAAACACACATGCACGCACGCACACACACACTTTTTAATCTATCTAATGGGGGTTTCAGATATTTGTATTGATCCGGTCAGGCCTGCTCCCCTGCTCTGAGCTCTGAAGACAGCACACACACACACACACACACACACACACACACACACACACACACACACACACACACACACACACACACACACACACACACACACACACACACACACACACACACACACACACACACACACACACACACGTTGGGCTGCTCCTAGTGTTTTATCCTCTGCTCTGGTGCCCTCCAGCTCACAACAAATACAATCCTGACATTGCTTGCCATTCAATCAAAAATAAAAACAAAAGAAACATGCAACTTTTATTTATTTATTTGATTCCTTCCTTTATAAGTGTGTGTGTCAGCCCCAATATGGTTTGCAGTTACCCACTGCTGACATGTGACCTGCTGTTGACGACGTCTCTGTCCGGAGAATGACGGAGTCGACTACCACATCTCAAGTCGGAGATTGTGCTTCTCCATTTATTTTACAACCACATACATCAGAACCAAGAACACCTGAAGCGGAACCGACAATTCGTAAAGCGAGACAGTGGACTGTCATGAACAGTCCCTAACCGAACAGCCTGTCTGTGAACGACCAGACGTAACAATTCCCCCCCCCTCACACAACCTAGGTGTGGTACTCAGTCACAAAGTCCCTCAGGTGCCCGGGCCTAGTGTGTGCCCACGCCGGGCGACCCTGGTGCAACAACGACTGCTGGCGTGCCTGAGGGGCTGGGGTCGCTGCGACCTCGAACCGTGCAGCCGGCAGGACTGTAGCGGCAGGCACACCCAGCCCTGGGCAAGGGGGGCCCCGCATCTTACGCAGGCGACTGGTCGCCAGCGAGTGCCGTCGGCGAGCCTGAATGAAGCCGGGCCAAGCTGTTGGTCAACCTGAATGGGGTCCGACCAAAACGTCTGGAGCTTGTTGTTGCGGTGGGGCCGTTGGATCCTGACCCAATCCGAGACAGCGAAGGCCGGTGGCCTAACACGTCGGGCCCTATCGAACCGGTCCTTCATCAGGCTCTGGCGTGTGGCGACTGTGGCTCCAACTGGGTGGACCGAAGCCTGAGCCAGTGTAGGGCGGAGCCTATTTAGAGGCAGCTGGAGCTCCCACCCCAGCATGAGGGAGGCTGGGGAGACTCCTGTGGTGGCGTGACGGGTGGCCCGATAGTGCAACAGCGTCTGGGGGATACTGGTGGTGAGCGTGCACCCTTGTGCCAGGTGGGTCCTGATGCCATTCTTCAGTGATTGATTCAGCCGCTCCACCCCCCCGTTCGCAGCCGGGTTGTAGAAAACCGTGCGGATGTGGTGGATCCCTTTCCCCACCAGATATGAGTTCATGGGAGACCATTTGGGGGTCGTTGTCGTCGTGATCTTCTTAGGCAGGCCCCAACGTGCGAACAGGGACTCAAGGATGTCGATCAACACCCTGGCTGTGACGGAGCCCACAGGTGTCACCTCTGGCCACTTAGAGTGGAGGTCGTAAACTACCACGAGGAACCGCTGGTGATGCGGCACCCCATGCAACTCGCCACAGACGTCAAGTTGCAGATGTTCCCAGGGTTGGGACGGCCAATCCAACGGCTGCATGGGTGGGGGTGGGGCTGGGGCCCTGGTCTTGCCGCTAAGAAGACAGGCAGTGCAGTCCTTGACCAGGGTCTCGATTTCCCGGTCGATGCCTGGCCACCACACCACATCGCAACACCGCTGTTTGAGCCTGACTATGCCCAAGTGGCCCTCGTGCGCCATAGCAAGGACACGCGCCCGAAGGACACCTGGGACCACAGTGCAGAGCCCACAGGCGACGCAGGTGTTGTTCCAACATGACAGCTCCTCCCTGATCCTGGAGTAAGCGAGCAGCCAGCTTCGCCGGCCAGCCTTGCCTGATGTAGGTCGAGAGCGTAGAGAGGACGGGATCGTCAGCTGAAGCGTCCTGGAGCTCTTTCAGTGACTCCGTCCCCTGAAGGGGCGTGTGGAGGAGCTGAGTCCCGTCCGGGGGCCACAGTTGGGCCTATGGGTGGGTTGGGGATTGCACGTGACAGCAAATCGGCCACCACATTGTCCCGGCCCGGTGTGAACTGCAGGCGGTAGTTGTACTGCTGCAGTCGGTCGGCCCAACGGTGGAGACGTGGTGGTTTGTGACCGGTGCCTGACGTGGCCAGAAGGGTAGTGAGGGCCTGGTGATCTCAAGCCCAGAGGCACGCTAAAGCCTCCCGCTCCCCCACTGAGTATCTCTGTTCCGTGGGGCTGAGGGCTCGAGAGGCAAAGGCTATCGGCCTCTCCACCCCACCTTGCAGTTGGGACATCACTGCGCCGATGGCCAAAGCGGCGGCATCGCATGTGACGAGTGTGGGGCTGGCCAGGTCAAAGTGTGCTAGAACTGGTGGAGAGGTGAGCTGGGACTTCAGGAGGCGCACAGCGTCCGAGCAGGCAGGCGTCCAAAACCAGGGCTCGTCCTGTTTCAACAGTTTTCGCAGCGGCGCGGTTGTGGATGAGTACTGTGGCAGGAAACGGAGATAGGATGCGGTCATGCCCAGGAAAGAGGCCACCTGAGCGGCTGAGGTGGGCTCCGGGACACGGTGGATGGCCGCCGTGTTCGAGTGTAGTGGGTACGTGCCGTCAGCTCAGAGGCGAAACCCTACAAACTCAATGGCTGGGGTGGCAAATACACACTTCTCGCCGTTGAGTGTGAGGTGGTGCTTGGCCATCACCCTGAAAACACTGTGGAGGCGCTCGTCGTGGCTCTTGGCGGTGGCCCTGTGGACCACAATGTCATCAAGGTAGATGGCCACACCTGGGATCCCAGCGAAGATGGAGGCCCAGATTTTTTGAAAGCAGCTGGGGGCAGAGCTTAAACCAAAAGCCATGCGCTTATAACGAAAGAACCCTTTGTGGGTGATAAACGCAGTGAGGTTGCGGCTCTCAGGGTGTAGTGGCACCTGGAGGTAACCCTGGCGGAGGTCCAGTTTGGAGAAAACGGTGGACCCGTGGAACTGGGCGGTGAGTTCCTCCGTAGTTGGAAGGGGATACTTGTCGGGGATGATGGCCTTGTTCACCACTCTCAAGTCCACGCAGACTCTCAACCCTCCAGACTTTTTCTTCGCCACCACCAAGTTAGAAATCCAGGGTGATGCATTCACGTGCTCGATGATGTCGCCATCGAGCATGCTCTGCAACTCAGAGGAGATGTCATCGCGGAGAGCCAGAGGAGAGCGGCGGAGGGGCTGTATGACTGGCGTCACCGTTGAATCTACCAGGGGCTGGTGGGCGAAGATCTCGAGGCAACCCACACCACTGAACAGTGCAGGCCACTGTTGCTGCCAGGGGATGACAACGGTGTGAATCTCTGAGCCAGTGGTGTCTAACAGGGTGAAACCAAGGCGGTCTAGACCTAGGAGGTTGGTCCCCCGGCGTGCAACATAACTCACAGGCAGCTGAAGGGAGCCCACAATGTCGATCTCCGAGTTGGCGTAGCCACGCAGGGTCCTGGTGGTGGGCCCCAATGGTTCGTGGGGGAAAAACTGGGTGTAAGTCGCCAAGTTCAGAAGAGACACCGTGGCTCCCGTATCTAGGAGGAGGGGCAGAGTGACCTCGCCAACCATTAAAGAACACGTTTTGAATGGTGCTCGCCCTGAGCTGACATTGTGGATGAACGTGGTGGGTTGCTGGTGGGCTCTAGCTGGGGCAGACCTACAAACCTTGTGGAAGTGATTTGCCTTTCCACAGTTGGAGCAGGTTTTTTCCACGGGCTGGGCATATCTGAGCTCTAGAATTGTGTGCAGGAGAACCGCAATTCCCAACGAGGCTGGTGTTGGCGGTCACGTGACTGGGATGCCAACAGTATGCTCTCCCCGCTGCTGTCTGCGCTCACGTGGGGTCGTGGCGCATTTGAGCCGAGCGAGGTGGGAGGGGCTGACAGACTTGCTGCGTATCCGAGAGCAGATTCAACCTGGACCGCTAGATTTAAAGCCACTGCTAATGTCAGGTCATCTTTTTCCAACAACAGTCTTTCCCTAATTTTGTCACAGTTTGTATGGACGATAAGTTGGTCACGTACCATTTCATCCTGCAACGCCCCAAACTTGCACAAGCTGCCCAAACCCCGTAGGTCCGCCACGTACAGCGTCACTGACCCCCACTGATGTATGTTTCGAACGAGGAAATCCAGCGAGACCACGGCACTGGTGGCTCTCCCGGTAGGGCTAGCAACGGAGAGGGTGGTGGAAGGGAAAAATCAGCCATCCTCGTCGGCAAATGTTACGTCCGTAGAATGACGGAGTCGACTACCACATCTCAAGTCGGAGATTGTGCTTCTCCATTTATTTTACAACCACATACATCGGAACCCAGAACACCTGAAGCGGAACCGACGGTCCGTAAAGCGAGACAGTGGACTGTCGTGAACAGTCCCTAACCGAACAGCCTGTCTGTGAACGACTCTCTCTCTCTCTCCCTCCCTCTCTCTCTCTCTCTCTCGTAACAGCCTCATTAAACATTGGATAAGCAGTCTTAAACTGTACTTTCTCCTCATTGCGTTATAGGTTGTTGAATGTATAACTCCACGGCCTTTATTACATTTTTCTTCCAATCAGGTGGATTATAAGAGCGGTGACATCGGTTCATCTGTAAGCGTCTTCTAGTGGTGAGGAAGTGAATGGAGACGTGTCATCTAAATGTAGGAAATACTATGTTTATGAAGCAATCAACAAAATGAAGCAATAAAGGAGGCACGATCTTCCAAGGTTCATGAAGCAAACCTCAAAACTCAAGTTTGTGTGTGTGTGTGTGTGTGTGTGTGTGTGTGTGTGTGTGTGTGTGTTCGTGCGTGCGTGTGTGTGCGTTCCGAAGCCCCCATTCAAAATGTATAGAAACTGTATGGTGAGCTAATAGTAAGTAGAAGCTACAGAACAGTCAAAGCATTTCGATGTTTCCGCTGCAACCACGTGAACAAGGAAAATATGTCACCAACATTCTCCTGACCATAGTGTCCATTTATATATCTGACTATTGTCTATTTCTGTATTCCAGAGAGAGAGGGAGAGAGAGATAGAGAGAGAGAGACGGAGAGAGAGAGAGAGAGCATAACCCCTCACAGTAAAGTGTGTGGCGGCTACTCTCTCTCTCTCTCGAAGCGATTCTCTTTCGATTAACCTCCGAACGAAAATATACTTTCGAAGCAAAAGCTGTGTTCGACGGTGATGCCGTCGCAGCGCTGTGGCCACGGAACGCCATCGATCATTTTTTAATCCCTTTGGAAAAAAGGGAAAAAAAAGCTCCGCGCTAATGATCGTTAGCCTCGATGATCACTTAGGGAAGGTCGGCGCGCCAGATTAGCCCCATTTCCTCAACGCCGAGGTGACATAAGCGCCGACCTCCAGGACTGTGAGAAATCATCAGGGAAATATCGTCCCCATTTCCTCCACCCTTCACCCCCTCTCCTTCCCCACCACAACCCCACCACCACCGCGGGACTAAATCACCCGGCGGGGTTACGGCCAGACAGAGGCTATCCCCATCACTTCAGTATCAACGTCTTAAACTGCAATAACCCTGCGCTAAAACGTGGCCCCGGGAAGCGCATCACTTATCATCCGGCCGTATATTCCGGCCTGGATCAGCTTTTTGTCGACTCCTTAATAGCTCCTGGCTCAGCGAGGCCGCCTCACGCTTAACGTTATGTGAATGCACACACGTCTTTAAATCTAATATGACCGCCTTTTTGAATTAACATTATTGATCAGGACGCAATTAACGGCCGGTATAATAGTTAATGGTGGCGCTGTGTTTAAATCATAGGAGGCACTGCTGCTGCTTAAAGCACATGTATTGATTTCACAACCGCGCGGGGTTATGGAAAAGATTTTAGATGATTAGATGGAGAAAAAAAAACGAAATATGGCTCTCTTTTTTTTTTAAAAACACTTTTAATGTTTCCCGTCTACCGATAAGATTAGGATGTATGTATTCACTTATATGTTTAAATACATGTAGAGACCGCATCATTCTCACTGGATGTCTGCCGTTCAGTCCCAGGATCAAACGAGGCATCTCCTCCATCCTCAGACATGTTCTGTTTGGTAGCAATTAGCAATACAACAGTAATAACACAATGATCCTCGAGTTCAACACTAAACTGCCTGGGTCTGCCTCCTGCATAAAGGAAAGTCACAAAACAGTGTGAAATATGAACTAAAATGAAATAACCGATCTAATAAATCTGGCAGACAGATTTATTAGAAGGACGATATGAGTTAACTGACTAACTTTACGTGTTTTTTTTTTACTGACCATTCAGCGTCACAATCACAATGCCTAGAAGTGCCAATCCTCCTGGTGTATGTGTCGAAGTTTGGATCGTTAAAAATCACCACTGAAGGTATAGTTTTGCTAACATTTGTAACACACACCTATTTCACCGAGGCCCATTTAATCGTAGGAAGAAAAAAAAAACTACTATTGTGACGAGAGTGGGGTGCAAAAGGTGGAGAGATAAGTCCACAATTACCTTGGATGTTGAAGTTGTTTTTGTGTGTGTGTGTGTGTGTTGTAAAGGGTGAGTGTTGCGGATGGTGTGTGTGTGTGTGTGTGTGTGTGTGTGTGTGTGTGTGTGTGTGTGTGTGTGTGTGTGTGTGTGTGTGTGTCGTCGTTTTGAGTGTAGAGTTCAAGAGAAAACCAGAGAATTGATTCTGTAATCCCGGGGCTGAAATCTAATAGTCAGGAGTGCGTGGCCGTATGACTGCTCTTCTGGTGTGGGAATTGATCAACAGACAATGAGTTAACCTTCTTCTGATCCAAAGCCACTCGGCGATTGTGAACGCACCACAAAAAAGGGGGAGCAGAGCGGACCGCGCGCTATGATGTTTATTCACCTTTCGGGTGGACAAGAGTCCAGGTACATGTGAGAGAAGACTCGATCATATCAAAAGGAGCGCGTAAGTATGGAGGACGGCTCTCGCGTGGACAAAAAAAAACCTGCGGCGTCTCAATTCAGCCGGCACAGGATTAAAAGAAAGCCCCACTGTACCCACTGAGTGCATCAATTCTGGGGTACAAAAGGGATACATTAAGTGTCGGGATGAGGAGAGAGAGAGAGATGGAGAGAGAGAGAGAGAGAGAGAGAGAGAGAGGGAGAGAGACATAGAGGGAGAGAGAGAGAGAGAGGGAGGGTGGGCTGGCTCTAGTCTCTACATAACCTCTTGCCCCAGCACAAAAGCAGTGGTTTGAACCCTCTCTCACGAGCACCCGCACATAAAGAGAGACGGGCTTGTCTGCATGTTAATTTCCCGGAGAGACAATCTGAAGCGCTGAAAACACCCCCCCCCCACCCCACCCCCGCCCTTCAATGTCAGATGCAAATCACGTGTGTGTTTAATTCCAGCCCAGACACAAACTGTCAAATACTGCAGTGATCAGCCTCCAAGAGTGACACCGGCACTGATTAAAACACAAGGAGAGAGGAGAGAGGAGAGGAGAGGAGGGAAGAGAGATGAGGGGAGGGAGGAGAGAGGAGAGAGGATAGAGGATAGGAGAGGAGAGGAGAGGAGAGAGATGAGGGGAGGGAGGAGAGAGGAGAGAGGATAGAGGATAGAGGATAGGAGAGGAGAGGAGAGGAGAGAGATGAGGGGAGGGAGGAGAGACGATAGGAGAGGAGAGGAGAGGAGAGGAGAGGGAAGTGAGGATAGAGGAGAGGAGAGAGGACATAGGAAAGATGAGAGGATAGAGGAGAAGAGAGAAGTAAGGATAGAGATGAGGAGAGAGTCGAGAGGAGAGAGGAGATGAGGGGAGAGAGGAGAGGAGAGAAGAGAGAGGAGAGAGGAGAGAGGAGACAGAGTGTTTGCAAATAAAAAGCGCCACCATATTACCATTGTTACACCGTTTAATGAATCACCCGGGCCGGCCTCTTGGATATGTTATTTGATTAAAAAATTATGGATTGGGATGAGATACAGCGGCCCTGCTGTAACAACAACACTCCCCTTTCCCCAGCGCGCCGCGGAGCCGCTGTAATTGCAGTCCGCCTCAGTTCTAAACAGCAAGATTTAATAGTCCACGACGCGAGCCAGCGCACCGAGGAGGAGGAGGAGGAGGAGGAGGAGGAGGAGGAGATAAAATGAGTTTGACAGTGCCGGGGCCTTCGCCGTAACTGCTGTGTTTGTGTTCTCCCCCCCCCCCCCCCCGCCCCCACACAGACACACACACACACGCACACACACACACAAATGAATTAACTGTTTGGCTTTTTTTTCTGTTTTTTTTGTTTTTTACGAGAGGGCAGAAGGAGGACAATGTTGATTCGAGGTCATCTTATGAGTGCTAATTTGGCTTCCTGTTGGAGATAGGGAGACTGTTAATCAAACGGGCAGCACCTCCAGACGATGTTGTGTTGCTGCACCACGGGCATCTGTACCCACCCGGCAGAGAGAGAGAGAGAGAGAGAGAGAGAGAGAGAGAGAGAGAGAGAGAGAGAGAGAGAGAGAGAGAGAGAGAGAGGCAGGGCAGGCAGGGCACGAGGCTCCAGAGAAGAAAGATACTTCTTGTTAGGGTAGTTCATCCAAGATGGGGTGTATTGCTTGTTTATTGTGGCGCTTCTCACTTTGCGCCACACGGTTCCATTCAGACGACAGTTGGAAGGCCGCCGTGGGTCTGCCGTTGTTTCCCGATCCACACTCCAGGCCAGGCTGGCGGTGGCGGTGATGACCGTGCACCGTAATGTCGACGTGCCAACCGCCATAAAATCAGGTAGAAGAAGAAGACAAAGCGCGCACACTTGAAGAAGTTTAATTGTCACATACACACACACAGGATGTGCAGTGAGATTAAATGAACAAGTGGTGATGCCCAGCGGAATGTGCAAAAGAACAATACAATACAAATAACACGAATTGGAGGGATCAGAATATCCACAATATTTACAGTATTTACAGCAAAAAGAGCAGCAGGAATGAGAAATATAAAGAAATAGGCATATAAACAACAGCATGTACTGTATGCCATAAGGTATGGTACATACTAACTATGTGGGGTGTGTGTGTGTGTGTGCATGGGAGGGGCAGTGAGGGGCCCTGGTGAGGTCAGAGTTCACAGTCCTGATGGCCTGCGGAAAGAAACTCCGTTTTAGTCTCTCTGTCCGAGCAGCGTGACTGCGGAGGCGCTTGTCTGACCGCAGCAGATGGAACAGTTCGTCGTCGGGGTGGTGAGGATCCTTCATGATCCTGCGGGCTCTGGTTCGACACCTCCTGGAGTACAGGTGCTGCAGGGTGGGGGAGTGTAGTGCCAATAGTGCGCTCAGCCGAACGCACCACCCTCTGCAGAGCCCTCCTGTCCTGAGAGGAGCTGTTGCCGAAAACCAGGTGATGCTCCCTGTCAGGATGCATCACTGAGAACTGAGAACTTCCTCCGTGCCTGAGGTGGTAGAGGAGCTGCTTCGCCTTCCTCACCAGAGTGTCAATGTGTGTCGTCCAAGTCAGATCCTCTGTGATGTGGACTCCCAGGTACCTGTGGGCTGCTCACCCTCTCCACAGCAGTCCCATTTAACGCAGCAACAACAAAAACAACAAAAAGAGATCAATTTCTGCTGATTTTTAACTCGCAGCTCGGGCCTGCATGCTTTCTTTTTCACAGTCACACACGTTGGGTCACGCGGAAAAGTTTGAATTGAGCTTTAGGTTGACTTGTACAACATTAGTCACAGATAGGGACGATGTATCACTGCAATGATGCGTTAGTAAGTGACAAAAGTTGGATGTAATGCAAGTCATGTCATTTAAAATAAGTGACTATTGCATATTATTATTCAATTGTTATTCAATAATACTATACTTACAATAGCATGTTTATGCATACATAAGAATACAAATGCACCCACTTCAAAAAACATAACCTAAACATTGGAAGAATATGAAACACGATTGATCCACGTTCTCTCTTTATGTCTCACACACATTTCACGTGATCCACAATGCACTTTTTTCACACACACCTACACACACACACACACACACACATGCAGGCAGTACAAGAAAGAAAAGAAAATATATAAGAAGAATATATCCAAGAAGAAAAATCACAGAAAATAGCTTAAAAACTGCACGCTCCTCTCACCCTACAGGATGCCTGGTGCGTATTCATCCCTGCATCCGGTTTACTGTCCCTGGGACAATACGGTCAATCCCTGTCCGCTACGTGTCCTCCCGGTGTATTTAGCCCCATTGTGAAGGCGATAGCAGCAAAGCCAATCAGACCCCTCCAAACCTGCAATCAGCCCAGGACCCTTAAAGCCAGGGCATCCCATGTGCCCCTACAAACCCCTCCACACACACACACACACACACACACACATACACACACGCACGCACACACACCACACACACACACACACACACACGCAAAAAGAAAAAGTTCACTGGAGCTTGGTTCAAATCAGGAGTCTTCAGAAATTCAATAGCCAGCCGCTACCAGCCGGGTGGAAGTTGAACTGCTGAGGCTGGCTAAACGGTGGCGGGATCCGGCCATCAGGAGACACCTTCCAGCGGATGCATTTAGCGTCTGTCACTTGTGCCTCAATGCACAATCAATTCCCAGCCTCCCCTTTTTCCCGGTGACACCTCGCGCCACGCGGCTCAAGTCTAAACCCGATCGCACCCAGTCTCCAAAATTTCGCTTTCTTTTTTTTGTTGCTGTTTTTTTTTTGTGTCTTTTTTTTTTCCAGTGTTTTCTTGAAGAGAATAGAGTATTGAATGTAAATAGCTGTTTTTGGGGACATTTGTTTTTACGGCTACTTTGAAAGCTATTGATTTTACGTCCCCGTCTGCACTGCTGTGAAAGCTCCTTCTCATTGATTCTTTTGATTTGAACCAATTGCCAAAAATAGACATTTGAATGAAGTCAACAGGCCAGGGCACTTATAGAACATATGATCAACTTAAACATGGGTTGCTCGGATATAATTGCACCTAATACATGGCTGTGAAGGGCCCAGGTACAATCGTTGCCTTCAACGCCACTACCACTGCCCTGGCTATACCGTTTGGTCGGTGGTCTGTTTTTTCTCTCCAGGACTACGACAGAGTGATGGCTATGCTGTGTTATGTTGTGTGTTCTGCTGCTCAACTGTTGAGCCAATGTTACAGACACAGATGCATTGTATGGGTGCCACCCAACAGTGAGTGGCTGAAACCATTCAAATCTATTGATGTTTTAAATTATTGTTCGAGTGAATTCCATTCATTCATCTATTAATTAATGATGCATAATGAATTGATTAAGAGTGTCAGTATTCCTACTCATATAAGGGAAATGTTGACAAAGCTCATTTACATATGAAAGATTTTCATTTGAAACTATACATAGTGGACTGTATAATCAGTCCACTATTTCTGTAATTATTATATCAACTGTACTAATTTAGACCAAACATTACCTGAATATATTCATTTCTTTCATGCATTCTTCAGCATTACCAGCTGCTTTAAAAAGTGCCTGTGAAATTGTATTTAGTTTCCCACTAGCACTGGTATTACAATAATTCCCTCATGAGGCAATATTTTAGTGTTTATTAGCCAATGTTTACACTGTTTATTGCCAATGGACAAAAAGCAAAAATGGATGGTAATGATTGGTTCTGGAAAGCGCAAATGCTTTTATGTAAATGTGACCTGGAAACAAAAGCAACTTAGCGCCATGTGTACAGCGAAGTGCATTAGGAGATCAATTAACCACTAGCCTGCCTTAATAAACAGCCTCCGCCAATGTTGCTATAGCAACTGACCCACACATGTATTACAGGAGAGGGTTTGCACAGAGCTTTTTCTCACAGAAAGGTTTTCTATTTTACTTCATCCAAATAGTCATATTGTTTCAAAAATTGGTATGCTACCATAGAAAAATACAAATTAAACTGCCTAATTTGTTTGCTTGATTTTTGTCGACAACATGCTGGTTTGTACTTAATGTGAATTATATCAAGCAGCCATGGTGATAGTGCAGGGAATTCATATTCACTGGCATATTGATCAAGATGGGAAATATAGATGACACATTGAGTATCCTCAATACTGTTTATACAGCTACAAAGAGGATGAATAACACATTATATAAAATATTATATAAATATAACATGTGTTGAAGTTGTAAATGTATGAGATTATGAACTTCTGTTGAAAGCATTGCCATGATAATGAATGTTATAAATTGTCACTTGGTTGTCCTGTGATTCTCAACTGTTAATTGAACAAAGAATCTATTGCCATTGCTTTTGCTAATACATCTTTTTTTGGACAAATGTACTTTTTTGTAAAACTGCTGTCCTGCGCGTCCTGCGCTGTCAAAAAAACCCCATATAATATATTAAGAACCGCGCTATACCTAATTGTAATGACAAGTTCCATGCAATTTTGGTCCTGAGGATGAGATAATTTCCTCAAACACAGTGCCCTTCAGATAATGTTGTGAATGAAGTGTCTCATCTCAGCTGAAGAGCTGGGGTCATTAAGTGTTGTAGTAGGGAGCTAACCACTGGGACAGGGCTCACGTCTGTACCACTCCCTGCTTCCACTTATCCTCTTTTGTTCCACACACAGTTTGTTCACTCACTGCTTTCACAGTAATGGCAGCAGCTCACGGGATGCAGCACTATGCTATATATATATATATATATATATATATACTGTGCCAAGACTTAGTTTTGTTTTAAAATGTCATGTTTAAAATAGAACACTGCACATTTCCAATTTGGAATATAGCATGGAAATAATTACATTGGCACTGTTGCAAGTTGCATAAATAAAGACTCAAATTCACTTTGACATTACGGTGAATTATTCAAGAAACCTTCATTGCCAAAGCATTTAATTGCAAAAGTAATAAGCGACAATAATCACAAAAGCAAAACACAAAGGCATGTTTGCTTCACGAGTGCCATCAATTCATAAAGAGAATTTACTTTTCCTTCGGCAAGACAGAATTTATTGCGCCTCAGGCCAGGTAAGGAGAATGAAGAGCAATGCGGTTGTGGGGCACAAATGGATTTTCAACTATGGGCCCTAAACCTTTCAAGCTGCATTGCCGGTGAATAGCAGTTAGTGGTTGCCATGCCAACTCCATCTAGAGGGATGTTTCAGCTGCACGTGCATCAGAGAGAAAGCCTGGCCAGATGTCTTCAACAATTTGTTCTGAAAAGATTCACCGTCCACCATGCTCATTAGAGGCCAACAATCAGAGGAATAGGAAGACATGGGCTCTATCTGCACACACTCTCTCACTGCCACGAGGGGAAAAAAAGGAAAATATGGCCGCTCACACAAAAAATGGCAGCCCACCTCGAGATGTGCATCACATTCAATTGGCTGTTTTGCTGTGTTTTCTTTTTTTAAATATTGATGCATCATTTCTGCATTTGTAACATGCCTGGTGTACTCTGCAGCTGTCAGGTCCTGGCAGGGCATAAGGGGGCACCTGGCCAACACAGAAGAAAGCAACCAACTTTCTGCATTATTGATCGTATAAATCAACACCTGTGGTGCGCCTGATGGTCTGATGAGGCAGGAGTTGGGCTACTAGAGAGCCCTTGTTCCAGAAAGAAGACGTCATAACTAGTATATCCACTAATACACCGAGCTGAAAATATCCTCTTACACATTACATTACTATTTATTTGCAATTTTTCTTAAAATTTGAATATGAACATTGATATGGGTGACCTTGACCTTGGAATTACAAATTCTTAAACGAAGCCCGATAATGTAATCATACTGAAAAAGATAATGGCAAATATTTGCAACTAAAATATTAACAGAATATTAACTCTAACCAAACCATAACAGAAAGACTTTTTATTATTGCCCCCATAGAAACATATCATGACAACAGATACACATCATAATATTAATGTTATTATTATTTATTTGTGAAACATTTAAAAAAATGCAAGTATAAACTTTAGCTAATTTGACTGAAAATCATCATAGTTTGATTTAATCCTGTTGCAATCCTGTTGATTTATGTAGACTCTGGATATATCCTATTTAATAGGTTTAACCATTCATATAAACCATCCTAACCCAACTGTTAAATTGGAAATTGGATGTTGTGGAAGGTTGGTCTCAGAATGTGTTGAAACTTCCAAAAACTGATCCAAAATCTTTGATTTAATGTCACGACTGCTTTTGTCCTTTGGTTAGCTAAATAAAAATCTATCAATTTTTTGACTACAACACATTTTTCAGTTTTTCAGAGGAGGAGAAGGCTGGCAGGCCAATGACCTGTGACCTCTCATACAGGTCCGTGGCCCAAGAGGAGAACATAGCTCCATGCATGTGGGGGTGCGGGTGGTTAAGTGCTGTCTGTAAGGGAGAGAGAGATAGAGTCGGAGAGGCTGAAAGTCAGAGAGATGATAGCAGGAGAACACAGGCAATTAGATGGTGTGCAGTATTCTTGTGAAAAACATTATTTTTTCAATAATGTAATAAACGGCACACCTCGAGCAAGAAGCCGTAAGAGACATAGACAATAGTTTGTTCACAGCGGCACCCAACAGGATTCGGCCACATGTAGGGGCACAGATCCAGGTGCTGGTGTACCTGCCCCCTCTTCCCCAGCTCCTTCCCACCACCAACATTTATCCAAATGTAAAAGAGGTGAATGGCCCCAAGCATTCCTGGAGTATTCTATATTTGGCTGGCCAGCAGTGGAATTGGCAAAGTGTTCCTGGTGTGTCAACCAGGTTATTGAAGGGGAAATGTAAAGCTCTGCTAAAAAATTTACTAAATACTGTTCCATGTGCGTGCTGTGAAAAAGTAAAAATCGTGTCAATTTCCGCCAAAAAAATCCCTGAAAAGTTGAACCATCAAAGTCATTGGTTCGATTTGGAGAACGCAAATCCCAGAGCAATGGCGTCAATGGTACAACTTTTGGGGAGGGACCTAAGCCTTCTCTCGGTGGATCTTGGATCCTGCCATCCGCTGGCTGCAGCCGGAGGGAGTACACACTGTCACCCTCATAATGGTCCCATTCTACTGGCTGAGCCATCCGGCGTCCGGCGTTGTACCTCCTGCCCAGAATAATAACTGGTTAAACAGTCGGCTACTCCAAAAGTGCCATTGTTCCATTTATGATTAATGGATATCATATAAGCATGGACAGCAGACAGTTCATCCCCAGATTTGGAGAACTGGTCAGCCGCTTAACTGACCTCAACCTCAAAGGTGCTTCAGATCTGGTCGAATGGACTGGAAAATGTCAGCAAGCATTTCAGCATGCTAGAGAAGGAGTGACTGGCTACCTGGTGGGCAGGTTGTGAACTTGTGACTATGTCCTTGGATGCCCAATCTTCTTCCTCTATTGGAACCCCTCCAGTGACTACACCAACACATCATTAGGGCTCAGTGATGAAACTACTTGTTTTAAGAAGCAGGCTGAGTGGAGGTTCTATTTGACCCTATAGGCATGGACCTCAGCTGCATAGCATATCAGCGAAAAGTGTTGTGCGACCACATTTTCAGGTCGTCTTCCGTGTGGTGAATCCAAAAGAAATTTTAATGGACCCAGGCACTCAGTGTAAGTCACGTACACTGGGAAAACATTATACTCCACAAACCCAAATTGACGGTCTACGTACGTTCACTTGAGTCCCGACAACATGTCCTATAGGGAAAGCAGAAGGAAGTTTGACTTTGACTTGATGCCCCGCATGACGTAATGCGCCAACCAATATAATTGCAGTACAATAAAAAAAACTATGTTTTAAGCTCTGGGGTGTTTTGTGTGTTTTAAACTTTCTGTGCTCAAGAGCATAACTACCAACCTAGCGACGTGACGCATCTCAAGTGAATGCGGCGTCTGGTGGAGCACTTAAATACAGGGTTCGTGTTGAAGGTATGGAAAATGCTTAATTTAACCATTATTATTTCAAGATATTTCTAGGAAGCTTGATTTTCAACAAAATCTGCAGTTTTTTCTACCAATTTTCTACCAATATTTTGGAATATGTGACCGGACCTAGATGAACTGACATGGGCAGCGATGTGTTTTTTTTGCATTGCACTCCGTGTCCCAAGGGGGACCATCTGCTTGAGAGTAGCAAGCTAACTATTGTACCTACATCAGCTACTAGGGAACAGGTGGATTTTGCTATCTCTTTAGCAACATCAGGTTAGGTTATACTTACAATTGAGATGTGATGACAAAGGCTTCGAGAGAATGGACATTTCTGGTTTAGGTACCTTGAAATTGCTTGAAATTACCAATCATCAGTAAAGTCATACACAAGCATAGTCGTTGCTGTGAAAAATCAGGTGTGCAGTGTGGTAGGTTCCCCAGGCTTCCATGGGATGAAGTGACATAGGGAAGGAAGGTTTGGAAAAGGCATCAAGCCAGTAGGCAATTAAAAATAAAGTACAATAATTACTGGACATGACAGCAAAATTAAACACATCAGGGTGTTTAACACAGAAACATTATTCTTGAGGCCTAGGAATGTCACAAAAGCCTGAACAACAGAGGTCCTACACCGAGAAGATGGGCACAAGGAGAAAAAGTACTTGTATTGCTTCCAGCTTCAAAGCAGCTGGGGGTACGGCAAGCAGCGATGTTGAGCGCTGCCACGGCCGGAGCCAAAGACAAATACCACCATGACCTCCTAAAAGCATGGAGAGAGGCAGTACATTGTTTGTTAACCACGGGCTATTGGTAGATTCCTTTGTCACGAGAGTCCTGGCGAAATGGTGTTCTACCACTTCATCACTCTTCTGCTATTCTGGGTTATTCAGGGCTCCAACGAATATTTCAGTGGGATAGTGCTTTGTCCGCATGCTGCCTAATTATACGGCCGGCTACCTGCCTGAAGGAACAGGTGCGACAGTGCTCCAATCCTTGAGGCAAGCAGGGCTCACGGCTAAAGCATAACGACCCAAAGTAGTCACAGAGGTACTGAAGGGGGCACAGTATCTGTGGTACCTATTGGGGTGCTAGTGGGCGCATCCACAGGTAGGCCAAATGGCTGTGAGTGTGGCCTGGCCACGTCTTAAGTCCAAAAAGGATGTGAAGTGGATATCTGGTCCAGTGGACTGAGAAGTGCCAGTTCACACAGGTTCTCTGTGAGGAGCCCCACCTCCACACATCTCAGACAGATCCATCAGACACAGGGGCCGGGGATGATTTTTCACAAGAGGTAGAGGGAGTGGACCACTCAGTTCAATATATGATCAGCTGGTAGTCAGATGGCTGCGGCCTTGCAGGGGACAGAGGAAGCCGGTCAGGGCCCTGGCCTAAGTGGAGCAGTGGGGGTGGTTTGGAGCTGAGATAGGAGGGGCGTGGTTCTTGGGATTTGACGAGGACAGTCGAGATAGACACAGGTGCTTTCATTTACTAATCACCTGTCTAGTCTTTAGAACACTGCAGCTAGACAGAGGGAAAGAGAGAGAGAGAGAGAGAGAGAGAGAGAGAGAGAGAGAGAGAGAGAGAGAGAGAGAGAGAGAGAGAGAGAGAGAGAGAGAGAGAGAGAGAGAGAGAGAGAGACTGAAAGATAGAAAGAGGACAAAACCAAGAATTATCATCTTTTCTACTGTAGTAGGCATATGTTATTATTTACAAACTTCGATAACAATGACAAAAGATTATTATAGCTGGTCCTAAAATGGTTTAATCTTGGATTAACCCATAATAGTAATTGATTGACAGAAATGCATTAATTACAATAATATCAATGTATCATGTACAATGTATTGAATACATGTATTGAATACACAAAATGTATCATCAACCGTCGAAAAATAGATGAATAATGATGACATTTAGGATTAGCTTGCAATCAAGGATCTTCAAATAAAGATTCCCAAAAGATGCTTTTAAAGATGTAATTAAATAAAAAATACAACAGAATACAGGTAATGAACAAATGAATAACGTGCTCCCAGAACATTCTGAAAAGGAGCAAGGGCAGAAAAGGAGAATACATTTCTTACATCCAGGGAACCCTTTGCAAAGTGGGCACCGTTTCCAATGTCTGCTAATGGACTGCTGAATTGCTGCTGCATTGAGCAGCTGTCAATGCACTTCTATTTTGCCTGCCTTATCGCGTTGTCTGTTTCATTACTTGTACATTATAATCATAAAAGATTCGCTCAAGTTCAGCGGGAGAAAAACAAAAGTTTTCTCAGTAATTAAAAATAAGCCTTGAATTTAAACAAAAACCAAGGATATTCACCACTAGTCGACAAGGTGACTCCCATGAAGGTGGTAAGATGATGTAGAGAACAACACTTCCTTCAGCGAAGCGCCTCCCTTTTCTCCGGGGAAAACAGTTTCTAATCACCTCTTTGTTGTAACTCGGCAGAGATAAGGGCCAAAGGAAAATGCCAATTCCTGCTATTTGTGAGCGCGAGTCTCCGATTCCCTGTGTTTGTCATCACGTCATTAGGTTTCAGCCGGCTGCTAATTACTTGTTTTAAGAAGCCGGCTGATTAGAACCTGACGTTTACATTGTGTTCAACGTGGTGCAGAGAACCCTCACTATGAGCGTTGAAAATAACTTCCTCCTCTCATTTTTGCCGTATAAAAACTCAACAAAGAGTGAAAGACAGGCGGACCAAGGCTCTGGGGGTGGGAGTTTCACTGTGTTTCTTCATTGTTTGAATCATATGTTAAAGATATGTGGTTTAACATAATGCACATTATGTCCAACAACAGCCATCATATATCTTCTTGGACATACTGTAGATGGTCTCTCTCTCTCTCTCCGAAATATAAAAAATATGTAAATGTTTACAATAAATGTAAACCTATGTGGATTTTACAAAAATACATTCCACAAGCACATTTACATGACATTCCTGCATATAATCATATCCTTATACCAGTTGCTAATCAGGGTTACATTTATGGGGCTAAGAAGCAGCGCCCGAGTAGCCCACAGACGCCAGTTTGAGATCTGTGCTGTTCACAAGAGATATAATATAAATATAATATAAATATAATATAATGTCACTATATTGCACTTGCTCTTTACAAATAAAAGATAGGGCAACATAAACGCCTCACAAAACCTTAATAATAAGGCGTTCAGATTGTATCCATCACATGTCACACAAGCGTAGCTTTACTTTAAATATGATCGACTGCAATATGTCTCTTTTTACGTTCTTATTTTGTGTGTTCAGAATGTTATCCACTCCAAAAGACCAATGGCATTTGCTTCCTTTCCAGTAAAATCACAGCATTGTGTTCACAAACTTAGCTCTCGTGGACAATCTTAAAAGACATGCTTCTAGGACAGCACAGCAGCATGTTTTGTGGTAGGACTACTGCACAAGGACATTGGCTTTTGACCATCAATGGATAACTGTTAAAAAAGTGTGAGAACCCAGCTCTCATCAGACGGTTAAACACAAATAACCACACAGTGCCGCGTACCTAACATGTGGGACAATACATCAAACTTAACGCATTCACTGGTTAAAGCTTGAATGAAAGAAGTGGCATATTTTATCCAATATCCAAGCATCTTTATCTTTTCAATACATTCATCAGCTGAAACGTGTACTTTCTTTCTAAATGCACTTTAAATGCACCATGTTGCTAAATTATTAGTATTTTTGTATTCTCTCTTGGTATGTACGTGTTTTTAAAAGGGAATTTTGTATATATAAATATATAAATATAGATCTTAGATACCTTGTGTGTCTTACATCATGTTGCTGAATGGTACTGCTGAGGAACAGCATTTCGGTCTTTTTTATCTATGCAAGTAGGCCTACACAAGGAAATGACAATAAACTAATCATGAATCTGAATGACTGTTAGATAAGCAACACATAATGTACATTCATTCATAACCATTCAATAACCATACAATTCTGAAAAGGTGTCTCACTTTAACTTGGTGGGGGAGGGGGGGGGGGGGGGGGTGTCAAACCAGGCTCTTCTCAAGCAGGGACTGAAGCACGAGGCTATCAGCTGTGGGCTTCAGTCGCCGCTCTCTTGGGTTGCCCATACGTCTGTCATCGCACCGCTGTCTCCAGACAACCCAGGACTCTCAGTGGAAACCACCCCGGCTGTGTGTGTGTGCTCAGAGTTCCCCCGTGAGGAGATCCTGCCACTGTGAGTACATGATTAATGGCTTTGTTTTTTTGCCGGTAGCTGCACCTTCCCAACCCAATTGTTCCCACCTGTACTAAACAAACACTGGAACGGGGGGGGGGGGGGGGCAGAGGAGCCACTGGCCCCAACGTATAAGAGTGGACATTTGGCTAAGCTTAGCAAAGTGCTTCCCCCCCCCCCCCTTCCCCGGAGGAGTCTCATCCCTTGTTAAAGATTAACTCCCGGATAGTGTAATGATGTTGGCTCATTCCAGACAGGCTTGGGAGATAGTTTGACATTTAAAGTCATAAACAGATGTAATCACTGCAAGGTCTAGAAATAAAAAAAATGTTTTACAACACAGAGGTTGAATTGATGTTGGTTGGACGGATGCGACGAAAAAATCTGAAAACTCAACCACTTCAACCAAGCCCTTCGCCATTGCTCGTAAGCCACTGAAGCCACTGGTTATGGGATCATTTTAATGCAAATGGTACGACCCTGCTTCAAGGGTTACGGTGGGGATAGTGCTATAGCACCCAACCCACATCCTAAAAACTCTTTTTATTTGATATATTTTGCTGACGGGGACAGTGCACATTGATTATATTTCTTTAAACTGTTAGCCAAAGAGGCTAATTTATATCTGTAGTCGCAGGGCAGGTAGTTAAAAAAACAGATGCAATCATGACAGTAAAATGAGGTATTAAAGACACAGTACAGAGTACAGTACCTGCTCTGTATAGAAGACCAGGAGTCACAGCGATCATAACATTTGCTGACGAGCTTCCTCCATCAGATAGTGCATAACTAGACCGTCTCAGGATAGGCCAGATGAGTTGGCACAAATACAAATATTTGTGCCAACCGAGTAGAACTTGCTAATGTCATGAATGCATACAATTGAACAAGAATGTATAAAACGAACGGTGTGATAATTGTACATGCAATTTTAAGTGACAATCGTACCTGATTTTACATTAATTATTGATGTGCACGAGTAATAAGATATTCACTAGTAATAAGACTAGCAATAGTAATACACAAATATATAGAAGGATGCTAGATAGTAGCATCCATAAAAGAAGGGTGCTAGATAGTAGCGTCCATAGTCGACAGCCAGGACAGGCCCACTCAGAAACGCGCAGATCCAAACGAAGACTAAATGTGAGGGTAAGAACTGTATGACTAGTATGGTAATGTGGTCACACAGGACTACACACAAGATGTCCCCACAAAAACCTCCTCTGCTTACCGTCAGACTGAATAGTTCTCCATTGATTCTTAAAAGGAAAATGTGTGGGACATGACATCAGAAGATGGGTTCCCCGTGTTTGATCACCGTTGGTACAAAACAAATTCAGGAGCGACGTTGAATGCTAAATATGAATAAGATGGACAAAAAATACACAATCGCGTGTCATCATTTTGTTCAGGAACAGCACATGAAGAGAGGTGAGTGTGTGTCTGTGTGTCACATCAGACACTTGGAGGCTATGTGTCTGTGTGCTTCATCAGTCGTTTAAAAGCATTTCATTATTATTATTGTTGTTGTTGTTGTTGTTGATGTGATTTAGGTGTTGGTGTTGTACAATCTCAGCTTACCGTTTGAAAAAAATGATGATGCGACATGGAAACAAAATCAATACACTTGTTGAGAGCTTTTATTCACAGCGCACAAGACCCAGATAATAAGGAGAGAGGACAATAAATCATTCATTTGATTCATTTTCGTATCCACGCAAAAAGAAAAAAAAAGAAACAAACGATATTTGACCGTCTATTTGCTATTTTTCCCATACGTACACAAAATAAAGACATGGGAGGAGTGCGACCTCTGACCAAGGATATGTTTGTGCGTTATATTTAACGTGCGTTATATTAAACGTGCGTTATACTAAACGTGCGTTATATTAAACGTGCGTTATATTAAACGTGCGTTATATTAAACGTTCAAGCGTATCAGATTTCCATCAACAAATAGAGCTCACATATGTCATGTCTGCTGCCGCCGCGACGCCTGCTGAGCCAAGCCCAGGGGCCAGGGGGGCCGGGGGGCCGGGGGGGCCGGGGGGGGTGCCAGGGGGGCCGGGGGACCGGGGGACCGGGGGACCGGGGGACCCGTACACCTCTCTCCCCCTGCAACAAGGGTTAACTGTTTCCCTGCTCCTCGCCGCAACCAGATTTTTGTCGAGACCACGCGGTGACAACTGACGCTGGGGAACAAGTCGGAAGGGGAGACTTGCCAACAAATAAAAAAACCCAGAGGTCCCCTGTGTTTGCTGCCCGCCGCCCCCCCTTGATGACTGGCCTCTTTTGGGGGGGGGGCCTCTGTTATGAGCTCGCAAATAGACAGTGCTAACACACTGGGTGATACGCAGGCAGATAAAGAAGAGAGAAACTCAAGCTGGAGGGTATATAAAACTATTGTCCGGCGGGGACAATAGGAATACAGCATTGGCTGGAAGGGGAAATTTGAGTCCCTGGCCCGATAGACTTTATGTGCTGATAAGAGATTGGGTTCTGTGGCCGCTTTAGCAAGAGAATACAGTAAACACAAACTGTGGGCCACTGTGAGTAGGTCACTGACAGTCTACTCTGCCCCGGGCTTAACATGACACTTAAGTACTAATACAAGGCTGGGGAGAAAGGACAAGGGTACACACACATTACAAACTGCCTCTATTCTCCGCTCCAAGGCTGAAATGTCAAAGCCATTCTTTTACCTGTGAAGAAGACGGGGACGTGATGGGTGTGTGTGTGTGTGTGTGTGTGTAGGTGTATGTGTGTGTGTGTGTGTGTGTGTGTGTGTGTGTTCTTTGGTGATTTGTTGCATTTTCATACAACTACCGTGATTGTATCGTGGGGCTAAACAGGCCGTAAAAGTGACTGTTCTCCAAGTGTGTGTAACCCGAAACGCTGCGGCGCTGACAAATGGAGCAGTGTTGGAGGACAGGAAGATCCTAGCGGCGCTCCGGTCCAAAGCGGACGCATGCCCTTAAAAGGGATCCGAGCGCCGATTAAAAGCAATCGCCGGGACATTGAACAAAATCCCCCCCCCCCCCCTCACCCAAAATATATAATTTATACATATATATTTTTATACATGTGTATATATATATATATATATATATATACATACATATATAGTCTTAATTTCAACCAACAAGCAACTGTTGATATAACATTTTTTACTTTTTACATAGATTTCGGTTAGCTGCGTAACCTTCTCTCCATTGACACACTTATAATCTTTAGCGTGCACAATATCAAACAGGGTTCATCAATATCAAACTCTCTCTGACTCTCGTTGTCTGACGACCAACAACTGGCCAAAGGTGTTTCTCCTGGTTTCTATCAATCGGTGAGCCGTCACTGGGGGTATTGGGACTAGGCGTAGCCTTGCCTTTCTTTTTTTGCTGCGTTTTCCTTTAATCTCAATAGTCTCGATTTCTAAGGAACGCAGGAACAAAGGCTCTTCCATCTTTATTGTGCAGCATACATTGTATGTAATCAAAACAATTGGAATATGTGCAGGAAAAGGGACAGCGGTGGGCTGGAGTGATATTTGAGTCAGGAAGGAATTCTCATGCGATTGGATGTGGTCCATTTCAGCCAGATAACAATGCTGACCAGAGGGACAGTTTGCTTGTCAGTGCACTCAGAGCTTATCAGACAAAGAGGTGAAACAAATCCCATCGCTTACAAAGCCGGCTGAAATCCCTCCTTACTCAGCCAGGAGCCAGCGTCGGCGTCCCACCTTGCACCTCTCTCTCTCTCTCTCTCTCTCTCTCTTGCTCTCTCTCTCTCTCTCTTGCTCTCTCTCTCTTGCTCTCTCTCTCTCGCTCTCCCTCTTGCTCTCTCTCTCTCTATGTTATCTGCATCTGTTTGTTTGTTTCACTGGCAGACACCACTCTATTAAATAGGTGCTGTTAATTATTCTTGGATTGAGCTGCGCAAGCCTTGTGCTCGTTGACGGCTATCCACCCCCCCACCCCCCCGTCAAATCGTCTGTGTGTGTGTGTGTGTGTGTGTGTGTGTGTGTGTGTGTGTGTGTGTGTGTGTGTGTGTGTGTGTGTGTGTGTGTGTGTGTGTGTCGGCCATCATCAGCACCATGTTGCATCTCTATCTTGTTCCATCGCATCGAGTCCTGAGAGCTTCCTACCATTTGGTCTGCTGTGCTCAACCTATTCCGCTCTGCCGTTCTGCTGACCCGCATGAGAAGTACATCCATGGATCTACTTTATGAACCTTTTTGTCTGCATGTCTGCGTATTGTTTGTCTAACGGCAAGTATTTTATAGTATACTCATATAGCCAATGATGTCGAGACCAGTAACTATAAAGACAGCAAAAAGCCTACTCAAGACTCATGACGCAAAATAGTCCTTGCAGATAGAGTGGTGCCATAATGCCAGTAAATCCTCAAGAGGCCAATGGAAAGCAAGGTGGGGAAGCTAGCCCAACCATACAATTGGTTGACCCCATTGAGATATTAAATAACAATTATTAACCTTCATAATTAGATTCGCATGATCCTCTGTGGGCAACACAGCGACACGGAGGAGTGGATGGAGTTTTCAGCGCATGTTGACCACAGGGTTTCAAAGTACCAGAGTGCAAATAATATTTCACACTGCTCTGAGAGACTGGCACGAGGAGGCTGATCAATGTTGGTGTCGACAGAAAAACACCTGGAACCACCACTCCAATTACATCGCCAGAGAAGAGACCCGCCAGAACCAGAGTTGAGTTCTACCTCCCCATGTATCCAGCCATCAGCCTTGAGGACTACAGAACCATCTTCGATGCCTATGAGACGAGAATCCCGATAAGTTGGTCACTTTCTTGAACGGTGGTCTTCTCATTACAATTGAATGGCAATTGTCCGTCTTAGGAAGAAGCAAGCAAGGCTCTCCATGACCCAGTCAACGGCGGTGTTCTGAGGCATACTGAACCGGTTGGAATCACATTTACATTTACATGATCTGGTCTGTTCCTCCAAAGATAACATGGACAACAAGACCATTACCTGTTCACCAAGTCAGACTCAACCAAACCAAGTTCCAATTTTCCTCATTGAGTCATTTACTCACACGTTTATCAATGATTTCCATGCTGCATTCAACCACTTTGTTTCATTTGCTGAATTAGATTTTTATTTTTTATTTATTATTATTATTATTATTTAATAATAATAATAATAATAATTATAGTATTAATAATAATAATAATTACTATTATTAATATCATTATCATAATTATTATTAGTATGATTATAATGATACATATAATAATGGAATATTTTTTTGGAGTTTTTTTCTTCAAAACAGTTGCTTGCCCTTTGTTGTTTAGTGGCATTTTATTAAGCACTGATTATACTTTGAATTATTTTAGTCTTACCTGAATTATATCTTTTTTTATTTAACACATAATCTGCTTTGTGAGTTCCTTTACTTGGAGCCAGTGGTTCAGCTTAGCGGGGGAGCAAATGGAAATGATGGATGGACATTTTCAGGGTTCAGGGACAATTTGTCACTCAACTGCTCCACCCGACCCCCTCCCACTTTGAGTGGATGACATTTAAAAGCAGCTCTCTTTAGCGCTGTTTACTTTAGCACTGTGCACCGGTTGTTGGTCGTTATCATTAGGGATGCAAGAAATACCAAAAATCTAGTCCTCGTTTTTCTAATTTTGTCAAAAATGTTGACCTGTTTTTTATGTGGCAGAGCTACTGGGATAGTCCTGCACATCTAAGCAGTGAGTTTTGAGGGAAGATTTTGAAACCGGTTTCATTGCGTTTTAGTTAGGCTATTGTTTAGGGCAGGGTACTGTAATTCGCCTATTGTGTAGAAATATTGACCCAACGATGGCTCTACAGAGAGGAGTGCGCGTGGAAGCCCCGTCTCCTGGGCAGGTCTACACCGCAGAGACACACAGGACTCATAACGGCAATTGTGTTTTTAGGTCCCCCCCATGTCAGACCACTGTAATTCGTGAATAGCCGTTAGCTGAGTGTTAGCTGTTAGCTGAATATTCAATATCTGACGTCACTGCAACACACTTGGAGGCGGTCTGGTGTCCCTTTGCCGGACTCTTGAGACGGTCTGTCTTGGGCGACTCTTGGCACAACTTGGTGCCTTTAAACTGGTACTGGACACAAATCAACACGGCATGTTTTGATTCACGCAACAGTCCACTTGGCCATCTTGAGCCATTTGTGTGCGGGAACTACCAAAGGCCTCTTAACAATATCAGAGTGAAGAACTTGACCCTTTGTTGTCTTTTGCCTACGTGGATGGAATCCTTGTCACAGGCCCACAATATATGACGAACCCTGAGCCACCCATGGGAAAACATAATTATCAAGGAAGAAACCTTGTGAAGCAACACAGAAAGAGTTGGTTAGGAGTGCAGTGGGTGCTATAATAAAGATAACATAAAGCTAACATAATGATAGCACAACAAACACAACAGCTTGATGAAGCTAAGCTGTAACTCCCAGCTAGTGTTGTCATGTGAGTGTTCTCACAATAGCATTCCGTCCTCATCCACTGGCATGCCAGCCTTTGAGTGTTAAATGTGTTATCAGCCACCACAGTTACCTGACCAGGAGACATTGGCTTTGGCGTCTGGGCCGCAGACCATTTCATTCAGCACCTGGAGACACTGGTGTCTGCTCAAACCCTGTCCCCCCCAGACGGCACCTGCGGCGGTCCATGTGGATTAAAGTACCATCTTCTCCTCTTCCGATGCGCTGTGATATCCAGGGTTCTTGTCGGGTTTCGAATAAAAATCAATTGTTTGTGGATTTGAACGTGGTCACTACCCTGGCGGTCAGGATATCCCACGAGGGTCCGGGCACAAGACCCCCTTAACCGAGGTTAAAGGCAGAGCTGTACCTAGGGAAAGGGTTCCTGTCAGGACCGTTGTTGGCCAGCATACATGATTGGTCTGTTTATGCAGACAATCCCTCCCTGTGTCAGTTAATCACGGCCAACTCTCGTTATTGGGCTGCAAAACAATATTCTTATTTGCAATTCAGGTAAAAAGAAAAAAATTGGACCTTGTATACCCCTTGTATATAAAAGGATTGTGACCATGTTTATATGGCATTGGTTCATATAACAATATACTGTACAATCAAATCTCCAACGATTTACCCCGAATGCGATCAGTATCATCCAAAAAAAGGTATAATTTTTGCAGAAGTATAATTGACCGTGCATTTGAGGTGGCAATCTCCATAACAGCTAGATTGCCACCTCAAATGATGATTAAGGATCTAATTTTAATTTACCATCAAGCAGTTTTAAGTGAAGGAAAGGCTGTGGAAAAGCAGACCATATGTGTTTTTAAACAGGGCTTACTCAAATGAATTCTAGGGCTTGAGACGGCGACTGCTGCTCCTTGGAGAGCTTAGACATGGCTCCTCCAGCTTCAGACTCATTGCTATAATGTGTCTGTGGAAAGCCTCTCCAGTGTGCTGGAGAGGAGAGGAATTAGTCAGTCAATCTTCATTCTGTAACCTTGTTTGCTGTGTGGCATCATGGTCCCTCCACAACGCTTAATTACTGAAAATTAGCTGGCCTGGCGGCCACAATGACCCTTTCCAGATGTTTCTTATTTTCAGGAAATATTTTATTTAAACTGTTTTTTGTATGCCAACATTAAGTTATATTTTTCTGTGTGAGGAAATGGGGATGGGGAAAATTCCATTACATTTGGGAGAATTTAATTCAGGGCAAATCATTTCAGAAATGAGCAGCGACTGAAACAGCAGTCTTAATGGACAGGTGTCCACTTAAAATCTCTTGCAAAGCTGAGACTAATGGATTGCTTTATATTCAGTACATTTGGGGAATGGAAAAGGGATTGGGAGGGCTTAAGCGGTTGAAGCACCCTGGACACAGGCTTCCTGCATAAATATGCCAGTTTAATTTCCACAACTCACACACGCTTGTCAGATAAGTAACCTTTTTTGTAACTTTGTATTCCAGGACTTTAGCAATATCAACGTGAAAGTTAGATGCATCATTCCAACTAATTGAATACACCATGAGGGCTATCACTCTGGTGGATCTTTGATTTAAAGGACTCGCTCGCTCACTCACTTGCTGACTTGCTCACTCATTTGATGGTAGATGGGGAAACACACACACAACACCACACACTTTATCTCTCCTTGCTTCGCAACCACAACCACACACCTCTCTCTCTTGCTTGTGCGTGTGCCCAACTACACACACACACACACACACACACACACACACACACACACACACACACACCAAACAACACACACCACAACTCTAAGGCAGTACAACAACACACACCACACACACACACAGACAGTTATACAGTGCGTGCCAAATATAAACTACTCCATGGGCCATATTATAATAAAGGCTTAGAGAAGTGTAGTCAACAGTGGGTGGTGCAAATAGATTTCCACTTTCTCAAAAACCTGAAATTCTATTCAATTATTTTCCATGGTAACCATCAAAGAGATGGAGAGGGGGGAAGGGCAGAGAGAGAGAGAGAGAGAGAGAGAGAGAGAGAGAGAGAGAGAGAGAGAGAGAGAGAGAGAGAGAGAGACTCTTGGTTAGGGAGAATGAGCAGCGTGTGCCCTTCTGAAGGATTCCCAGTAACTGTTTCGCTGTCACATGAATGCCAAATAGCACCTTCAGCACAGCTCTGCGCGCTTCAGGGCCGCCGCGTACACCTACAGGATAATTGCATGCTAGCGACACTTCACACAAGTGTAGGCAATAGAACAAGTGTGCCTTCGCCTGCCATCGGCGTCATCCACCATACCATGCAATCAGGCTGGGAAAACCATAGCTCAGGGTCCTTTGCCGGCGTGATGCATTCTTACCGACTTCTGGTCCGCCCGCCCCCACCCACCACCCACCCACCCACCCCATCCCCTGCTTGCGGCGTGGAGTTGCCGCTCGGCTGAACCGTACATGCGGTGTGACCCGTCCGACTCGCACCTCACGGCGGCCCCCCATACATTTAGGAGTTATTAAAAAAGAGTTACACCCACCAAACAGCATCGCATTGAACTGCATATAGGTTATGTCGTCGATAATGCATGAACTAACACATGAATAAAGTAACCCCAATTTATACTTGAATGGTGTGTGTGGACCACCTCGACCAAAGAAGAATAAAAGCGCAACATTTTTAGCCATGTAGTTGCTAAAGTGTGTTAACGTCAGGGTGTCATCTAGTGGTGGGGTGGTCTTACTGCAGAGTCGATGTCCTTCTGAACGTCAGCAGGCATCAAGGGCACCGGATGGTTGAGCTGGAGGTAAATGACGCGAGGACTTTGACCCCCGGGGTGTTACCGCTTTAAAAGCAGATAGGAACAGGGAGAGATGTATACACTGGTGGTTCTTCTGTTTTCAGAGCAGGTATATACGGCCACAATGAATCACCTTGACGGAGCTTTACATCTGGTTTGATTATTCAAATACGATAGCACTGTGATATGTGCTATTGATGTGATATCTACGCTAGCTGTTCACACTACCACTAGTAAAAACAGCAATTCTTTCACAAGTAAATACTACCTTGTGTTTGCGTTTCTGATGGCTAATCTGCACTCTATTTGCAGATCTGTTTTAACTAACTCTTGCAATAGTATAACTTTTTTTTGGAGGTAAACACAAGTTGGATTGTACTCGGCCGCACTTGCAAGTCACTCTGGATAAAAGCATCTGCTGCGTGATGACGAGGGAATGTAAACAGCAGCATTTCCATCTTCTCTGTCTTAAGCATTTGTATTTCCAAGGACTCAAGGCACATGACTGTGCCCACACACACACACACACACACACACTGACACACATGTGTGCACACACCACACACACACACACACAATGTTCACTCACACACACACATGTTCACACACACACACACACACACACAGACACACACACACAATGTTCACTCACACACACACATTTCACACACACACACACACACACACACAGACACACACACACCACACACACACACACACACACACACTGACACACGTGCACACATATCCACACACACACATACACACACACATGTTCACTCACACACACACATGTTCACACACACACACACACACACACACAGACAAACACAGACACACATACACACGTGTGCGCACACACACACACACACACAGACACATGTGCACACATATCCACACACACACACACACACAGTGACACTTCTTTGCCCTATTTCTTGTTATGTCTTTAAGGAGGTGACATGAGTGGAAAGCAATGGGGGTGGGGGGGGGGGGTGACATGCTAGCTAGCGGCTAGCCTCTGGATCTCAGGTCTCAGCCGTTTACCATCCGTGACAGCTCTCTCTGAAGTAAGGCAGCGGCGGTGAGGAAGGCTGTTGACCTGACTTAGTGCGCCTCCTTCAACTATCATTATGTTTTTTTAAAAGGGTGGAATAATTGGCTGTGAGCTTGACTGCTGAAAATGAAACAGGCATTTGAAACTTTAGCGAGAGTGAAGTGGGTGATAATTCACATCAACAATTCATCCGGTGCATCATTCAGACTGAGTCAACTTAGATGCGGGATGCTTCAAATCTGGCCAAAGTCATTTGCATAATTGTACCTGTACTTCTGCATTGCCGTTTAAAAGAAGAAATTATTTTTTCATCTCCATTTGTTCTTTGCTCTTTTTTGTTTCGTTTGTAAATGTACAAAAATCTAAACTACTACACAACTTCGACAACACTACAACGTTGTCTAAATGTTGTGGCACAGTATATCCATGTTACTTTAAGACAACACAACATTTAACGCTTTCCTCTCCTATAGATGATAAAATGCAGCCTCTCACTAACCGTCCAAAAAACTACAAGCAGCATTATTCCAATTAAATATGAAGCATTTATGATAATTAGTAATTGATTGATGGCACAGGTGTCTGGCTTGAAGTCAACAGTTTAACAGATTAAACTGTCTCAGAGATGTGGTGAAAACCCTGCTCAGCATAAGACTACAAACAAGTTCACTCATCTGGCAATAGGAAGGTCGCTGGTTTAATCCCCGGGCTCCTCCCCCTCCTAGCTAAGTGTGGAGGTGTCCCTGAGCAAGACACCACCTAACCCTACCTGCTCCTGACGTGTTGGTTGTTATCTTGCATGGTTGACACCGCCGTCGGTGTATGAATGGGTGAATGAGAGGCAACTGTAAAGCGCTTTGTATGAAAGTGCTATATGAATGCAATCCATTTACCATTCACACACACACACACACAGACAATATGTACGTCAATATATTGTCACAAAAGCCAATATAAATATCAGGAACAACTGGCTCTAGGTGAATGTTATTGGCTTCCTGCAGTTTCCAAAGCTAATGTTATTATATGAAAATCAATCGCAGCAGCAGCAGCAGCAGCAGCAGCAGCAGCGGTAGCATTAGCATAAGGAAACCCCCTTGACAAATCTTATTAGCAGCCATGGGAGACGCTGCCTCCGACCACCAGGTCCATGCTGCGGAGGTGACCCTGCTTAACCTCTTGATTTTCCGGGTCCAAGTCCAATTAACCTTTGGGGACGCGCGCTAAACACTGGCTGCCACCGGAGTCAATACCAGCCCAATAGTAATCATTTGATTTCACGGTTCGTCACAGAACAGCCCCCTGCACCACCTTACTAATCTCCATCAGGCACACCGTTTTGTGGCTGGCACGACAACACACGGCTGCCCACGCAACGAGGACGCTGCCCGGGGTCGCACGGCCATCTGGGCATGTGTGTGTGTTCATGTGTGTGTGTGTTAGTGTGTGTGTGTGTGTGTTTCTCATAAGGTGTGTATTGTGCATTGCAAGAGATTTTTTCAAATGTCACAATTCGTGTGAAACAAATTCTTCCCTGAACTAGATGTGTGAAACTGCCTCGGCGGACTTTGACCACCCACCACACACACCAAGCTCTCTCTCTCTCTCTCTCTCTCTCTCTCTCTCTCTCTCTCTCTCTCTCTCTCTCTCTCTCTCTCTCTCTCTCTCTCTCTCTCTCTCTCTCTCTCTCTCTCTCTCGCAGCCCGGACATCCAACTGCTGGCAGTGAGTCTCCGTCCATACTACCTGCCCAGAGAGTTCACCCAGGCCATTGTTATTGTCGTCTACATTCCTCCCGCGGCTAATGCGTCGCGGGCTGCTGACGTCATCAACTCCGTGACCGCACGTCTACAGACACTGCACCCAAGCGCGTTCATATCAATATCGGGTGATTTTAACCATGTCACTCTGACATCAACCCTGCCCACATTCAAACAGTTTGTGGACTGCAAAACTAAAATAAAACACTGGACCTGCTGTAGGCATACAGCTCCACAGCTCTCCCCCCTCTGGGCAGATCAGATCACAACCTGGTCTACCTGAGGCCCCTCTATAAACCTGCGGTTCAGAGGCAACCAGTGGTCACCAGACCTGTACGGAGTTGGTCTCAGGATGCAGAGGAGACTCTCCAGAGCTGTTTTGAGCTGACAGACTGGGATGTTCTCTGTGATGGACATGGGCAGGACATAGATGGACTCACAGGCTGCATAACGGACTATGTAAATTTCTGCACGGACTGTGTGATCCCGACCAAGACTTTGCACTGCTTCCCCAACACCAACAACAAACCCTGGGTGACCAAAAAAAGGANCTGGGGCAGGCAGCATTGTGAGAGTCACATTCTTCGACTTCTCAAGCGCTTTCAACACCATAAAGCCTGCCCTGCTTGGGACTAAGCTACTGGACATGCAGGTGGACGCTCCACTAGTGGCCTGGATTACTAACTACCTCACAGGTCGGCCACAGTATGTGAGGCTGCAGAGCAACATGTCGGACACTATAGTGAGCAACACGGGAGCACCTCAGGGGACAGTCCTGTCTCCCTTCCTGTTCACACTCTACACCTCAGACTTCAGATACAGCTCACAGTCCTGCCACCTGCAGAAGTTTTCGGATGACTGCCATTGTGGGCTGTATCAAAAGGGGCAGGAGTCCGAGTACAGGAGTGTGGTGGACAGTTTCGTGGAGTGGTGTGGACTAAATCACCTGCAACTCAACATAACTGAAGAAGATATGACATCTGGATAATAGACTCAGCTTCAGCGGTGAGCGTGCAGGAAAAATGAAGAGCGATGTCCATTAACTACTCGCAATCCTCCTCTCTGAGACCCTGCACCAAAGACTCCAAATTCCACTCACAGAGACACAAGAACGCGCGTTACCTGCATGAGCTTATTACGTCTAGTTCGTGGCAGAGCGCGACTGCATTGCACACCTGCTAGCCCAGCACACCAAAAGCGTAGAAGATAACGCTGGCAACCAACAGATGATCAGAACATCTGCATGCATAGTACCTGCAGAATGTTGAAAAAAAGAATATGCGTCTCCTCAGAAATACAGGCAACTCATGGCCTTATCTTGGATTACGAGGGGCCTCCTGTGTTACTTAATAGATCCATGTCACATCTATTATCTGTCGTATTAACGTCGAACAGCCCAGGTATCTATATCCTCGGACAATGTCCACCTCGGTCCCCCTTATGCCCGTTGATCGGTTTCAGGTCTGAGCTCGGTCTGCTTCCTGAAATCACCACAAACTCCTCATAGTCTTGACGATGTTGGTGGCTTGCA
>PIJE02000135.1:95528-128028 GCA_002895965.2 Coryphaenoides rupestris
TTTGTAGCTAAACAATTTGTTCTGGAAAATAAATAGAGTTGACTCGTGACGAATACATAGTATGTAGCCTACATACTGTATGTAGCCTACATAATGTATATGCCGGTCTGCAGCAGTTTGAGCTTGAAATTAAGTCACATATGTGGTTTTGACCAGACGACACAGCGGTGAACCTCTAAGGTGCTTGAATCCCCACAGAGATTTAAACCAATTCACTTTGGGTGGACACACTTGTTCTGCATGACAAACCACTCCAAAACCCCAGACTTGTGTTGTCCATTCAAATGGAAATTAAAAGTGTGTCACCATTGTTTGGAATTAACATGTCCGCACACAGAAGAGGGACCCCAGTTGTTGTTTATGACGTCAGCTGTAAAATGAACCATACAATTTATTGTGGTGGTAACGTCTAAACAGTAACTGTTTACGTGTGGCAGGGTCATAAAGAGGCAGAACACACATGGAGGATACCTTCCGAACAAGACTGGTGGTCACTCGTCGCCACATGAAATTGATCGTATTTTGTCGTTTAGAAGGATGGTTCAGCGTGTAGTGTGGCCGAGCCCTTGATTGTCATGCGCACAACACAAAGAAAACCAACCAGGTTTTCTTACTCAATGGGCCTAATTCCCCTCACGGCCATCTTTGTTCCATCTTGCGGAATTCCGCATTCAGTTCCCCACCCAGCGAGCCATTGTAGCCAAGATGGCCGCTAGGGTGAATACTCGCTCTGGAGCCATAATTGTACAATGGCAGGGTTAACGGGGCACTAACGGTACGAGATAAGTAAACCCACAGCATGAAGAGAAACTAACAGGCCATGGAAAAAATATTCACCTGTGACAATAAATAAATAAATAAATAAATAAATAAATAAATGGCCACCGTTTTGCTAATGGCCACCAATTGCTTTTAAAAACGCCCTCAGTGTTCTGTATAGGTTATTGATTTGTTGTCCTCGGCCTATATGTACTGTAAGAGGAGACGACAACACGCTCTCTCGGACATAACAAGACTTTGTTTAGTTACACGATGGGTTTCTGATGCTTAATATGATATACTATACGGGACTTACAAGGATACTGATAGCACCCAACACATTAAAAAAGTGACTTATTTTAGAACATTCACTTTATCCTCAAATGTGTGCTATTCTGATTGGGGGCGTGTAACTAAATCATCATACAGTATATCATGCATATTTCATGTCGTATCAGGTCATAACAAATGTAAATCATACAACCAACATACACCCAACCACCAGAGTGTGTTCCTACACGATGGGTACGATAATATCCATACATCATAATAACAACACTAATCCTGCCCGAAAATAACCCTAATCCTGATCATGAGAGACCAGAGAATGCAGGAATAAAACCATTGTGTGCGATGCATCTGTCAACACAGAACGGGGCCACGTTCCGACGCCACAAAAACACAACAACAACAAACAAAAAAGGAGAAGCGGGTGGGGGTGAGGGGGGTGGGCGGGGCGGGGGGCGGGGGGCGGGGCTATTTAAACAGAGTTCATATGGTGGCAGGATACGTGTCAGCCGCCCCCAAAGAACAATCCAGCGAGCAACTCCCCCATGGCCCATATTCTGAGCTCAGGCCATGTGGCTCAATAAAGCACCCTCCCTCCCCCCCCCCTCTCCCTCCTCCTCCTCCCCTCCTCCCTCTCACCCTCCTCCCCCCCTCTCCCCCTCCTCCCCCTCTCCCCTTCCTTGACAGCACAGAACATCCTATATAGAGACTCTGGCGGAGAGATACAAGAGGAGGAGAGAGAGAGAGAGAGAGAGAGAGAGAGAGAGAATGAGAGAGGGAGAGAGAGAGAGAGAGAGAGAGAGAGAGAGAGAGAGAGAGAGAGAGAGAGAGAGAGAGAGAGAGTCCGGGCTGCACACACGTTCCTTCACTGTAATGTGTCCAGGGTCGTCACATTCGGTTGTTCACGTAAACAGCGACTCCCACCTCCATTCTTCTTGCCGCTTTTGCTGCAACTCCTGTCCGCCCGCACCAGCTGGAAGCCGGCTAAGTCCACTACAGTGTCAGGAACATTGTCATGCAGCCACGTCTCCGTGAAGCACATAACAGAGTCCTCCCGAAACACACTCTCGCTCCTTGTGAGTGATGTTAACTCATCCATCTTGTTCACCAGAGATCGTACGTTCCCCATGACGATAGACGGGAGATACGGTCAATATCTTCTCTTCTTTAGCCGTCTTCTCCTCCCGGCCCTGCAGTCCCGGTATCTCCTCCTCAGCTCCCTGAGGATGTCGGGTCTCTCGCCGGCCCCACCACACAGTCGGAGGCTCAGCAGCTGATCTCTGGTGTACACAATTGAGCCCTGTGGCGCGTCCGCGTCGGGCACAGTAAACGTACGATAAAAATAGTGACTAAAAACAGAGGAAGAACTCGCTGAGCCATCTTGTTCGGCTGTACAAATACAATACAAGATCGCCAGGAGCAACTCTGGCAGGCAGCCGCCCGGGACGGCGCAGAATGAGGTGTGCTGATTAATTGTTCCACATAATTGAGTTCTTTAATAAGTTCTTTAATTCAGATGTAAAATAAGCTAATAACTCAGTAAATATATAACATCCTGGTAATAATGTGTGTGCCATTTTTCATAACTATGCAAGTCAACTTTAAGTTGGTGTGCCTTCAATTTCTGCTTGAGAGGGTGGTGTTAGGCAACACTTCTCTAACAGTAAGATAAGCCCCTTCATAAACACCAAGTCTAACAACAGCAAACGTTAACCGGTTGTCCCTTTAAGCCCGCTACAGCTCCTGAACACAGAAACAAATTGCAGAGTACAGCCAACCTCTTATCAGCGCTACCATCCAAGGTGCAAGGGACTGTCCAAACACTGAGTCTGGTGTCATGTTCCCCCCAGGCCCAGGAAAGAGCCTGTCTGGAGCTACCGTCTGCCCAACCCACAAGCTTGTTTTGGGACTCTTTTGTAGTCGACATGGCCCTGCTGCTGTTATCCTTTCACTTCCTTCATCCAAGACTCCATCCTTTTCACTCATCACTGCCAAAGGAGACGGTTGCTCACAGCCATTCTCATGGCGACGGACAAAGCACAGGGGCTCACTCCTCGCTGGGTTCATGGAGGATTGACGTTTCCCTTCACAGACCAGAATCGTCGATAGCAGGTTTCGCAAGGACATTCCTGGTTTGGTCCATTGTTTCGTCGGGGAGGAATCAAGGTGGTGTTCAAGTGGTTGATTCACACTTGTTGGAAATGTGAAGTGTGCTTGTAATAGGCCTCCGAACGCCACACACAACTACAGAGTTTATTATGATGCCACGGATATTCAACGTCTGTATGAAAGGATAAAGGCAGAAATCTCGTAATGTCATGGCTCATTGCGACAGGCACTTCTGTACTGATTAACTCACGGCAAAAATTTAAATAAACAATGAAACGTCACATTATTAGGTTAAAAATAGAATAAACCACTATGCTTGTTCGTCAAATTCTTGATATAATTCCTTTGGTTGTTTCACATTTTTTGTCAATTTTCATGTTCATTTGCTGGTTTACGAGCACAATGGGGCTACATAACGAGTACACACTCTTAGCACATTAAGCTCCATTTCCTTTGGCCTTCTGAACATACGAATACCTACAAAAATCCTACTACTACTCCTACTACTACTCAACCAATATTCGGTATCAGTGTCAGGATACACAAAGTCCTTCCTGTGGTGATTGAAGAGGTGTTAACTGGCTTGGACGACCCTAATACGTTTTATTCTTGCCTTTATTTTATTCAGCCGACCAACATTCATTTGTGTATTGCATGTGTGTATTGCATGTGTGTGTGTGTGTGTGTGTGTGTGTGTGTGTGTGTGTGTGGTGTGTGTGTGTGTGTGTGTGTGTGTGTGTGTGTGTGTGTGTGTGTGTGTGTGTGTGTGAGAGGCCAGTAGCCTATAATCCGCGGCTCCTGTTTCGAGCGCTCCGGTGTTTGAGTGGCGTGTGTTCCCTCTGTGATGGGCTCAAGCAGATTGAATCCGTCAGGCAGTATTAAGCGATGTCAGAGGTGGCCTGCACCTCTGACAGCACACTCAGCCTTTTTATTTTTTCTACGCAGTAGCGGGGATGGGGGGAAGGGAAGGGATGGGGGAAGAGGGGCGGGGGGGGGGGGGGTCTCTTTTGATATGCATTCAATCAATGAAAGTAATTTCTTGTTTGTTTTAAGACACGGGCGGGGGCCGCAGAAGAATGAGCCGTAATGTCTTTGCCGGGGACCTTGTCCTCTTCCCCCGTCACTCAGCATCCATTACAGCGCTCTGGGCACAGCGTATCGGTTGACCTGGGGGTCCCGCCCCAGCGCCCCGCTGGCCCCGGACCGGGGGCCTGGTCAACCGTTTCATAGGGCGGGATTAACGGGCGTTGTGTTGCAAAACACACACACACGTGTTGCTTATTGGGTACATCCAACACGCAAGAGATGCCATTGGAGGCCTTTTAATATTACATTTAACTGTTATTGGTTATGCACACCACTTATATTTGTCCTTGAAGAAGATTATTGCAATAATGAGTCGAGTGGGTTAATCATGCCCCTGTGTGCCGGAACTAGAACCAGCATTAGTGCCCCTATAATGTGTGTGTGTGTGTGTGTGCGTGTGTGTGTGTGTGCTTGTGTGTGGGGGGGATGTGTGTGTCTCTCTCTGTGTGTGTGTGTGTGTGTGTGTGTGTGTGTGTGTGTGTGTGTGTGTGTGTGTGTGTGTGTGTGTGTGTGTGTGTGTGTGTGTGTGTGTGTGTGTGTGTGTGTGTGTGTGTGTGTACGTGCGTGCATGAGCGCATCGTGATTGTGGACTTTGGCTAGCTGTAATATTGTGAGTGGCTAGCGATGACTTATACAAGTTCAAGGTCTTTATTGATCAGTAAGCCGGCCTTAATCAAAGCTGGCTTGTCCCCCACCACTCCTGGTGATTAAGCCTGACAGCCGTCCACATCGCAGCCTTGGCTTATTAGTGGAGCTACTAGCAGGCGGTGGTGGAAATACTGCTGTCTTTTACTCCTGTATGTAAGAGTCATAATTCAGACTCTCTCTGCTGGGGTGATTGATATTTTATTTGAATCAGGTCTTTTTTTGCCGGGAAAAAGGAAGGAAGTGACGTAAGCGACGGCAAGGAAGACTTCACACCCAAAAGTCGCAACTACCGCCATCATAGCGTTCCCTCTCCACAAGCTACCCAGAGCAGCTAATGCTAAGCATGCTAACAAGATGCCCCTGCGTGTCGTACCGGGATGTAGGCCTTCTAGTCGACACAAGCAACGTGTCACGCTGGTTCTTTCACTTCTCAGCTGATAAAAGGACCAGGAGTCACTGGATTAAACCCATCAGGTTCTACACGTGGGTGTTGGTGACATATATTGTGCCATAACATAATAATACATCCATTACATTCATTTTTTACTGAACAACCAAAGCTAAAGCTAAGCTAAGCTAAACATTCTGAGCTAAATTGCTTGTAAATCGTCCAGATAAGGCCGGGTTTTTAGGTGAGTTTTGGCTGATTTTTGGCCCAATGATTTTGTATGTAGGCTTATTTCCTACTAGGGTCCTTCTTGTTATGGTTGCCAGAAACAAAGTTCTTAAATATCTAATGGTATAATTATCATTGCATTATCCGAAGACAAATAAAATGTGTAAAGCCCAGATCTGTTTTTGTTGTTTTTAGTGTAACACCACGCCGCCAAGAGATGTTCCTATGATTATAATGTGTCTATCATTCTACCCCATGGAGGCCCACACACTGCAGAGCTGTTGGCTGTGGGAGACTGACACATGGTAAACGATAACCTGATCCCAGTCAGATAGAACCCCAGCACTGTGTCATGCAGCCCAGGACACTAGTCTTAGACACTGCGGTTGTTTCACACACACACACACACACACACACACACACACACACACACACACACACACACACACACACACATGCACCAGCACACACACACACACACACATACACACATGCACCAGCACACACACACATGCATGCATTAGCATACACACACACACACACCAGTACACGCACGCGCACACACACACACACACACACACACACACACACACACACACACACACACACACCTGTATTAATTGCAGCAAACTCATAATACATAATATGGTAGATACTAAATGGACACACAAATCCCCACCTTTTAAGTTATTTTAAGTTCAATTAGTGATGCATTGATTTCACACATATCTATTTCCCCATCTCATTCAGCTATGTGGGCCAGGGTACATGGGGATCAGATAATGCTTATGAGAAGAGAACAGTGGAGCGTTTTACACAATACCACCGTCACAACTGCTTTGAAACACGAGCCCGAGCCAACAGGCAGACCTGAAGCAGCGCGGTGACTCGAAATCTGTTACACTGCTCGCCAGAGATAAAACTACTGTGGGCGCACTGTGCTTCACACACACACACACACACGCACACGCACACGCACAAACACACACACACACACGCACGCACACACAAAACGATGAAAAGGGATTTAAGACGAAGCTGTTGTTTGTGCATAAAAAATGCGTTGTTGATGGTGGTGGTGGGTGGTGGTGGTGGGTGGTGGTGGTGGGAGTCACCTGCGTGCGCCGACCAATTAACAACTAACTAACATATGTTTTTTCCCACAGTTTTCAGATGGAGACAAATAATCCATGTGGGAATGTGGGAAAATAAACACGATTCGCTGAGAAGGAACAAGAGTTAGCAACGCTTGACGTTTCTCATGCGATATTAGATGTTATATTAGATATGAACATAACAATAATCAGCTCACCCCAGCAACTGCAATCTAAGACTAATGTTTGCATTGGTGATAGATTAAATATTGAATATTATCGTTGATCCAGTGTGCATGGGGCTTGAAAACAGTGTAATCATGGTCAACTTCAAACGAAAACGAAGGCTGATATGTTATTCCATTGTTTGTAGAACACCATGTGACTCACGGTTGGCAATCGAGTGGCATTTAGATTCAGAGAAAAGAATGCAGAAGTATTCTATTCCCCAGGAATGTGTACGCACCAAAACACACATTGCTTACTATTTATCAACAGCTAACCCGTCGCTCCTGGTAGTGAACCCGAGAGCAACAGTTATACAAAGTTGATTCATAAATACATTGTTAGACTATAAAAGAGACAAACAGAAACAGTGTGTCAGAGAGAGAGTGGAGAGAGAGAGAGATGGAGAGAGAGAGAGACATAGTAAGGAATAATGAGGCTCAAAGGTCCCAACATGCTTTCGTTGGGTCACCTAACAAAACATATAAACTCGGCACACCACCCCCCCCCCATCTTTACCGGATTACCGTTCAAGGAATCCATTTAGGAATCCATTTTGAAACCTGTGTGTGGAATATTATGATATCAATGACCTAAGAAAGTGTAGGTGGGCAGCAAAAAAAAGATTATATTGTTTCAATATTGATCCACTACAGTATTCTTAAGTTACTCCCGCGAGGAGACTGAGAGCCAAATGATCACAAAATAGTATTATGTTCACATTTCAGAGCCATTTTAAGACCTTCTCAATCGCACTGAGCAAATGGACAAAAATGATGCATTTATGGTTTTTAAGTGGATCGGAGCGGCCGCACAGTTACTCAATGCAGTCGTGGAGCTGCGACGTATATACGGCCTGCATATTGTAATACATGCATATTCTGGGCTCACAGAGGGATAGAATTACAGAGTCTTTTTATATGTATTCCTCCATTAACCTATTGGTAGCGTTCACCACGTAACATAAGATCATTCAGAAAATATTGTAATAATGGCAATAATTGAATGGACATCTTTCTGTTTAACCACCATTTATGTATGCCAACATATGCTGATACTACTACTACTACTACTACTACTACTACTACTACTACTACTACTACTACTAATAATAATAATAACAAAAGCTGTTAGTCAACACTTGTCATGTTTAGGACTTCATAATTATGGTCATGGTGTGCATTGCTTAAATCTGACACTTTAGTGCACTCAATGGATGGTAGCACAAGTCCTGCAGGCCACTGGGAACATTACATTTAACTATAATCGAAGGAGTCTCTGTAGGTCTGTGTGTGTGTGTGTGTGTGTGTGTGTGTGTGTGTGTGTGTGTGTGTGTGTGTGTGTGTGTGTGTGTGTGTGTGTGTCCATTTTCGCGACAACCCTTCATCAGATTGAACTCACACTGGGCGGGTGTATGGCTGAGGACCCAATGAAATGCAGTGTGGAGTGTGAAGTTGTTTCGGTGAGTGGTTCTGGACAAAGCTGCGAGCTGCAAGCTACTGGTGGCCGCACAGTCTGCCTGTTGGAACGGGCAGACGCATGCTTCCAATGGGCACCTTTCCAGTGCCCATTGGAAAAATTGTTCAAATGTGTATTCAAAGTAATTATTAAGCATCATACTAGTATTGGAATTAAAAATATAAATGATAAACATGTGAATACACTATACAAAGGGCTATACATCAACTATGCCCCGATGATACTAACCAAGTCAGAACAAGTGAATCAGACATGATGGTCAATACAATGGAATAAGGGGTGGTAATACAATGAATAAGGTGTGGTAATAAAATGATTAAGGTGTGGTCATACAATGATTAAGGTGTGGTAATACAACTAATAAAGTGTGGTAATTATCATTTCATCATGGATTTCTCCCATGGGCTCCTATTACAATGTATTTTGAGTTTTGGAGTAATACAGAAAACAGGCGCTGTGAACAGACATTTTGTTAGTTTGTCTGAATCATTCTGAAACATGATGACTACAATCATGTTGATGGTGTTAAATGGGAAATGCCAATAATATGCCAAAATAAATGACATCAATCAAAGCCACCACAACCCAAAATTAAAGCTCAAATTCCAATTGGCCTGTTTTGTCTTGGATAGTTGCCAGTGATTGAATTGGATAACCATCATCAACCACAGATTTCAGCTACCTGACATTGTAATGAACTAGTCATGTATATATAGTTCTGAAACGGGCCTCCAGTACAGCTGCTTGCAGAACCGCACTCACCCAAGCAACTTCACACTGGACACTGCACTGCCTTGGGCCCTCCGCTCCCGCTAACGGTGAAGTCCATCAGATGAACGGTGGTTGAAAAAAGTCAAAGTACAGACATACAGACATACATACATACACACATTGCTCTAATTATAGCTAGATACGAACAACAGATGTATCGGGAGGTCCACTTCATAACGGTGCTGTTTACATGAGAAATATCTGGATTCTACAAACTGTTTTGAATCTAGATTGTACTGCATATCGCATGTTGTGGTTTTGACGACGGCAGAAGAACATCTCTCTTGCCATCTCCATGTTTTCAAAATGAGCATTGAGGAGAGATTCCCAACCCTTGTGTTAACAGAGCCTATGATATGAGGTCTGAGCTATTGGCGTAGCTTGCTGAATGCTGATGGACCTGTTGCTAAGGTTTCTTCAAATACAAACGATGTCTTCGCAGTTTGACACTGCACAAGAAAATATGGACGTTGCGTCCGTGATGTCACCCATTTGTTCATGCATGGGTGTCGGGGGTGTAGATTTGCTTTCTACAGAGCTCACCATTCTTTACAACTAGCAATGGAAACATTCCGCATTTGGCACATTGAAGGCGAGATTTGAATGGCCGCCTCACAGCAGTCTATGGTCAGGCATCTCTCTATGTATGCCCCGTCTGTTCTTCGATTTTCTCGACTTTCGCGAATTGTTCATCAGAGCGACTTCACGCTTGGCAGGTGTATTGCTGAGGACCCAAGGGGCTGCAGTGTCAAGTGTGAGCTCTTGAGGTCTGCGAGACATATTAATGAGTAGTGCGTTAGTACACTTGGTGTAATATTACTGAGAGGGAACCCCAATGAACTGTTACACTGTGGGTGTATTGCTGAGGACCTAAGGAAGTGCAGTGTCGAGTGAAGATTTTTAGGGGGAGCAGTTCTCCAGTTCTCCAGTTCTCCGGTTCTCCGCGAGAGGAACTACATGCTACTGTCTTCCACATGAGACTCGTAAACAGGATGCCTCGTGAAATCACCTAAAATATGTCCAGTTTCTGCACCATATTGATGTGTTTTGTAATGTTTTAATGTCTCTTGGTGTGTGTTGTTAATGTACATAGCGTATGTTTTGTATGTATCTGCCAAGTGAAGAGCAATTTTCCACCTGTGTGGACAATATTATTACGTTGTGTTGTATTGTATCAGTGTGGGACACAACATGTGTGGGGATGTTCATTTGTTAACATGGGCACCACAATAAAAAAAATTGAATTATATAAATAATAATTCAATAACAATAACAATAATAATAATAATAATAACATACATACATACATACATACATACATAAATAAAAACCATTAGGATAATTACCATTCAATTATTAATCAGTATTTGATCAACTTATGGGTAATGCATGAGTTGTTTAGTCAATAGTCCTTGAACTGTATCGGACTTTGTAAAGCATTTACTATCGTACACTATAGTATATTTCAAATTCAAAACACATATTCATGAGCGGCTCAACCTGCTCGTGTAGTCCATTGTAGTGTAGTCCATGTAGGCTATACACCTCGTAGCGACCCGGGTTTGATTCCTGCCCGTGGTCCTATGCTACATGTCATTTCCTCTCTTCTACAACCCAACTTCCTGTCTCTCTTTCACTGTCCTGCCCTTGAAGTCATAGAAGCCCTAAAAGCCTTTAAAACACATCTTCATTTGGATATAAAATAACAATTCAAAACTTGTTTCTCAAGAAGTGACCTATTTGGGAGATATTTTAAAGACCCACTCAGACCATTACCATGACATCTCATCTTGAACATAGCTCGTCCATTTCTTCACTTATTACTTCTACTATAAGGAATGGACATTAAATCAGCATGTTTACCCATGCACCAATAATTATGAATAAGATGAATAAGGTGGTATTCCAAAAGTGAAAAGTGTAATGCATATTTCAATATAATCTATCGTTATAGAGAGAACAGACAGACAGGTCATCTTTTGAATAGATGACCTGTCTGTCTGTTCATTGAAATATGCTTGACATTTGTACTTATTTCAAAAAAGATTTTCCTCATTATGATAACAATGTCTAATATAATGTCATATTGATTATATTATATTAGGATAGATGATAATGCAGAATTTGACAACTGAATCAAAAGTGTCTGTGTATGTATATATTTATCGTATATCAAAGAAATAAAATAATCATAGGATTAAACAGATTCCAAAGGGCAGCAAATGTTTTATAATATTCTAAGGACATCTTTTTTCTAGTTGACTATTTTAATCTGCAAATGTACATTTTCTGCTGAAGAATATTCTTAATGTGGTTAAGTTTGAATTAGATTTAGAATTTGTATATATATATATATTTAATTTTAATATTAAAGAATATGTTTGGAGCCTGAATAAGAGAATAATTTGTAAAATGTTTAAGTGTAGTGTAGCGGCTATACATATATACAGTATAATGTAATATATCATTATTTTGGGGGTTTGTTTTATATATTTTTTGTGGTGGTGGTTTTGGGCGACGTAAAGCCACGACTGACTCGTCCACATTTATGGACATAAGGTCCTGAAGAAGAAAAAAATGAAAGTGGACAAAAAGGCTGTGACCTTGCACCGTGCTCATAAATAACATTCACCAGCGACTCAAGGCTGAGCTTGTGGTCGGTTTTTGGCGATCTACTCTGACTGCAGGCGCGGTTATTTACTTTCTAATGGATTCCGGATGGTTTTGTGTTGCTAACCTTGATGAAAAGCTAATAGAGACGTGAGGAAGAGTTCAAAGCAGAACGTGACCTAAATAGCAGCTAGATCCCGGTCAGCAGTTGACCTGTTTCAGACGGCATCCATCACATTTTCATATTCCCTGGATCTAGCTTGTGGCTTTCACTGAGGAGGGAATTCGGAGTGACATACACCACCTCATACACTGTACATCAGTCGTGTTTGAAAGCACATTAGAATATAAAGACATAGGGACACCAAACATATTAAAATATGAAATCAGTATTTAGGTCTCTGGGCTATCTTTCGACTGTAAATTTCATATCTCAATGCCTTCTCGCGCCGTCTCCTCCTGCTTGATCTAATGCAGGTACCGCGACTGAAATAGCTTGCTATCAATATCCCAAAAAAAAAGATCAGCAGAGCATGCAGGCAGAGGCACAATGGTCAAAATACAGCTCCGATACTAAAGTGTGGGGGGGTTTGGGGAGCAGGGGACGGCTCTTCAGCATCCATTCAAACCCATCTCTGACATATTCCATGGCCTTGAAGTCTCTATAGAGTGTGGCTGCGTGCGCCCGCTCTCTCCCCGCGCTTTGTTTACGGACCGCGGCTTGTTACTATAAAGCCCGGCACGGAGCCTGAAGAGATGTGGGCCCAAGATGTTTTATCTCTTGTCAGGGCACTGCTTCAATTAAATTAATGGAATCCATTCAGGTCCTCCTCTCTCTCTCTCTCCCGTCCCCCCCACCCCGCCTCCCACCCCTTTTTTCCCCTCCTTTCAGGCCCTGGCCCTAAGTAAAGAGAATACATTAAAAACATTGTGGTGCCTCAAGATGGTACATCATAGTATTAGCTCAAGCCAGTCATTTTTCCTCTACAGCGTTTTTTTCTCTCTCCTCTCTCTCTCTCTCTCTCTCTCTCTCTCTCTCTCTCTCTCTCTCTCTCTCTCTCTCTCTCTCTCTCTCTCTCTCTCTCTCTCTCTGAATTAAATAATCTGCCGAATCTTCGGAAAAAAAGTTTGTCATCGATGTGTCGTTGCTCGACTATGAAAACGTGTTCCTTTGTTAATTTCTTTGCACATTTTTTATATCATATCAATTATATGTTTTTATTTTGCATGATATGGTTATAAATCTAATCTTATAATGCATATATAATAATACATATTGTATGTTATCATATAATACATATCTTTAATACATTTTTTGTATTCTATCTGAGACCTCATCCAAGCTTTAAACTCGGCTTTGTCCGGCTGCTTAATATCAAACAAATAGCAGCTAATAATTGATTGTACATGTTTATTTATTAGTTATTTATGCAAACCATGACATCACTGTGCAAATACCAATAGAGTGCAAATCATTTAGACGGCCCTGTTGGTTATCATATTTTCTATTAGGTTCCCACTGGTGAAGATAAGGACCACAATGAGCACCTAGGGGAGACGGTGATGGATGGCTAATCATAAATCCTGTTTTCTAGCACCTGGATGCATGGGAAGGCAAAGGAGTGGATGGCATGACAACACTGATGCTTAATACTGAGCCAGTTGTTCAGCACACGGTAATCCGCTAAATCTAAATAGTTCAAAAGAAAATCATTTCTTTTGGGGCTCAGAGTCTGAAATCGTCAGTGTGTCCACTGACAACCCAATTGATTTGAGAGGCGAAAGACAGGAAAGCAGGTATTATAACAATCCACGTCTTTGCAATGGTAGAGCTCTCTAATCACGCCTCTGGTCCACCGCTGAATGGACGGACAGGAAAATTACCTGTCAGCTGTCAGGGCTAAAATTACTGGCAAAGATGTGTTATAGCTAGCACTCACATTCTCCCTCCGTGGTCTTGTGTGTTCTGCACATTGAAATTAGGGATGATTACGGGCCGAGGTGCATGGCCGGGATTTAGCGGGGCTTCGCCCGCTGTAACGTGACAGTATAAATACTTTGCTCCGACTGAGCCTCCTATATCTGTAGGAACAACTGACACAGGGACGTGTTTAAAGGCTGCCCTTGGCTATTAAGCTTTGCAAGATGGCCATGGATCGGATCGCGATGAGTCAAAGCGCGAAACATGTATTTTATGTTTACTGAAAATGTTGTCAGGTTGGACTTTCACACTAGGGTGCACGTCTGTCAAAGATTGTTTCAAGTCGAAACTTTTCTATCAATAAAGTCGACGTAACGCGTCGTTGATGACGTCATCACATACACACGCACACAAAAAACACAGACAGAATGGGCTGTCCATAAAAAAAAAGCACGGGTATCCTCTGAGCAAACAGCCGCTCGAAATCGCTTAATTTTCCCCCCACCGGCCACCGCTTTTGTGCCAAGTCCCGCCAAATATCTTAAAGTGTAAAAAAAATTACCAAAAAAAATTACAATCTTCTTAAAGTGTGAAATCACGTGGTCAACGACGTGTCGACGTCTCCCAGTCGACTTGTGGTAGTGACGTCGACGCGCCGATTAGTCGACTTTTCTGTGCAAGCCCTACTTCACACTAAACAAACATGTTCAGTATGAATATGAAGCAAAATGCCTCTTCATTCTCGGGAGTGTATCCACAAAGCTCCGGTAATCCCCTGACTATTAAAAATGCATTGATAAGTGTAACTGACACCACGTGTGGGAGTCATCTTTTTGTATTTGACAGAAATGACAATCATGGCCAAAGAAAATAAATTAATACAAATTATAACACAAATAACACACGTTTATAAATGCCTTGTGAGGAAAGCTGTACCAAGTTGATTTGTGTTCTGCAGAAGGTTCTCCTATATTTTCAGCACCCATGTCTTAAAAGAACAGCACCGGACGGGACCCAACTGCTGCGGATATAAACTAAAGAAACGTAGAATTCAGCGATCCAGGAGATCCAGGAAAAGCTTAATCTGGGCAAAGGGCTAAAATTACTAATTGGTTTACTGATCAGTTGTACTTTGTTCGATTGATTTGCAATTAATTCTGGTTTGCGGTGCGTGGAAGACAGTGGCTGGCGCCAACCTTGAGGCGCGTGGATACCTTATACTCACTTAGAGGGTGACGGTGGGGTGGGGGGGCGGGGGTGGAAGACATCAATACATTGTTGTGAGTCTGGTGCAGGAGTTACGCTGACAGTGTCTTCTTCATCCGTTAGGGCGAGGGGACGGAGTGTATGGAACGATACATTTTCTGTCCGTTTTAAAAGGGATGTGATGGATGATTTATCCCTCTAAAGTGCAGGTGGGGTGGTGTGGTGTGTTACTGTGATCCTGTAGCTCCATTAGTATGATCCTAGGCGCTGTGGAGACGCTTTATACTCCGCGGGGATGTGTTACACACAGTTGGCCGGCGAATATGGCGCGTTTCTTTTGCCGATGATATCACTGTATAAATATGCCAGTCGTGGTTGAGCAGGCAGTGTCATCCAGTGTATATATGCATACGCACTTTTCAAAATACTTTACAGGTAAATGTAACGCAACGCAATTCTACTTCTCCGGTCACATCAGGAGGATCACAACTGAATGAATCCTTAGAATTGTAAAAAATTTGGTATTCAATGGAGCGAGGTGCTGGTGAATTAATGAAACCTTGGGCTGTGAGCATGACCGCGATCCCCGACTGTTAGCGCCACAAACACTTCCACTCATCAAACGCTTTACTGAAGGTCACCTTGACGCTGAGAAAGAGAGAGCATCTCTCAACTGCTAAAGCATCGCTGGATACTAGTCTTTATACAATTCAGCACTTGAGAAAAAACATGGGTTTTTGTTCCATAAAAATGGTGGTCTTTCAAAGCTGTAATTAAGGAACACTACTTCTATATTAAAACTTGTCGAAATGAAAATGTTATTCATGGCAGTGACTCTTAACTTAGCTTGTGTCATCTGGACTCAGTGGAGTGTAGCCTGGTTTCAGGTGATGAGACCTCTCAAGCCCGACTGCCCCCATCTCCAGGACTGGGACGGGGAAGCTAACTCACAGTGTCGCTAGCTTTAAATCTGCTTTATTTTGCAAGTCACCTGCTGTGCTTTTCTGTGAAGATCAATCGATTTTTCTATCTCTTGGACTAAGGCCCTCTACGGTCCTCGTACCCCTGACCCCTCTGCACTATACCTGTTTTAAGTGTAGTGTGTATCCATTTGACAATAGGTGTAGTAGTGGCGTTTTTTGTTCTCCAGGTAGCCCTACAAATGGAGTAAGTGCAGACGCATCTTCATTCGTAGGTAGGGGTTGAAGAATGCATTTCACATTTCCTTGTATGTGTTTTACCCGCCATGCCATTTGGAGGCACCACTACAACGGAGTGGTGTCTCCAAATTGAGCCGGAGGGTGTAGGCAAATGAGACCACAAGCTACGTGAAACTAGACTTACTGTTTCCACTGCATGTCATCCATCATGCTGCCCATGTGTCTGCCAGAGAAGCCGCCGTCCGTTTTAATTTCCCGCCGGGGACTACTTTAGAAGTCCTTCACTCAACGCATCTCGTCTGTAACATTCAATCCCATGCTGACATCAGATTATGTGGTCGTTTTGCCCATTTTACTCCATGTGCCTCCATTAACTGGCCTGCCTTTCCCCTTTAACTACCCACCAACACCAGCAGGCAGCTGTGGTAGGTCTGCTTTGCTGGGTTGTAGCCCTGGTCACTACTGTCTCCGTGTATCCCTCTGTATAGAGATGATGCCAAGAGAGGGTCTAGTTTGTGACCCCTCGGTTTTCTTTGGGTCTATATATTCTACTTTCACTTCTCATATAACTACATTTCTGACGGGTTGTTATTTTAGCTAGCCACTGTTAGAGTATATAGATATGTGCAGTATGGTAGGCCGACAACGTGAGTGTGTTCACCAATTTTCTATGACAAATGCTCAATAAGACAAAACACTTTTTATGTATGGTCAATAATGACTTCTAAAAAAATCACGATAATAAAATGATCCTCAACAATAACACTCTCTCACCGCACACACATCCCCACTACAGAGGAAACAAAGATAAGCTAAAGACTAGAGATTAAGAAACATAATGCAAGAGAGAGAGAGAGAGAGAGAGAGAGAGAGAGAGAGAGAGAGAGAGAGAGAGAGAGAGAGAGAGAGAGAGAGAGAACAGAGAACAGAGAACAGAAGAGTGAGAACAGAGCCGAGAGAATCCTGACCACAGATGCCTTCTTGGGTCTAGACTGTTAGCTTTTTAGCATCTGCCGTGCAGCGATCAGGTTACTGAATGTAAACGTGAGTGGCCCAGGGAGCTGGGAGGTTGCAGCCGCCGTCGCCACATTAGGAGACACGTTCTGCAGCCCGGGCCCCCCGGGGGCCGCAGGAGCAGGTTCTCTGGCTCCAGCACCGTCCACGTGAGTGGGGGGGGGGCTATCCGTCACAGACGTCACTGTGTCTGACCGACCACCCAACTAGAGAGCCTGATCTCCAACATACAACAACCCCCCCCCCCCCCCACTAGCACCCCAATGCTTTCGCTACCACCACAGCTGTGTGACAGATTCACCCACACACATCAACAAGCACCAACTTACATTTACATCCACAGCATTTAACTGTTGCTCAAAGCGATGTACAATAAGTACATTTGTCCAAAGAGAGAACAACAATATATCACTGACTGCAATTCATGTTGCGTGGGTTTGATGGTACCCATAGTATACAATTGGGAGGGTTTTACATGATGACATTTTTTACATGCACATTCCAGCCAGTTTTTATCAAATTAATTACACAATCAATCATCATTCTGGAACAAAATTTCCAAATAATGGCAAAAAAGTTTCATATTGTCAAAATGGCAATTCCAAGTCAGCGAGAGGGGGTGGATACTGCATATTGACACCATTCAAGTCCTATTTTCTCTACTGGGGACTTATTAGTACTTTGGTGTTATTTTCGCTGATGTAAGAGTTGGTCCCCTTGCACTATTTCTAGAACATAAGCCCTCCTGCCTCCATCAGACTCTTGATTAATCATGCAGCGTACTTTAACCCAGACATCCCATGGCCTATTGAATTGGCGCAGTAATTGGCAAGCTCACTCAAACTCAGGAGAATAGACATGAGGCTGGAAAAACAATAAGTGAGGACTCCATTATGGAATGCCGGCTGAAAGAGTTGCAAGTATGCAAGAATTTTGCTAATCTGAATAAAAGCACCGTCTCCTTAACCACTAAATAGTGAGTGACTGTGAGACATCTTTAATTCCCATGTACCTGTACTTCCTTATTTAAGCAACTGTTTGTCTCGTCTCGCAGAGCCGCACAGACTGGTGGAAGATTTGCATGTGGGGAAGCAAGCCCAGGCATAACAATGGCACCACATAAAACAATAAAAGCATGCCCCTGCCCAAACTCCCCTCAGCAAAGGGAGACAATCCTGCTCCATGTTTTCCGGCTCCATGGTCTCCCGGTCGACATCGTCTCTGATTGGGGACCTCAGTTCACATATGTGTTTTGGAGGGAGTTCTGTGACCTGCTTGGAGCCACGGTCACACTGTCTTCTGGGTTTCACCCCCAGTCCAATGGAAAATCCGAATGGATGCCCCCCTGCCTGTGGACTATATGTCCTGTTGTGTTGGAGGTACTGGAGGTACCCTGTACCTCCAGAGAACTATTATTAAATGTAATTTCCAAACGTTTCCCTTGTTGTGCTGCAATTGGGTCCTACACACACCCGTTACAGGTAGGACTAACCTGCCCACAGGTATGCCCGTTCACATAGTAAATTGTATGTTAATTGTCAATACAAACTTTAAATAAATCAATAAAAGGGAAATCTGAGAAGGAAGGTTCTAGTGCCAAATGTACTTACTTCTTCCTTATGTCTCTGTGGTGGCCTCCCACCTCCATCCATCATCACATCCCAGAAGACACTGTATGAAGGGTTATCACAGTGTTTTTTTTTAACAAAAATTTGAAAGAATTAAAAATAGTAATCAGCAATATTTAAAATATAGCCATACTTTTTTAGCCATACTGTGGTGGATAAAGTGTATTATATAATTGAATAGTAACCTGGGGGGCTCCAACTGAAAATAATGCATAGAGCTACATACTCCATATTTCCCAGCTGAATTAAAAGGTTGAGGAAGCGCTTATTAGACACAGCGCTGATGGCTCCGGTGGAGCCGAGCCGTAACTACAGCAAAATATACACTGCAAAAAAGAATCACAGGAAAAGTTTAATCATTGACGCCACTGGTCCAGTTGATTCTCCATTAATGGAGAATGCAAATCCTGGACCAATGGCATCAATCATCCAACTAAGTTACATTCAAAAAGTTACTATTAGAAAGAGCAGAGTTTGACTGTCCCCCTTTTAGGTTTGCATGATGACAAGGAAGAGGAAAAGTTGTCCCCCATCCACTTGTATGTGTGTAGTTAATTGATGGTTGGGAAAAGACTAAAGACCTGCAACTGTTACGATCTCGGCCGTGCCTCTTGTTTTTCTATGTACCTCTACCTGTCTGTCTCTGTCTGTTTGTGTCTGTCTGTGTGTTGTGTTTTCGGATTCTCACCTGGTCTACCCCGCACACCTTTCATCCCACTCATCGCCAGATCGTTGATTCAGCCACTGTGGTATCCCTCGCTTCCGACTCCTAGAATTCATTATTTTCCTTTTTCAAAAAGTACCGTTTAACTCTTCTGCGGGGAACGTCTCCTAACAAAAAGAAGAACAAAAGAGATCTTTCAGGGACAATGTTGACATTCTTATCCGTGTTGAATCCAACTGCTGTGGTGCAGAGCTGTGAGTGGTGGCGGGCCTATAGTACTCCATGAAGTTGAAGCGATTCACTTGTGTCAATGAAACATATGACATCATTGAAGATGTCTACATTAGTTTATACAAAGGATAACTCTGGAGAATAATTAACCAGGGTGATTAGTCGAGGCATCGCACTGTATATTACCCCTCATTGATTTTGATGCCATGTCGTTAACGTTACCTTCAGCTCTCAGGATTATATTTATCTTTATGTGTGCCACTTCCAAGGTAACATTCTATTCATTATACATGCAGCAATTACAAAAACAAGGAATAGTTGCTGGATTGTGGACGGATTATCTGATTCTGATTCTGATAACACAGAAATGAATGTCTGTCTGCTTCCTTTGATCAGCACTGCCACCAACCCTACAATATTCTCTCTCTCTCTTGCATACTATGTGTAGACCGTATTAAACAACCAAGTCATTCACTCCTTATGATATGGAAGGTGTAAAGTGGGTAATCGTAGGAAGGCACCGGCTCAATGAACACTGCACTATATTTTAACCACTCTATAGTCATTCAGTTCTTTATCTCCACAGGACGCATTGCCTCAGCCCCGGTGGCTCGCCTCGGCTGATCATCAACTTAGGTTCTTTTTTTCATTTAGTTTTTTTACTTATGATTTATTTGCTTTTGTGCAACACGCCATTATAATAACACTGCTCGAAATAACAACCCTAACTAATGTATCTATGGACAGCCTTCACGTGTGGCCGTACGATATACACACACAAAAGGGACGACTGGTTGCTAGGAGGACAATAGCACCCGCGATGTCATTAGGGGACAGCGAGAGATGTGTGCCGCCTCCCGCTATCAGGACACTGTATGAATGGAGCGGGGTGGTGGGTGGGGTGGGTGGGGGTGGGTGGAGGTGGGTGGGTGGGGGTGGGTGGGTTCTATTAAAGGCAGCCGTGGTCATGAGAGTACATGTGTGGCAGACATGCAAGCACAGTCATGACTAGGCCTGCACCGCTCTTTCATTCTTTCTTTTGTGAATATCTGCGTGTGTGTGTGTGTGTGTGTATACTTAGAGGCGTTTATACATTTTACTAATTTATTTTCTTTATTTTTCCCTTTTTTTCATGTATTCATTCATTCATTTCTTTATTTTTTTTGGTCTTTTGTTTTTTATTTGGATTTTGAATAGTCAAAAAATGTGTTGTGTTGTGTTCTCCGAGGCGACGGCGGACGGGGAAGAGGGGGTATTATTTGGCGCTGCCTCCAATGGTATCTTGTGTCCCTTTGAAGGAAGAGAGGCAGCAGATACGCAGGGAAAAATGAGGAAATTGCTCTACCTTTCCATCATTTTGTCTGGCTATTTTGAGTCAAATTAGATCAAGGGTGTTACAATCCTGTCTTGTGAAAAAAAATCAAACACAAAGAGACGCATTTGGTTAGGATGCACCCGTCGTGGAATCCAAACAGATTTGCAACAAAAAGCACTTTCTCTGTTTCCTTGCTTTTGTCAAAAATGTCCCACAAATTTCTATAAATTACATCAAGCTGAAGCAGGCGGGGCAGTCTGAAAAAGTATGGCGTAGTCTGTTCCTGTTGTTGGCACAGCAATCTTTCTGTAATTATTGTGCTAAATTTCACTTTACAAAACGCAAAAGTTAAACAACCAATAGGCCTAGATGTGGCCTGGTCAGGTTATCATTTCGTTTGAATATTTAAATCACGTGTGTTACTTAAGTGTGTTATATTAAGTATTTCTATCACAATTTCAGTAGACTACACAGATTATCTCAGTGTATACAGTATATTGTGACAGAAAGCTAACTTGGTTGTGTACATATTCTTGGGGGGTCCATTTGCATATGTATTCTGATGACATATGAATTCTCACATTTGTATTCTGACATACAGTATGTATTCCAACATACGTATTCTGACATATCTATTGAGACATACAGGTACATGTATCTATTCAGACATATGTATTCAGACATACAGTATACAACGAACATATGCACTGAATCACTGAAAGACACCCAGTGCACAGTTGATCAGATGCAAGAATTGTTTGGATATTTTCTTGTTGAAAAGTTTAAATACTGATTGAAGTTTTTAAAATCGCTATCTGTACTTAATTTAATGGTGAGCAGGTATCAGAACTTTTAACTTTGATCCTACTTCAGTGGGCCGACACATGGGTCAGAGGAGACATATTAAAAACTCATCCACTTGTGCATTCAATGTAATTATTATTGTGAGTTGGGTTCCATGGCAGCAGTGACCACTTTATCTCGGCTGAGAGGTGGAAACTGTACATTGATGGACCTGCTGTAATAACCTCACCAACCCGGTACCAAGAGCCTGTCCTCAACACGAGAACATTCCATTCAAACATTTACCACTCAACAGTGTAGAATGAGAGTTGGGTCTACTAATTAAGTTTTAGTGGAGAACTGAGTAGAAGCTGGATGGATCAGTAGACCTCTGAAACAATTACTTTATTGGATAACTTTGTAAAACAAAGACAAGGTTAGTGATAGACCTAGACATTGGGGGAAAATAGTTTAGTTTATATTTAGACTAAGACTGCCCTCTGCTGTAGTTAATACAAGAATATACGTATATAAGAATATATAATGTATAATAACATATAATGCTTCATATAATCTTCACACCATAATAAGATATAACGATGGATAGCGATGGATTTACTTTGAGAGTGAGACTTTTATTTTCGTAAAAATTAGCAATAGGAGAGATGTTGGGTGAAATAGCGATGCTATCGGACAAAAGCCCCGTATTTGCATGCAAGCATCTTATTGGACCTCCTGTCCGCCACATTTGCATATCACAGACTGACAACTTACAATGCCATACGGTGAAGTACATTGACAATTTAGATTACCTGACCATTTGAAACAGTCTTGAGCATAGAAGCCACCGTATGTGGCCCAACACAACACAGTTAAACAGCAAAGACTGAATAGATCACGAATGAGATTATAGATTTACATTTGGAGGTGGTCAAGTGGCATGTGTGGAAGCATTAAAAGCCGACTGTAACATCTGGGCCGTGATGAATCCAACTATAAGTCAGTCTAAAGAACGCTAGCGGCTAAAAGCAGATTAAGAGGCTTAGCTCATGATCGCTGCTTGAAAGGATAACCTTAGAGTAGATGTGACGATGGAGACACACAATTCCAGTGAGATAAGTCGTAAAGATTCATTATTGCGTGTCGTACACATTATTATCCTGTATGTGTATGTAAAAATGCACAATGCCGAAGATAAACAAAGCTGATAATAGGATAAATGCACATTTTAATCCTGGTCACGGTCACGGGTCAGTTGAGGTGATGGACATAAGGCAGAAGGGATGCCAGTCTCTCACTCACTCACACACACACACAGCACATAAAGCACACACAGCACACACACACACACACACACACACACACCAGAGCCAACACCGAGCAGTTATTGTTGTATAGAATGTGGTCATCATATGAAACACAAACAAGTCCACAGCTGGTGTGTTCAGACTTAGCACCCCATGTGTACCACTGTACTTCTGTCAATAATAACATACAATGAGCATTAATGCAATACAGGAACATTGGTATTACTGATCATTTCTCTTTGAACTGCACTAAGTGATATAAACCCCTCCCCCACTGCCCCTCCATAGTCTCCCATAGAGTTTGCAAATTAATCTTAATTTTCTGCGGGCGCCATTTCTCATTGCCTATGAAGTATTAGATTACGTACAAAGAGGCACTGGTCTGAGGAGTCGCTATCGGGGACTATTTGAATAGCCCTGTGCCCTCTTAGACCTCCTTTTGTTTAGCTGGAGTTGGCTGTGTGTGTGTGTGTTTGCATGCATGTGTGTGTGTGTGTGTGTGCGTGCGTGCGTGCGTAAAGCCACACCTGTGCGTGTGTGCATGCCTGTGTGTGCATGCATGTGTGTGTGTGTGTTTATGTGTGTGCGTGCATGCATGTGTGCGTGCTTGCTTGCTTGCATGCTGTGTGTGTGTGTGTTTGTTTGTTTGTGTCTGAAGGTCGGGGCAGATCCTTCCACAGAATGTCCAAGAGCACACCTGTTTTTAATTATTTCTCAGATTATTAATTTGCCTCTTTAATTTGCCACATGTTTAATTAGTGTGCACATGTCCTGCATTGTAGTGCTACCATCTGCGTCACTCCCAATGCAGTGAATGATCACCAAGTCACGGTGTTTATTAGGCCCCTATGCATTAATAGCTAAAGACCCAGCTACACGGACTTGCGACTTAGATACAAGAAAACAGAACCTTCTGGGGAAGAAAGAATTATATCTATCCAGAGCTGCTATGTACACTGTGGTTCTTGCAACATGTAATTGAACTGTTCGAATTCTGATCGACAGCTAAGTCGTGTCACTGGAAGCATCGGAGCTCGAGTCTGCCAGCATCATGCCAAAACAGGTCTGTTGACTGGAAGATTAGCATATCGAAAGAAGCCCTTGACTGTATGTTGAACTACAACATGCTGAGAACTTGGCAGTACACGGGGTGAGAGAGAGAGAGAGAGAGAGCAGAGAGAGATAGAAGAGAGAGAGATGAGAGAGAGAGAGAGAGAGAATGAGAGAGAGACAGAGAGAGAGAGAGAGAGAGGTGTTTCACAGTGACGTGTGGTGAGGTCAGTTGTGTCTGGCACTGAATATGCAAATCCAGATTTACATACACAACAGTAAAGCATACACAACTGTTATCAATTGTAGCTTACGACCAGAGTTTCTGATGAACTGTCGACAATTATGACCTTCTCAAAAATGCCATCACACCTCCTAACCCGGTTTACAAACCCAGTCAAACCCAGTCAAACCGCCCATAAACCAGCTCAAATGGACTCATTTTCAATAAAAAAAAGAGCAATGTGAATCGTATACGTCCCACAATTTCAACATTTTGGGCACTAAATTACGAAAAGGAAAGGATTTTGTGTTTCATAATATCAAATCATCATTTCCAATTAAGATGCAAACTCACCGAAAGTTATCGTTCATAATAACGTTCTGAGATCGGAGGTCTGGAGACTTTTTTGCTCTTTNCGAATGTTACCCTGTTGTCATCAAGTGCTGGTGTTGTCCCTCTCGTTATTATATGTCCAGGCCCCCACCGAATTATGGAGAAATACAACTTCGAACTGTTGAAACGTCGGATTAAGTTCATTCGGTAGTCATTCGCGCGTACGCATGCCCCCCCAAGCCAAGAGCGCTGCCCGTAGTGACGCGAGCTCCCGCCTTCACCTCCACGCGCATGGTGGAGGTGAAGTCATTGGCGTATAAAACATTGAAACGTGTGTCAAAGTCTTAAAGATTGTTATTTCCTTCTTCGAAAATTGAGTTTGGTATTGCAGCAGCACACACAGCAGGCATGTGTCATACATGATAGCTACACTTACTTTCATAACCATGTTGTACCTAACGAGACAAACAGTATAAAATGCATGTAGTCCTGCAGAAAAAAAACATATACTTTTAAAACACATCATTACAATCAAAACTGACGCTGAAAAAGACAAGCTGTAGCTGTCATCTGGAGCTATATGGGCCTATGGGTGAAATGAACCTTTATGAAATTGCAAGCACCACCTGCCAGCGGGATTCAAATTAGGAAGAGGCCTGCCGTTCCCTCAATGGAAACCATTTTCCTTTCATTAGTGAGCACTTGAACAGTATGCAGTGATTGGGCAGGGAAAGACTGAAGAAAACCATATGAAGGCCCAGTAGAGCATGCAAACACGATGTTTGTAATGTAATGATTTAGGATATGTACACAAATGGCAAACAAACACAAAATGCATACACATACAAGCAAACAAATTCCACTTGTTTGTTTGCATTTATGTGACTCAAGCAAATGTAAACGTTTCAAATGGGATTTTATGTTAAAACATGTCATTGGATGGCACATAGTTAATGGAAAAATAGAAATATGTATTGTTATTAAAATTAATAACAATAATTCATCTTTTTCTGTTTATTACATTTTAACTATCTCCAACAATATACAATGCGTGCTACACTATACAGAGTATAGGGATCCACCCACCCCCCACCCTCCAACCCTAACCCTTAGCCCCACGCACACACACACGCACACGCACACACGCACACACACACACACACACACACACCCACCAGCACCACCCAGTGCCTTATTCTCACTTAAAGAGCGCCTCTGAAGTCAACTCCTCAGTCATGTTTTGCCCCACCGGGACGTCTCATTTGATTCTCTCCTCTCTAATCATAATTCCCCCCTTTTATTTTTTTTTACACAGCTGTCGCTTATGTGAAGCAGATCATCCGGACCCCCACTCATCCACACACCACCAGCCACCGCCAGCCACCACCAGCCACCACCGCCCTCCCCTGTCTCCCCTCTCCTGTCTCTCTCCCCCCCGCTACACTCAGACCCTCCTCAGCCCCTGTCAAGACACAATCTTGGCGGCCCCGGCGTTCGCCACGGGTCAGCACATTGCGTTCCACAAATCCCCGCTGTTTGCCGAGGAATCAGGGACTGCTGCAAATTTACATCTCACAGAAGCATTTTCCCCTCCATTTGTTAGCGTGGCAGGTCAGTGCGCTGCTCGGCGAACAGAGAGGAAAAGATAATGGCTCCGGCGCGCTGCTGCCTCCATATTTATTACGCACTCAGCCGCTCTGACCTTGTTGAGGCCTTGGGATGCATTCGCTTTTTTTCCCCTCCCCCCCCCCCCCCTCTCTCTCTTTTTTGTTTGCCCGTAGTATTTTAGTAACACCGGTCGGTTAGTCAGTTGTCTGTTTCTCTGATCCTGTGGTGTCTGAGGTAGTTCAGCTCTTGTCAGTTCATATTTTAGGACTTTTGCTGTCATATATGGGTCAAACTATGTATGTGTATGGCTCTTATGTCTTATTTACATTGTTGGTCTGATTGAATGTTTTTGATCGAGACACCGGACACAATCTGCCAGATAGTCTGTACCAGGCCTGAGACACAGCGTCATGTTCTAGCCTCGTTTCAGGATGCAGATCCCAACCACCGACCACAACATCCATCAGTTTCAGATCCAAAACCTTTATTAGAGGCACGTTCTAATAAGGCATTTTTCTGTTATCCACATAAGATCCAAACTTTTGTTGTTGTTGTTGTTGTTGTCTACCGATGTGCATGTTCAGGTGCAAACCGTTTGTCTTGGGGGTGTTTTGAGGCTGTCCATTGGAAACTAAGACTGTAAAATCAACTTAGAAACTGTACATCTTGACTTTCGTGGTGTGCAAAAAAAACCATGAAAGCCACTGGTGCAGAAGAGATCACAGTGTCCAAAGAATTGTTTACACTGGTGCGCTGGCGTCCCCCACTTAGTGAAACAGGAAGTGGATCGGGTGCATTTATGTCAGCCAATCAGCACACGGAAAGATAAAGGAGAAAGCGCTCCAACCTGAGTCCAAAATGAAAAAAACTATAAAATGTCATCCATTTTTCAAACTTTCAATTTAAAAGAAAGAAAGAGAAGATATGTTGCTTTAATGTGTTTACATTCCCATCGTGACCATATTAGAGGTTTTTACAATACAATACAATAGATAATTGATTCTGAAAGTAGGCCTATACAGTATATTTTAAGCAATGCAACACAATGTGGATTGTAGTCAGCCTCTGCCATTAAAACACTAACATCCCTTTACAACCAAACCATCAAAGTTCTGGCCAAGAAACCACTATGCTTTCATCACTGCAATATCCGAGAGAAATATAGTCTTCTCAGTTTTGACAATTTCATTAATTACTCCAACCTCACCCTTACATTTAAATGTCTCCACCATCTAGCTCCACCCATTTTCAACACCTTAACAACTAGACTTCAGTAGACTTCATTATACTGCCACTAACACCCGAAGTACATGAGAAATGCATTCTCAATTAAAGGCACAACCCTCTGGAATTCCCTACCTGCGAGTTCAAAGCAGATTTAGGACATTAAAATGTTCTCTATAACAGTTAAGTCCTGGCTAAAATTAGACAAGAACTGTTTGTTGCTGTATTATCTTGGAGGGTTGTTTTCTTGGTTGTTTGGGGGGTTGTTTTCTTGCTTTTGATTATGTTACGCACTGATTTTAAGGTTTTAAAAATGTAACAGGTAATCTTAATGACTGCTGAACTATCAATGCCCACCAAGGGACTGGTGTTGGAAATTAGCTTCGGCTATAAACACGTGTACAGTACATCGATCATTGTTTCTGCAACTGTCAATGTTCTCTGTACTTGTCCCTTACAAATAAAATAAATAAATAAATAAAATAAAATCTTTATCGTCTATATTTTATTTAGGTGTATTTTTATTAAGATTACTTAAACTATATGTACTTAAGATCATCACATGTATAAGACATGCGATGACGACCGCTCCAAAACGGTGGAGCGGTCGTCGAGTGGAAGGTGCCATGCAACCTGGGCTGTTAATGGCATCCTGACAAATAGATGTTTTTTTCTCTGGCAAATATTTATTCACTCTCGCTATCTGGCATCATGTCACTTTATCACTGTTCAAACAACTTGTGTAAGCAACTTTGGTATGGGGGGGGGGGGGGGGGGAGCAGGTGAGCAGGTACCTGACACTCGATCCCAGAGGACACTGGGTGGCGTTTAGCAACAGGACAAGGGCACTGTATATAACCTTAGATACAGTCTATGTGACCGATGAAAAAGTTGGATTAAAGGTGCATTGCACTCATTAAATTTTGTGATATTATCATTATTATGGTTTGATCAATTGAAGAAAACATTTAAATAAATGTTGAATTTAATAAAACATAATTGCAAGAAATTATGGAATAAATGAGAATCATTGAATTGTTGAATGCATGTAAATGAGATTTTACGCAGCTTTATGAGTGCTCTAGTGTTCATTGTTTGAACACTAGATGCAAACTGTATGTTTTTTTCCACAAATAATATTTGTAAGCAGGCGCTGCTCATGTGCCTATCTGTGCTAAGCTGTCTAGTATGAACAGAGATAGCCTTTTTAAAGAGATCAGAAGCGGACAGGGGGATTAGTAACCTTATCCCCTTGGTCATGCAGAAGGACCCCAGTCCCCAGGGAGATAAATCCCTTTCACCCGATCACAATCATAATCAATAACGACAATGAATCCTTCAAAATAATCAAAGGCCCTCGTTTTACCCATCCACTGGAAGAAGAGAGGACACAACTTCAAATTCCCAATTAAAATGATCATCGATATGTATAATTAATATTTCTAAATAAAATAATCTCAATTTGACATTCAACTGGAAAAACTGAGGACAAAAATTCTAATGCATTTTTACTTGAACTGATACCCAAAAAATAATTCATAATGAATAATTATCACACTTTTAATGACAGTAATAAACATCTAATCAATGCAGTTGAATTGCATGTTTCCCTAATATATGTATTAATAATATTAGACCAATGTTATATATAGATGACTGTATTCAGATGGGAGCACCTGGCATCGTGACCTCCCAGTCTCCCCCTGATTGCATCCCTCTCTCTAACCTGCCTAGTGACTCGTAACAGATGCTGCCTCCCTGTAAAATGGCCTACAAAGCAAACTGCACAACTTTAATCCCATGTGTGGCCAGCATTAAAAATTGGATTGAGACGGATAAGATTAGATTATGCCTGCAGGATTTTCGAGAGAGAGAGAAAAAAAAAAGTAAAAGCTCCATTTGGGCCTTAACATAATCTCCTTTCACAACCAAGAAGAGCATGAGCCCTGCCAGCAGATGCCAGATAACACTGCTCACAATGATTCACAATGATCTGGCTGCCCGGTGTGTGTGGAATGTGAGCTTTTCCCATTTTAAAACGCATAGATGGCCATGGAACTGGTGGCTTTTACACTGATTTGGGAAATGTGATTTCATCTCCCACTCCACCGTCACCTGTAACCAAATCAAACAGAATGCTTTTAGACAAATTGCCTTGCCCTGCCCCTGATGCTAATCTTTCTGTAAGTTTGGGGCGGGGTGAACACAGTATGATTATAATGTCCTGTTGCTACTGAGTAATCACTTTTCAGCCTCTTTCTATCTATCTATCTATTGATATATCGATCGATCGATCCCTCTATCTATCAATCAATCTACAGTTGGCTAAATACTATCCATCTATCTAACTATTCATCTATCTATCTATCTATCCCTCAATCCACCCCTCTATCTCTCTGTCTGTCAATCTGTCTATCCATCTATCCGTCTGTCTGTCCCCTCCCCAACTCTCTCTCTCTTTATCTCTCTCTATCTATCGATCTCCCAACCTATGTCCATCTGTATATCTGTCTCTGTCTGTCCGTCTGTATGAATGACTATCTCTCTGTCTCTGTCTGTCTGTCCATCCATCCATCTACCGATCAACATTTGTATAAATGGAGCTCTTGGTGTAAGGCACGTTTAATTATATTCATTTCATTACATATGACTCTTCAAAATAAAGGTTAGGAGAAATACAAGGCCTTTACAGTAAGCAAGCTGACACAATGGCAAATAATGGCACATTAATTAAATACATTCAATGATTTAGGACCACCATAAACCAATTTGTCTTGGAGCAACAACTCACACGTTTACATTTTCTTCTAGAAGAATCCAAATGCATTGCATTAGAAGAAGAAGAAGTTATTGATACCAGTTCAAATGAAATGTGTGTGAAGGATGAAGAAATTGTAGTGAAAGGGGGATTTTGACTTGTCTATCTGCAATTGTCAACTGAGCATTCAAAGAAGTTTCCTGGAATGCTAAACAGAGGTCATGTGGCGTAAGAACCAACAAAGTAATGTGTTCCCATTGGTCAGTGCCTGTCTATTCAGATTTTTGTATTTAAACATTTAAAGTTTATATATATAGGCCTATATATTTGACGTTAGCCTGCAGGATGCTGGCAATGTAGCCGGGACCTTTGCTCACCGCAACCTCACCCACCATACCCACACCTACCCCACCACTTCCACTAACCACTGACTAACACACACACACACACACACACACACACACACACACACACACACACGCACACACACACACACACACACACACTGTGTGTCACTCTCTCTCTCTCTCTCGATCTCTCTCTCTCTCTCTCTCTCTCTCTCTCTCGTTCTCTCTCTCCCTCTCTCTCTTACTGGCAGGGTATTGGTCATTTGGAGCCTGGTCAGGGCTCTCTGGTAACATTTTAATCCTAGCAGCTCAATCTGGCCTGCATCTGCCACTGACAAATTACCATTGATGTCAGCTCCACACCCATGCTGGCCTGTCACCACATCCACCTAATCTGCTAAATGCCCTCAGGCACAGCATCCACCCTACTGCCCTAACCACACCATCCACCTACCTGCCCTAAACTGCTCTAGACCACATCCACCTCTGCCGCTATGCTCCGACACCATCCCAATGTTTATTATGTTTATTTATTTGATGGATGTGGGATCATTAAGACAGTGGCCAGATGTGTCTGAGCATTAGAGTAGTAAGTAGATGTGTGTAGGGCAGTAGGTGGATGTGTCTGAGCATTAGGGGAGTAGGTGGATGTGTCTAGGGCAGTAGGCTTGTAAGTGGATGTGTCTAGGTGAGTAGGTGGATGTGTCTGAGCATTAGGGCAGTAGGTGGATGTGTCTGAGCATTAGGGCAGTAGGTGGATGTGTCTGAGCATTAGGGCAGTAGGTGGATGTGTCTGAGCATTAGGGGAGTAGGTGGATGTGTCTAGGGCAGTAGGCTTGTAAGTGGATGTGTCTAGGTGAGTAGGTGGATGTGTCTGAGCATTAGGGCAGTAGGTGGATGTGTCTGAGCATTAGGGCAGTAGGTGGATGTGTCTGAGCATTAGGGCAGTAGGTGGATGTGTCTGAGCATTAGGGCAGTAGGTGGATGTGTCTGAGCATTAGGGCAGTAGGTAGATGTGTGTAGGGCAGTAGGTGGATGCATCTTAGCATTAGGGCAGTAGGTGGATGTGTCTGAGCATTAGGGCAGTAGGTGGATGTGTCTGAGCATTAGGGCAGTAGGTGGATGTGTCTGAGCATTAGGGCAGTAGGTGGATGTGTCTGAGCATTAGGGCAGTAGGTAGATGTGTCTGAGCATTAGGGCAGTAGGTGGATGTGTCTGAGCATTAGGGCAGTAGGTGGATGTGTCTGAGCATTAGGGGAGTAGGTGGATGTGTCTAGGGCAGTAGGCTTGTAAGTGGATGTGTCTAGGTGAGTAGGTGGATGTGTCTGAGCATTAGGGCAGTAGGTGGATGTGTCTGAGCATTAGAGTAGGAGGTAGATGTGTGTAGGGCAGTAGGTGGATGCATCTTAGCATTAGGGCAGTAGGTGGATGTGTCTGAGCATTAGGGCAGTAGGTGGATGTGTCTGAACATATGGGCAGTAGGATGTGTCTAGGGGAGTAGTTGGATGTGTCTGAGCATTAGGGCAGTAGGTGGATGTGTCTGAGCATTAGGGCAGTAGGTGGATGTGTCTGAGCATTAGGGCAGTAGGTGGATGTGTCTGAGCATTAGGGCAGTAGGTGGATGTGTCTGAGCATTAGGGCAGTAGGTGGATGTGTGTAGGGCAGTAGGTGGATGTGTCTGAGCATTAGGGCAGTAGGTGGATGTGGCTGACAGGCAGCAGGGTGTGGAGCTGACATCAATGTAATTTGTCAGTGGCAGATGCAGGCCAGATTGAGCTGCTAGGATTAAAATGTTACCAGAGAGCCCTGACCAGGCTCCAAATGACCAATACCCTGCCAGTAAGAGAGAGAGGGAGAGAGAGAACGAGAATATAATTTCACAAGAGACAGAGAGAGAGAGAGAGAGAGAGAAAGAGAGAGTGAGAGAGAGGGAGAGAGTGAGAGAGACAGTGAGAGAGGGGGGGAGGGAGAGAGAGAGAGAGAGAGAGAGAGAGAGAGAGAGAGAGAGAGAGAGAGAGAGAGAGAGAGAGAGAGAGAGTGAGA
>PIJE02000135.1:130528-173028 GCA_002895965.2 Coryphaenoides rupestris
GTGTGTGTTGTGTGTGTGTGTGTGTGTGTGTGTAAACAACAACAAAGGAGGCGAATTAATGCCTTTATTAGCCTTCATTAACGAATCTGTCAGAAGAGCTCCCTCCCCCAACACCCCCAACCCCACCCCCCTCCTGCATGCTACCCACAGTTTAATTTATATCTCCTCAGGAGCTATGTCATTATCACCAATGGGACAAGAATTTTAAACACGGAGGAAAACAACATCATCATCATCATCATCATCATCATCGTGATTTCCTCACTCCGTCTTGTTTTATCATTCATGTTCATACTGCGTTGTGCGTTTTTTACGGTGTTAAGACACGAGACGACAGCACTGTCCTGCTGAATCACACTCTGCTGGTTATGTCATTTATAAATAAATATATATATATATGTATATTTATATATATATACTGTATACAGTGGCTGCAGGCTGGGACTGAACGCACCGGAAAAACACGGACGAAAAAACAGAAGATCAGGTGGTGTAGACAATGTGGTCTGTCTCTGTCTCTGTCTCTGTCTCTGTCCGGACTCCCTGGGACTCTGGGCCGGTTTTGGGCAGCAGCTCCGAGTCCGTCTCACGTTCTCTGAACACATGTCACTCGTGGGCAGACTAATGGCGGATGACACGGAACATAATGCACCCGACGAGACGCCAGGCAGCCGTGGAGTAATAGGGCATCAATCCCGCGGCCCCGGGGCCACAACCTGTCACAACCCTGCCCAGCTCACAGGCTAACGTCGTTTCATAGCCTCCTGACCCACTGGCTCCCAGAGCCCCACGCACTGGCACTGTGTGTGTGTGTGTGTGTGTGTGTGAGAGAGAGAGAGTGTTTGTGTGTTTGTGTGTGTGTGTGTGTGTGTATGGGGGGGGGGGGGGTGTTTGTATGTATGTGTGTGTGAGTGAGTAAGTGAGTGAGAGACAGAGAGTGAGAGAGAGAGCGAGAGAGAGCGAGCGTGCGTGTGTGGCTGTGTGTGTGTGTGTGGGGGGGGGGGGGGGGCTGCGTTTTTATGTATGTGTGTGTGTGTGTGAGTGAGTAAGTGAGTGAGAGAGAGACAGAGAGTGAGACAGAGAGAGAGAGCGTGCGTGTGTGGCTGTGTGTGTCAGTACCTTCACCCCGTCTCCCCCTCCTCCTCCTCCTCCCCCTCCTCCCTCTCCCTACCGCGCATGTCCACCCCACAGTGATATTCATTCAGCCATACTAAAAACGTTTTTTTTTTTATTAATCATGCCAACACTATTGGCAGCTTTCACTTGGGTCTGACGGCGCAGCTTAAGCTCAAATCAATTGCGCAGGGTCAGAAGCTTAGGAAACGTCAATATTTTCCAATGTGCGACACACACACACACAGACACACACACACACACACACATTAAAAAACCGAAGAAGAAAAGTCCGGAGGGTTTGAAGTGTCCCCGATACGGTGCCCTGGGGGAGAAGCAGCAGAACCAACACACACACACACACACACACACCAAGCGCCTGGTGGTGAGACCCCGGCGGCAAGACCTACCACTCTGCACGCTTTTGTTCAGGCTAGGGTGTAGTAGTAGAGCACTAGAGCCAATGCACGCACACACACACACACACACACACACACACCACCTGAACACAATACACACAGGGGGGGGGGGGGGGGGGTGACCTACTCCGGCGGGTCAGGAGTGCCCAGTGTGGCGTACGGTTTTAGAAGCATCGCGACTACACAAAACATCAACTCTATAATCAAGAGCCATTTGGTTCAAATGCGTTCCACAAAAATAATAGATAAGAGTAAAGTCACCATTGTCGTGATAATAGAACCATATCATGTTCTTATTACAACCACTGAGCGGGTGGTTGGATGGATGGATGGAGGGTTGATGTGGACCAGTGCCTGCATGTACAATAAGTCCATCCACAATAATCTGGATTGTTCCCATGAATCCATCAATACTGTCTGTGCATCAATCAGTCACACTGTATGTAGGCTGTACTTCTTTTCCACTAGACTTGAAATACAATTTTAGAATACATTAAAAAAAAAAAAAAATGAACCGACATGCTCACTGGGTTTCGGATTCAACCACAGTCTGCTATTACTTCTGAAATGTCATTCTTTTTAGTCACTTACTGTCAGTCCAATTCCCAAAAAAGCATGCAATCACCGTTGGGTTGACGCTCAAAGGCCTTAAAAATGCAAATAGATTAGTGGAGCGCCATCCCAAACGTGAAAAAAAAAACATTCCATTATCTGTAGTTAATGGGGCAGATACTGGAAATGATATAGTGCCGATGCTAATGGGGATTCAAATCCATGTTATTGCTGAGAGTGACCACAGGCTTCATTAAGGAAGGCAGTCATTGGTACCAAGAGTGCTCATGCCCAACCGCCACGCATCTTCTTATTACTTGACTGGATCACTGGGGATAAGTGTTACTATTCACCCCCGTTTCAGTCACGCTGTTCTGCAGCCTTTCCGTATTATTGGCTTGTATTGCTCGTCCAAAAAGAAATGAGCCATTTCATCATAATGTAGTCGAGACAGATGAAACAACGCACACACGCACACGCACACACACACACACACACACACACACACACGCACGCACACCACTCTCTCCATGCGTCCCATGCACTCCCAACATGTGGAGTGGAAAGATTGAATCATTGCAGGGCGGATGAGCCAGGACTGCCAAACATATCAGCCGAGGAGAAAACATCAGTTAGTGACTTATTTAAAGAAATGTCAGTTATGGACATATCTTACATGTAATGACCACACCGTCATGGATATTTTGATTAAGCTTTCATCCCTTTGACCATTTTAATATTTAATCTTTATATTTTTTAATATTTAATATTGGGACAGTGATGCAGGTATAGCTGTAACAATATTTAGAATCCCAAAAGCTACCACATGTAGATGTTGGAAAGCACACCTTTGGAGAGACAAGTCTTCCTGCACTTCATAGTCAATACATTAGCCTACAAAATGTCTATGAGCAAACATAACAGACAGGGTTGAATACTAATCACGTTTCGTCTAGTAAAGGACTAAACCCCCGCTTGCCTTTGACTGAGCAAGTTGTTTATTATTCTTTCGTTTTAGACTTAAACTTAAGGTAGATCAGTAAGCATCGACATAAAATACGTAAACAAAGCTAATATTAGTTTTATTTATGAACAAATTGCAATTATTTAGGTCATACGCTACATGTACGGTATTTTACTTTTAATTGCTCATATTCAAAATCCATTCAAATACAGTATCGCCTTTGTTAGCCTACACCGCCCCCTGGTGTCTACATATGAATATAGGAGGTCTATGCACTAGTCCAATATTGTGAAGTGCATTTTTGCATTAAAACAGTACAATATAAATATCAGGGTCTCATTACAATTTGCTCAATAACCCAAAGTCATAGTCGTGTGGGACACGTTTGAATCAATCAAATTACATATTCAGATACACATAATACTGTTTTACAGGATGTATTGTATTGTGTCAGTTGTGTTGACTGCAAATATTTGATGATGAATTAAACTCGACTCTTCATTCTTAAGACACAAAATAGTATATCAATAATATTCCCTCAGCACGTCTTAAAAACAGGTCCCTAACAACAACAACAACAACAACAAAACATTAAGTAAAAGTTATTTGTATTCATGTTAAAGTATTTGGGAATCTTGGGTACTTTGGTATATTTTCATTAAAAAACAACATTACGGTATAATTTTAAAACCATTACGATTTGCACAAAGTGTCTCCCTGATATGCTGCCTATTTCATCCATAGACTTATAGATTTGCATCAATGTTCATTCATTGACGTATTGTTTTCATCATTGTAAAATGGGTTCCATGTCTGTTCCCATAGCAACATTCCAAATAAGACCCTGTCCATGGCCACCCATGCTAAGGACCTGAAGTCAATGATTTGTCTCAGCCACGCTTTTTTTTTTACTTCAACCATTGACCACAGAGGTTTCAACTGGAAATCCCCAAAATGGCAGAAGCTTATTGGTCTGGTTTGTCCCCTGATTGATTTGTCCTTGTAGCCTGGTCTCAAAGCTTGATGGTTCTCTTGGCTGGGTGCTGGCATCGTGTGGTCCCTATGGCTGGGTGCTGGCATCGTGTGGTCCCTATGGCTGGGTGCTGGCATCATGTGGTCCCTATGGCTGGGTGCTGGCATCGTGTGGTCCCTATGGCTGGGTGCTGGCATCGTGTGGTCCCTATGGCTGGGTGCTGGCATCGTGTGGTCCCTATGGCTGGGTGCTGGCATCGATGTGGTCCCTATGGCTGGGTGCTGGCATCGTGTGGTCCCTATGGCTGGGTGCTGGCATCATGTGGTCCCTATGGCTGGGTGCTGGCATCATGTGGTCCCTATGGCTGGGTGCTGGCATCGTGTGGTCCCTATGGCTGGGTGCTGGGATCTGGTTGTCCCTGAGGATGGGTATTGGCATCCGATGGTTCCTGTGGATGAGCCTCTGTATCTGGTTGTTCCCAGCGATGGGTCTTGGTGACTGGTGGTGCCTACGGCTGGTACTTGGCATCTACTGGGTCCTCTGTGTCTTGGCCTCTGTTGGTTCTGGTGACTGGCTGGAGTCTAGGGCTTCTGGTACCCTAGTATTGGCATTTGGTGGTTCGTCAATGTCTGATGGTTCCATTAACTGCCTATTGGTTTCTTGTAGTTCCTCTGCCTGGGTCTTTGTGCCTGGTAGTTCCTCTGGCTGGGTCTTGACATCTGGTGGCTCTTCTGGCTGTGCCTTGGTGTCTGGTGGTTCTACTGTCTGGGTCTTTGTTACTGGTGGTTCTACTGTCTGGGTCTTTGTGACTGGTGGTTCTATTGTCTGGGTCTTGGTGCCTGATGGTTCAACTGTCTGGGTCTTTGAGTCTGGTGGTTCATCTGCCTGGGTCTTTGTTACTGGTGGTTCTATTGTCTGGGTCTTGGTGCCTGATGGTTCAACTGTCTGGGTCTTTGAGTCTGGTGGTTCTACTGTCTGGGTATTTATGACTGGTGGTTCTACTGTCTGGGTATTTATGACTGGTGGTTCCATTGTCTGGGTCTTGGTGCCTGATAGTTCAACTGTCTGGGTCTTTGAGTCTGGTGGCTCATCTGCCTGGGTCTTTGTTACTGGTGGTTCTACTGTCTGGGTCTTTGTGACTGGTGGTTCTACTGTCTGGGTCTTTAGGTCTGGTGGTTCCACAGTCTGGCACTTTGTGCCTAATAGATCTACTGTCAGGGTCTTTGTGCCTAATAGATCTACTGTCAGGGTCTTTGTGCCTAATAGATCTACTGTCAGGGTCTTTGTGACTGATAGTTCTACTGTCTGGGTCTTTGTGATTGGGGGTTCTACTGTCTGGGTCTTTGTGATTGGGGGTTCTACTGTCTGGGTCTTTGTGACTGCTGGTTCTACTGTCAGGGTCTTTGTGATTGGTGGTTCTACTCTCTGGGCCTTTGTGACTGCTGGTTCTACTGTCAGGGTCTTTGTGATTGGTGGTTCTACTCTCTGGGCCTTTGTGACTGCTGGTTCTACTGTCTGGGTCTTTGTGACTGGTGGTTCTACTGTCTGGGTCTTTGTGTTTGGTGGTTCCAGACTCTTGGTCTTAATGTCTGATGACTCCCGTTTCTGGCTCTGGGAGTCTAGCGATCCCTGTGAATAAATCTTGGAGTTGTGTAGCTGGTGTCGCTTGTTCTTCAAGTCTGATTGAGATCGCCACAAGCTTGTCTTTAACTGGGAGTTTCCCAAGGGCCTGGCATAAAAGGTTCCGGATGAGTCTAGTGGCCACGCAGCTTCAACAGGTAACTGTTTCTGCAGCTCTTCTGCGTGGTGAGCCAGCATGTGACTCACCTTCCTTTGGTGAGCAAGAGCTTCCTCCTTGTCATTCAACTGTAAAGGAGCAGAAAACACCACAAAGGAATTAATTGTGATGCTGAAGTTTAGGTATTTGGTTACATATGGTGAACTTTAGGTATTAGCTTAGAGATTATTCTGTTTCAGTATTAGGATAGCGAGTAAGTTCTGCTTTTCCCAATAGCAGCCCCTTGTGGCCTGAGGTGGAGCCACAGTTACATCTCAAACCTCAGACAATGGTATCTGTCATCTGAGATTTCCCTGGATGAATACGTAGTGAGAGTTTCATTTTTGGTGGTCTTGTGTGCACAGAACTACGTCAGCTATGTCCGTTTAGTCTCCCTGAAGCCAGAGAGTTGCCAGTTGGCATTACTGAGAGGCACATGGCAAGCTGTGATGCAGTAATGGGCTATCATGCAGATAATGAATATCATCCCAAAACAATTTTACAATTTGAGAAATTTTTCCCTCCGAAAAATAATTAGTGCTGGTGGAAGAGGTACTTGGCTGGAACAATACTCTCGAGGGGGTAAATGACTGAAGCTATTTTGAGAAGCTCTGTTCTAGAAGAACGAGGCTGACCAAGTCCAGGAGTCTCTGCAGGGTGCCGGTGTGTTCAAGTGGTGCCTCGGCTTCCAGGCCAGAGGGAAGAATGGCTCTCAGCTTTTGGGCAACACTGGTCCTGTTCACACCTTGAACAGCAACCAGACACAACTATTAATCCAAATGCAAAACTCCTGGTCTGTAACATAAACTCTGAAGAATTGCAAACAAGTTGGACCGTTGACAACAATTTTCCCGAAATGGACCAACGGAGACACATATTTCCGACCAATGACTTCAACGGTTCATGTTGCAGGTGGTGATTTTTGTCACATGCATATGAAGCAGTACTCTCTCTATTATTAGGAAACAGTGGAGTGTTCCCTTTCAGAACATTGCTCAGCAGAATAATGTAATACAGTATTAATCCATGAAAATAAAGTATTTTGAACAGAAATGGTGCCCCTTGGATAACTGTCAGACTATGGTCTAATGTAATTCTACAATATATATATACACACATACATAGACACACACACACACACACACACACACACACCTTTATTTAAACACAGAGCTCAATGGAGTCCCAATTGAGGACTCTTTTAAAACAAGGCCTTGTGTACAGTCAATACAAACACCAGCCCATGTCTAGTGACCTAGTGATCTAAGGGGACTGTCCAGTGGACTTGCTCTGGGTGGGGGGCGGTGACTTACCCAGGGTGCTGCTGGGGTAGGACTTGAGGGAGCGCGTCTCCGCCAGCATCAGGAGGTGCTCACTGCGCTTCCTCAGCTGCTGCTCAAAAGCGATGCGGAAAGCGTCGGCCATCAGGAGAGCCTCCTCCCTGCTCCTGGACAGGAGGTCAAGCTACACACACACACAGAGAGAGAGCGAGAGAGAGAGAGAGAGAGAGAGAGAGAGAGAGAGACACACATATATATAAGTACATATCACACAATACACACACACCAAAAAACCTGTTATCCAGAGAGATGCCATTTGAGGAGCAGCGTGTACAGAGTAGAAGACTAAAGACCTCCTGTCTGAGCTGCAGGACCTGGATCCTGCTGGCAGCAGCGGTCTTGGCACAGGAGCAGGACTCCATGGCCCCGGGACAGCGGCAGGCCCCCAGCACCGCCATCTGGAGCGGACCAAACCACAAGCACAGGGCAGAGGTCAGATCCAGACAGAGGCCTGTCTGGAGCTGACCTCTGGAGTACCTTATGTTCACATCATGTCCACACCCAGGGAGAAAGGGGGCATGGGCGTAAAGTGGAAGAAGTCCAGATATTCGCTTTAAATTCATAATCATGAAGTAAATGCTGGGCAAGAAAAAGTCCGATTTGTACGATAGGTCAAATACTTGCGCTTTCTGTTAGTGTGATTAAGACCAGCTGTTAGTGTGATTATCGAATACAAACGGTTTCAAAATTGTCATGTGACTAAAATTGTCATTGTGACACAGATGTATGACTACCAGTTCAGTCTTGCAGCCTACCCAGTGGACAGTACCAACTGGTATGCTTATCATCTATCCATCTTCCATCCGATTGGACACTCCCACTTATGATGTCCATGTGATGACAATGACAATTTTAGTCACATAACAGTTTGACAGACACAGCTTGTAACAGCTGATCACACACACACCTGGGGGTAACCTAGGGGCCCTTCAGGGACATTTTACACATAAGGGACGTGTGGACACCACACTGCACAAAATCTGCTTGTTTGAAAGCACCATCAAAATACATCATATAACGACATACAGTACACAGTATTAACACACACATTCTCATTCATTTCATTTAGATCGTGGAACACACACATTTCTTTGGTCAACGAAACAATTTCTCGATGTGGAAAAAATTGTCTACACCTGCGACAAAAGTCTGTGTCTGAGGACTCTACCTGGAGGACGCTGCCCTCCCTCCCGTGGTTGGACGGGGGCTTGCTGCCTTCGTAGGCCTTCTGCTCTTTGGCACTCAGCATGGAGAGCAGCTCCACGCACTGTTGACCTAGAACTGTCATCACACAGGACACCACGTCAAACCTCGCCTGGTTTCACGTCTTCGATCGAGTTTAAGGTGTATGAAGCATATGCTCTGTGGTCAGGGGAGAGTCTGGGCTGGGTGAGGCTGCACACCATTTGTGCATTGGGCAATCCAGGCATACAAGATGAACCAGCCTGCAAACCATTCTCCAAATCATTCAATAAACTGGTTCATTGAATGATTTGGAGAATGGTTTGCTGGCACAGCAGCTGGTGCAATGCTAACATGTTAGCACTCCTTGGGTATGTGTGTGTGTGTGTGTGTGTGTGATGGCTGGTTTATCCTGTTTGCATTTGATTAGCCAATACACCACAGGTGTGCAGCCCCACCCAGCCCCAGACTAATCAGCCTCACTGGGGCCAGATGAGGCCATCCACCACACACACTCCTCCACATAGTGCCCATCACATAGAAAAGGTTTTTATGTTTTTCAATGTCACTTCACCGAGCTTTCACTCAAATGTTCTCAAACTTTGTTCAAGAGGACTGACCTCCAGGCATGATGGGAAACAATAAATGACGCATGAACACACACACACACATACACATACACACACACACACACACGCACACACACACCACTCACTCACACACACACCTGTGTTTTCATCCTTCAGTTCCCGGACCTCGATCAGTCTCTCATCCAGACTTTTGCTGAGCACCTTGTTTTCATAGTTGATTCTGGAAACAGCCAAACACATCCAAGAAGAGGTCAATTAAAGCGATATTGTGGAAACTAAATAAAATATTATATTTTAAATAAAAATCCCAACTTTTTAACATTTCTGCTCCAAAGCACAATAGTAAAAAAAAACATTCAAGAGGGAAATAAATACGACATTGTGGAATAGTTAATGTTACTGTCAAAAAAAAAAATAAGGAAAATAAAATGTTCCAACCTGTTAAATTTCTGCTCCCACAACTGTTCAAATTTCTTCAGCTGCACCTGATTGAACGTTAGCTCCCACTGAAGGCTATTCACCTCCTTCACAGACATGAGGATTCATTTAGATTTATTGGTACCTTTATTACTAACAACTCAAGCATAAGGGGCAGGAGACATGCATAGAAAACACAAACACATGAACACTAATAATAATAATTATGTGATAATAATCAGAGGGATATTAACAGGGGGTAAAAAAACTGACTGTATGGGGTTTTGTATGATCATAAGCAAATATCCTTCAAAGAAAATATGTGTTGAAGCAAATATGTCCATTTCACACCCTGCAATATTTCAAATGTCAATCATCTGATTCAAATATTTCACCATTTCTACTCCATTTCTGTTCAGACTTGCCTCTTGCTCAACGTGTCCAAAGTGTGTCCAAAACAATATGACCCAGAAACAACATTGGAAGGTAAACAGAGTTAGACTCCACACACACACGCATGCACGCAGACACAGACACACACACACACACACACACACACACACAGACACACAGACAGACACACACACACACACACACACACACGTACCTTCTCCAGGGCCTTAGCCCGGTCCTCACTCTTCTGGAGCAGGCTTTTAGTGTGGGAGGTGGCTTTATCCAGGATGGTCTGGAACGTCATCATAATAATAACATAGACTAATGGACAGCATACCCCTGGACATTATATGTCATTGGGAATAGCACTGAGATTTGCATAACTTAAAATTTAAATAAAATGAAAAAGCAAATGTCTTTAATGTTAATCTATGAACTGCTGTGCTGTGACATCATGATATCATTGCCACTCTGTCTCCACACTGTCGACGAGTAGTTAGCTTATGGTTAGTTTTTTGGTGTGTTTTTGTCTGTTTTGTTCTGTTTGTTCTTTGTGTTTGCTTATGGTCGTGTTATTTTAGTTCTTAGTTTGTATGCTGTTTTTAGCAGTATATCAATTGTTACTTTACATATTGTCTTTTCATGAAGGGAATGCTTTGCACTACTACTTATAAATGAATGAAAACCCAATAAACAAAGTTTGAATACGCAGTAACACTTCACATTACAGTGGCCTTGGTCCAGTGTAACGATACATGTCATAAGCAAACCATGTAATAAGCCAATGTAACCGCCTGTAACAGCACGTAGTTGACGTGCGCTGCAAGCCGGCTCATCGGTGCGACAACAAAGGGGACCCCGGGACCCCTATTTAACACACAACAGCTAATGGAGCCAGCAGGAGGCATTAGAGTGTCATACCGGTGATGTGTGTGTGTGGGGAGTGCGTAGACGGTGAAAGAAGCGTGGGTGGATGCAGCAGCAGGTATAACAGCCAATAGGTGTGGCTTAATTCACTTAATTGGCCTCCTAATCACCACACATAGGGCACTACTGGATGTTGCCATGGCGCTGTGACAATGTGATATCGCTGCAGCCTAACCATACGGAACTTGATTTGTAGCCTATTCCTAAGCTTAACCCATAACCACACTGCAGAGTTACATGCTGCCATTACAATATACATATTCATGTAAATGCCGTTACATTGCTTATTACACCGTACTAACATGTGTAATTGCAGTGAAACAGGACACTATTGTAAGTATAACAAAGAAAATCTAAGGGAAACACTGTTTTGACCCAGTTCCATGGTGGACAAGGGACAAATATGGGTTATAGTAGTTTGTTCATAGAGCATGTGACCATGTCACGAAAGATACTGTGCATGTTGTCATAGTAGTGCACACACTCTGCATAATACAGTAAACTAGAAAATGTGTATATATATACATTTTCTAGTTTACTGTATTATGCAGAGTGTCTGCGTGTGCGTTTGTGTCTGTATCTCTCTCTGTGTGTGTGTGTGTGTGTGTGTGTGTGTGTGTGTGTGTGTGTTGTGTGTGTTGTGTGTGTGTGTGTGTGTGTGTGTGTGTGTGTGTGTGCCTACCTTTCCCTGCAGGATCTTCAAGGCTTCATACTTCCCCTCCAGGTAGCGCTGTGTCACTTCAAGCTCACAGCGTAGCAACTCCAACGTCTTGGGAGTTACAGACAGGACCGAGAAAGGGGAAGTGTGTCCTGTAGGTTAATGCTTGCATAAGGTATGAGCCCCGAGCGATTGTAAAAAGCACATGATTTAAAACGTCCCATGTTCATACCTCGCTTGCCTCCTGCAGTCTCTCTCTGAGCTCTTCTTTGGATAGGTCCACCAGGGACACTGGGAGAACGTTAAATATATCAGATCTCAAACCATACTCCTGTGGGTCCAATCGCCTATTGACTTCTATACTGTTGGCATCCTCCATTCACTAGCACAGGGGTTTTCAACTGGTTTTGTCCCAGGGACCACCATTCTGACTAGAAAGTAATCCGCGGGCCACTGATGTGCCTGCGCGCGTGCGTGCCTGCGTGTGTGTGTGTGCGTGCCTGCGTGTGTGTGTGTGCGTGCGTGCCTGCGTGTGTGTGTGTGCATGCGTGCCTGCGTGTGTGTGTGTGTGTGCCTGCGTGTGTGCGTGCCTGCGTGTGTGTGCGTGCCTGCGTGCCTGCGTGTGTGTGTGTGTGTGTGCGTGTGCGTGCGTGCCTGCGGATAGAAGGAAGCTTTAACATTTGGTTTTCCATGTTGGTTATATTTAAAAACCTCAAACAATTCTAGATAAACATATTCCCACCGTGTAACAAACAACAAAAACGGTTGTTTTTCAGTGCTAAAGAATGGAAAACAAAATTGCAGTTTGTAGTTGTACTGCATCTCAGACTTAACCATATGTACATCAATATATAACGTTCATGACTTAAATGTACAGACATGTAGCTGACATGTTGAGAAAACGTTAAAATATAACTGATGGAGTAACAGGGTGATCAATAACAATCAACATAAACTGGGGCGACTACTGAAGAGGGAAGATGACAAAGTAATGCAGAATATGTCACAAATGATTATCATACAATATCACACAAACAATTGAGGCCGACTCAAGTTTAACCTCATGATCACCAGCAGCAAATCCCACCTACTGCTAGTGTGGGGGGGTGTAGTACTTCTACTTTACAGCCACATGTGTGTGTGTGTGTGTGTGTGTGTGTGTGTGTGTGTGTGTGTGTGTGTGTGTGTGTGTGTGTGGAGAGAGGGGAGACCTGTCAGTGTGATGGTGAAGTCCACACAGCCTGTCTATTCGTGGCGAAATGGTAGACAGCGACAGTCTCATATCATTCTCTGGTTCAAGCCTTGCCCTGTACTTATTCTTCAAGTACTCCAGTGTAGAAACACCGCTCTCACACAGGTAGGTAGTTGGAAAGGGCAAAAGACACCTCATTGCTTTGGCAGCAAGCTCTGGAAATTCTGTCTGGCAACTTATCCAGAACTTAAGAAGTTAACATTAACATGAGCAAATCACAGGCTACCATAGACTGGACAGGTGCAAGGCTACATTCTGTCAGCGTGAATCTCCTTTATATTATTTTATGTTTTTATTATTTTAGATATTTTTCACGATATTCAAGAGTAATATGGAAATGTGTTGAAATATCAAAGCGAATTTATAAAATTTAAAAAAAATCAATGATGAACTGATCAACATAGGCTCGTGTCGCGGACCCCCTGCAATGCCGTCGCGGACCACCAGGGGGCCGCGGACCCCCGGTTTAAAACCCCTGGTCTAAACTATACATTATGGACATGTTCTCCAAAGGTACGTTCTTGTAGTGGTGTGTGTGTGTGTGTTCTTACCAGATAGGGGCTTCAACGTGATGTGGGGCATGGTCCAGGAGAAGGCCGCGTCACTCGCCCTGCTCTCCCGCGGGACCTCCGTTCTGCTGGGCGTGCCCTGCGGGGGGGGCCGCGTCTGGAGGCCGGGGGCCGCCGCCGCCGGTCTGTTCTCCGTGCCGTCGCCGAGGTCTCCTTCGGCCATGTTCTCATCCGAGAACCGGCTCGCTTCAGCTTCTCCGTTACACTGCATCTGTTGTCAACAGGTATCAGTCACACACACCCACCCACATACATACACACACACACACATACACACACCCACACGCTGAGGACCATCGAGGGTAATGCAACAGAATGTCGGCTTGACGCGGAAACAACAGGAAGACAGAAACAAACTTACTTTAGAAGTTGACTCGTAGTTCACTTGTTGTAAAAGTGACACTTTCGGGAAACCACCTTGCGGAAGCAAATCTCATTTTGTTGCAAAGCTCCGGGTTGCGTCGTTCCGCGTCTCCCGTGGTCTGTGCGGTGGATCGGTTGTTGATTTTGATTAATTGATCTTGTTTTTCTTGCCACAGTCCTCACGATCAGGATGAAGGAGTCATAGTTTTGCCTTCCACTCCCACCGCCAGAGAGCCACTGACTGACTGACTGTACCGTCGAGGCGGTTCCACAGCCGACTACGCTAAGTCAATATTACCTCAAGGGGCGTGAAGTGACAGCACAGACGGACGCACGCACGCGCGCACACACACACACGTTATTCTGCAACCAGGCTTTATTGTAGAAGTGGTGACGTTAACCACGTCCACGATGAACAACCGTGCACACATGGAAACCAAAGCAATGTGAAGTTTGAACTTATTCTAAATGTGTTTATGATCAAGTGGATCTAAAGAGTCACAGTTGAGTCTACGAGTCTTCAACAGATAGACGGCAAAACAATTGCAATAACAACAGACATAAATAAAATAATAATTACGTTTAACGACGATACTTATGGAGAAAATGCCAACACTTTGTTTAGCTCTTGGCGTGCTGACAAAAATATAAAACACACACACACACACACACACACACACACACACACACACACACACACACACACACACACACACACACACACACACACACACACACACACGTTAATCACTGTCATATTCCTCAATGAGCAGGTCCTCCTCCTTCATGAGGGCCTCCAGTGTGGTCGGTTGCGGCTGACTGGCTGGCAGCTCTGACCCCGCCTCCCGGGTAGGTGACGGGGCTTCTCCTTCCACCTCGTTATCTAGATCCAGTGTTCCGGGGTCCTTGTCTGTCAGGGCTTCAAGTTTTAACCTGAAAGGAATATATAGAAGGGGGGGGGGGGATGAAGATCGGGAACTAAAAGTATTCGATCGTAAAATATGAGATATGAGGTTTGAGTACAATAATAATGTCAATATTGAAACAATGAGACAAGGATTTTACCTGCCAGGAAACCTCCTCTTTGCCAGTTGGCCTACATCCTGTATGAAGGCTATCTGTGCTGTGAATGGTAGGAAAAAAAACAGTCACGTCACGACTCTATGAAAGAAAATGAGCCTGCAATGATGTGTATCTTCAGTGCTGCATTCCCTTGTTTGTTGAGGGAATGCGATCAACTCTGCATTGCAGACGACATAAAACGCACACACCGTCAAGGTTTCTAAAGGAGCTGTGGCATTACGCCGGTTAGTTATACGCTGCTTATTTAAGATGGTACCGTACTACACAACGTGGAGGAAGTTATGTCTGAAACGACAGATGATTTCTTGCAATTGCCCAATCGCAGGTCTGCAGGATCACAAGCTCCACCCATACGGCAAGTTAGTACTTCTGGTACCCGGTTTCATGTTGGCCAAAAAAGCAACACAAACCCTGGGAAGAGGTTCCAAGGTCGATGCAAAATTATCATTCCGTAGTGCATCATATCGCAATCACAATATCTGTCCAAATAATATGCAATATGATTCCCCCCCCCCAATATATTTCACATTGAAGACCAACAAACGAACTGATGTTCTCTGCGTAAGAACGCTAATCTTCCAAATGTGTTCTTTTCTCTTCCATCAGCCTTGTGCGCTGGGGAGGTGTGGTTACCTTGGTTCCTCATGGGGTTGGTGAGCTTGGCCAGGTAGGGCAGCAGCTCCACCTGCAGGCTGATGGGCGTCAGGCAGAAGTTGATGAAGAGCGACTGGGCGGCCAAGCAGTTCTCCCTGTGCTGTGAAGAGGAAACATCATCATCACGTTAAAGTTGATGACAGAGCATGCATGTTATTCTATTACTGCAGTCCCACATGCTTGGCATTGACCTAGGGCTGGGCAATAACTCAATATTATTGTTTATAGTCTTTGAATAGTATTAGTGGGTGGGAGGTAGGAGCGGTTGTCTGGCAACAAGAAGGTTGCTGGTTCTATCCCCAGGCTCCACCTAGCTAAGCGCCGAGGTGTCCCTGAGCAAGACGCCACCTAACCCTAACTGCTCCTGACATGTTGGTTGTTACCTTGCATGGTTCATACCGCCGTCGGTGTATGAATGGGTGAATGTGAGGCAACTGTACCATTTATTGGATGGAAGATATGGACTTCTCGTGATACCAAGTTTTATAGACTGAATGAATTACAATGAGAAGATATGTCCTTAAAATAATCAAATATGAGGTTTGGAATGTCCAAGAGAAAGGAAAACTTGGGATAGTTTAGATAGTTCAAAATATTTTGAATTCATAAGCATATCGGGATATGCTGTCATCCACATCAGAACCGCAAAGTCTCTGAGGACAAAGTCTTCACCTTTTTGTTGATGAGCAGCCAGTTGGGTTTGTGCAGCGGCCTGAAGCCCACTGTGGCCTGTGCAGAGTTGCAGTGAAGGAGCGCCCTGGTGGCCACCGAGGAGCCGTACTCCGACATAACGGCACGAGACTAGAAACCCAATAAGAATCAGATCCAATCAGCGCTAGTCAAATGAGCACAAATATTCATTATAGACCATTCACCAAATGTCATTGATGAAAAAAATTATAATTTTGGGTAGAATAAAATAAATACAAATCTATTTACATTTAGGACAATTGGCAGACGCTTTTGTCCAAAGCGACTTACAATATGTTCATTAGTCGAAAGAATGAATCAACAATCACTGACGGTATGGTAAGATTTGAATCATAACTGCTAGGTTGACCCCTTGCTGGTAAACAGCAACATAGCTAGGATAAGATTCTAAGATAAGATGATAGCTAGCATAAGAACAGCAAGGTAGCTGGGGTAGCTAGTATAAGACAAACAGCTTTGAAGGCCCAAAGGGAGTATATCTGTCCATCAAAAACATGAGGGGTGTACATACACAACCCAGACAACAACCCTTACATTCATTCATCTGGCGGGAGTTTGGTGAACGCATGTTTGGGAGACGTACCGTCCAATCCCCCGTGAAGAAGTCAGCGTCGGACAGATACTCGCTGGCCCGGGCCACGTCCTCCACCTCGGAGAAGAAGTCCAGGTAGTTCTGGTGCAGGTACAGGTTGAAGAACTCAGCAGACATGTGTGAACGCTCCACCACCAGCTGGCACACAGCACAGAGACAGGGAAGCAGGAAAATCATTCTCTCAAATCAATTTGTCATCCGTGTGGGTTTTTGAGATGAAATTCCACTTGAGAGTTTGAACATTGGTGCTGTTACCTCGTGGTCTAGTTAACAACGTGTGCCTGTGATTGCTCCGAGAGGTGGGGGGCAGTGGGTGTTCTGCTGCCGGCACTCTTCGACGGATCTGGCTCCTGTCAATAGAAGACACACGTTGGAGGAAACGCTATCAATTAGATTAGCGATGTTTACACGCGAATCAGCTGAGCAGTCTGTGTTCAAACTATTACGAGAGCCGTAGAGCAGCATTTTGGTAAATAGGTTGGCTTGTTAGGTGTGTGTGTGTTGTTAGAAGAGAGAGAGGAGAGACGAGGAGAGAGAGAGAGAGAGGAGAGAGAGAGTAGGAGAGAGGAAGGAGAGAGAGAGAGTGCAGACCAGAGAGAGAGAGAGCTGCAGACAGACTAGACAGAGAGAAGAGAGCAGATGTGAAGAGAGAATGTAGAGAGACAGAGAGAGAGACAAAACGTCATCAGCAGGGAGAGACTCACTCTTGCAGTGGAGGATCTTCCCAAGGGCTCGGAACAGGAAGAGCGAGGCGTCCTTCCCCCCGATGCCCGGCTCCGCCTCTGCCCCGCCCCTCTCCTTCCACCGCTTCTTCCCTTGTGTCTTATTGGACGCGGCTTTGCCCGCAGGCAACGCAGCGGTGCAGCGTTCCTTCTTCGTGAGCGACAGTCCGCAATCTGACAAGAAGAGAAGAGAAGACACATCAGGCCGCTGGGTCCATTAACAGCATGCAAGTCACATGACGTCGAACCACACACACACATTCACTATTGACTTTACAGGGCTACCATCTTGAAAGACGGAGGTTTTTAATGGGGAAGCGAGGCTCGCTGGCTTGCGTAACATACACACACCACACACACACACCTCCTGAGCTACTCGGGTAAGAGCTGTTGTCTGGCAACAGGAAGGTTGCTGGTTCGATCCCTGGGCTCCGCCTAGCTAAGAGTCGAGGCGTCCCTGGGCAAGACGCCACCTAACCCTAACTGCTCCTGACGTGTTGGTTGTTACCTTGCATGGTTGGCACCACCGTCGGTGTATGAATGGGGGAATGTGAGGCAACTGTAAAGCACTTTGGATAAAAGTGTTATATAAATGCAATCCATTTACTCCACCATAGAAAGAGTTGAATTGGGTTTAACAGGTGTGATCAAACAGTCATATCCCAGATGCATTCGTGAAGCAGATCCTCAACATGATTACAATGTCAACATTAGAAGTTGAGTTTGGGTTTTTCCCGCTTCACCTGCGAGGGCGGAGAACTGCAGGCTGTTGACGGCGCTGCGGACGTCTCCGGAGCTCCCTGAGCAGAGGCTGTCCAGAGCTGCCTTGTCGGGGACGCACACCCGCCCCCCACTCTGTTGACACAGAGAGACGGATGAGCCTGAACACACACACACACAAACACACACTATATTATATATGCAGTCAAATGAAACATTTGCCCGTACCCTTGCCGCCTCCACCGTTGCGATGCGAAGTAGAATCTTGCTCATGGTTGTAGGTGCCACCGGGTTAAAGCTGGGAACAGAGGCAGGGTTGGTTTAGCAAAGCCTCTCATCACAAATGCATCGCGTTGTATTGCATTGCATCGAATTGTTTTAAAATGCATCTTGCCCGCGCATGTGCATGTGTGTGTGTGCTGACCTAATGTTGCATATGGACAGCTCCTCCTGGATCTCTTTGGGGAACAGAAGTCGAGAGTTGCTGTCTCCGCTCAGATTCTCCGACACGATGAATACCAGCGGACACCTTCTCGTCTTCACAAAATTTCTGAAATGATAGAAGAGTGAATCACCATTTTTTATTTATTACCATTAGTGCCATGTTTGATAGCAACATGCCACGCCTGAATAAACAGCCACAGCCATGCCACACACAGAACAGGGTTCCATTGTAGACAACAAGAGAGGAGGAAGCATTAAACCACTGTTCCTGAGGACAGTGTTTACCTATGCACCGCAGTGTTGTGGATCGCCCTTTAATTGGTTTGGATGTGAAAATCAACAGAGTAAGCTTCAGGGAAACTCAGCATAGTGCCCTGAGACATGGAATGGTTGGCAGTCCAGGGTTAAAGCTTCAAGGTGACAGTGCTAGCTGTGCCTCCCAGCAGCATGACTCACCTCAGGATATCATGCAGACTCCCTGGCTGCCGGTAGAAATTATTCGGGAAATCCTACAGGGAGACAAGAATAGAAACATTGCTTGTGCAGTCGGTGTTTAGTCAGTTTTACTTCTCGTTAGTAGAGTGGATAGTATCCCTGCCTGTCATGCGGGAGACTGGGGTTCAATTCTCTGACGGAGAGGTACTCAGGGAAGTCTGATGAGTATTACTACTTTGACATGTTCCACCTTTTTACTTTAGCCATACTTTATAGGTACTAATATTTACTAATGTTCCAGAGTTTTGTTTTTAAGTATTTATGTTATAAGAATACTGTTGAGGAAAAACTTTTAAAAACTGTACAGGTACTATGACTAATTGTTTAGAAGTTTAGAAGAATAGTGCAGGGGCGACTGGGGAGTAAGCATTCCATTGTACTTGTTACATATGGCAATAAAGAAATCTTGAATGGTGTTGCTAAATGAATGAAAGGAAAGGTATGTGTGTCTGTGTCTGTGTCTGTGTGTGTGTGTGATACAGGATAGTGAAGTGTTCACAGTTATTGTCTCCCAGCTGAAAAGATACAGGGCAAGCCCAGTATCTTTCACATACAGTCCCTATAGTCCCTATAATCTAACCTTTTGGCTTCTGAGCCCCTACCTGCTGGTGGAAGGGGAAGCTATTTAATTTTCTAACATAGGGTTAGGGTTATCGCTTCATAACTGTGACGTCAATGCTCCAACTTTTTCAGTGATCTGTTTTTCACCCTGAAACTGCTTTTATGGTGCAGCCTGCAGGTGTTATGAAGCAGCATGCCATATATATCATGACATGCATCTGACATCGCCACAAGCTGGTTCGGACAGTGGCGTGTGACAACAACTACTTTACATGTCACCTTTTACTTTTACCATACTTATTAGGTACTATATTACTAATTGTTCAGAGTTGTTTTTAGTATTTATGTTTATAAGAATACTGTTCAGAAAAACTTTTTACTGTACGAGGTACTATGACTAATTGTTTAGAAGTTTAGAAGAATAGTGCAGGGGCGACTGGGGAGTAAGTATTCCATTGTACTTGTTACATATGGCAATAAAGAAATCTTGAATCTTGAATGGTGTTGCTAAATGAATGAAAGGAAAGGTATGTGTGTCTGTGTGTGTGTCTGTGTGTGTGTCTGTGTGTGTTATTGTCTCCCAGCTGAAAAGAAACCAGAACCTTTTGGCTTCTGAGCCCCTACCTGCTGGTGGAAGGGGAAGTTATTTCATTTTCTAACATAGGGTTAGAGTTATCGCTTCATAACTGTGACGTCAATGCGCCAACTTTTTCAGTGATCTGTTTTTCACCCTGAAACTGCTTTTATGGTGCAGCCTGCAGGTGTTGTGAAGCAGCATGCCATATATATCATGACATGCATCTGACATCGCCACAAGCTGGTTCGGACAGTGGCGTGTGACAACAACAAGTGTCGGGCGCCCTAACCCCACCTCCACGAGGATGAGCTTCAGGTCCCTGGGCGCCTCCTCCCCCACCATCTGCAGGCACTTGTACTTGTTGGCCCGGAGGAGGAAGTCCTGGAACAGGCCCGTCTGCGAGGTGCCCAGGAAGCCGTTAAACCTCGACCCTGCTCCACCACGTCCCGAGGAAACATTTTTGAAAGAGGAGAGAAAAAAACTAATTGATGGATATTGATATTAATACTAATTCATCACTGTCCGATGTCAAATGTGACTTGTCTTCTGTACTGCTCGTGGTGACTGATTGTCAACAGTTTTATTTTGAGGAAATAAACAATTAAATACCTTACAAAGTAATTTATAAAAATCAAATTAAAAATAAATGCACACCGGGCTCAAATGTTTGTCGATACGCTTCGGGGTCTGCTCTGTATTCCGGGAGGTTGGAAGGGTTTGTCCATTCCTGGAGTCTAAAGCCAAGCTCTGCAGCCAGAACTTGGACTGTTGCGCTCTTCCCACAACCTGAAGGACCGGTCAGCAGAGCAATGCTGCCCCCCTGTGGACACGGAGGAGAGCCAGGTTATTCATGACAGTATTTAGCAAGATGTCTATAATAAATACTTCCCGATGGATGGTTGCATCAGCGCTACTATACGGAGCATTATGCCACTCCATGCTAGAGCATTGGGGCAGGGTGCTGGACAGTGTAGAATGCATAGGGGTGAACAGAGCCCAACACTATAAATTGAGAATCTATTGGGCTATTCACTGCTACTGTGCAAAAAAACCCCTCAATCTACAGGTTATTGAGAATCCACCATTATTTGCGATACACAATTGATGTTTGTGATATGATCATCTTTGTAAAGGAGATGCACTAGCCCTGCGGCTATGCAAGATGTTGAGCACCTGGCCAAGTGGGAATCCTCCCGATCACTTCAGTTTTCATCTGAACAAATATGTGATATATTTGAAAACCTATTTTGCAATCCAAGATCCATATTTCCTGCCTTAAAAGAGATCAGATGAATTGTACAGCATCTCTAAGTGGACCTAACTTTTACTAACTAACTTGTATATTATCAACATTTGATAAAAATTGCCTAGTTTAAGATCTAAGGAATATGCTGCCATGAAAAAGCGCGTTCTCATCCACTGTCAGAAAATGACCATGGTACAATAAAACAACAACTTTTTCTTGTTGATCTTATGGAAATCCCCCATTCAACACCATCCAACCACATCTGCTGGCACTAGCAGACCAGGTCACCCGCCTTTATAAACAGAATTCAACTTTTGATGGTTGGGACACCAGACTTTCTAACTAACTAGCAGGTCTCAGTGTGTGAGAGAGACTGAGAGTAAACAACACAAAAAGCATATATAAAGAAATGACAAAGGTTTCAGAGGGGCTGCTCTTTTACTCGTGGTGTAGTGGTAGTGGTAGTATCGTGCTAAACACATTGGAAACCTTGTATGTTGTGGGGTCCATGTGAGTCCTGAGCCAGGTCTCCACCTCCTCGATCTTCTTCTTATGCACTGCGAGCTCAGCCTGCACACACACACACACACACAGTTGGGAAACAGCAGCAACAAACACATGTAAACAAACACCATTTTATTCATATAGCCCTTGACCACAGTTACAGGCTCAAAGGGCATTTTACGACACCCCCCCTCACCCAATTTTATGACACCTCCAAACAAATCAACAGGTGTCATATTTTATATATTCACACATTAAAATGTATATATTCATTCATTGATGAGTAGTGTTGTTCACCTGTGAGCGTGGAGCATGGGCGTCTACCCAGGGGACATCCTGGTCGCTCTGATCTTGGACAACAGACGAGGCCGAGGCTGAGGATGAGGATCGAAGCACCGAACTGCTGGTGTCACCCTTTCTCTTCCGAGCACACTTGCCAAGCTTCCCCTTGATTTTAGGGGACTTGCCCACCAGATTACTGAAGGATGGTTCTACCCAACAGTTAGCCTGCATGGGATAGAGTTGATTAAGAGTTATTGTTGTTGATCAGGAACAGGATAACACATATATATATATATACGTTGATATGTAGAGCAGGGGGATATTTCAGCAGTGCAGTAGTAGTATACTAAACTGCATATGGTATGCGGTTTTGTTATGGCAATATTGGGGTAAAGCGTTGACGTTGAATTCATCTTAATCGTAGCAGCAATAGTAATAATTAATACAGGTATCGACCTGTCATGGGTAATACACTTACTTTATTTGACGTTACCCTTCCGTCGAGAGAAAGCTTTGACATTGTCATCAGTGTTGCTTTACGTTGGCCTGGATGCTGCAGCTTGTGGTCACATCTAAAGCGACGTCGGTGTCCACTGACCACGACCGAGGACGTGACCGACAGCCCACTCCGATGAGAGATGGAGATGCGGCAAATATTCACCTGGACAAATGAACGGCGCAGAGAGTGCGGCGAGGTGAGGACATAAAACGTGCAATGCTGTTTGCAGCTTTCAGAACTGTGTTGATTTTCACTGCAAAACTTTATTCGACAAGCTTAACGGAATGTCTCATCTTCTGCTTGAATGTGTTGCTTTAGCGAAATAACTCGAACATACCTTCTCATTGGAAAATATGCGTTTGTATTCAAGTTTGCGCGACTTTCAACGAGCGACTACGTTTATAATAATAACATTTAGAATCACTAATTAGCGAGCATCCGAGTGGCCGTTCCTCCACACGCGACGGGATTGGTTGAAATCATACGGCGCACTAAAGTGACGTGGACACGGTTCGTGTTATTGTGCGTTCCAGTTGTGCTCGGAGGTCGGACTGTCCGATTCCGAGTCGGCCATTTCAGGGGAACGCCCCCTGAAGTCGGAATCACAACTTGGGGAAAAAAAATCGGGATGGCACGATCAACACGCGTGTGACGTCATTCCCACTTTCGATTCTGCGTACATACATAATAAGAGAATCAGTAGCATATGTATCCACAGTATTTAAATATATCATCGGGAATATGGCATATGTATCCAGAAGTAGTGGAATAATCTAAATATTATCAATGTTATAAATGTGCATGTAAACTGATCAATATGATCAATGAGATTGGTGTTGCTGGTTGAGAAGCCTGATGGCCTGTGGGAAAAAACTGTTTTTGAGTCTGGTAGTCTGGTTGAGTCCGTGCCTGGACGCTTCAATAACGTCAGCATGAACAGTGTATAGCCTGGGTGGCTGTAGTCCTCAGTGATCTTCCGTGCTTTCCTCAGGCATTGTGTGGTAGATGCTTTGCACGGCAGGGAGATGGCAGCCGATGATGCGCTCCACTGTCTTCACCACCCTCTAGAGGGCCTTGTGATCGGCAGAGGAGCAGCTGCTGAACCAGACAATAATACAGCCAGAGAGGATGCTCTCAATGGGTCAAGTGTTGTGAAGATTCGGATATCCGACTTCAGGGGGCGTTCCCCTTGAAACGTCCGACTCGGAAATTCCGATTTCCGAATACAAATGGATCTCACCACAAGACTTCGACTTCCGAGTATAGCTGGAACGCACCATAGTTTCTGAGCACGCTGAGCTGCGCAGTACGCGTGGGTCTGCAAAAACGCTGCAAGACAGAAAAACAACACATGTGCGTTTGATAAGTATAACCGATCACTACTCAAGTTAGGATCTAAACATATTCTCGACTATCTGAAAGCTTTCTTTGGGGAACCTGGCCGCTGTCTCTCTCTACAAGTCAAGTTGAAGCGATGAAAATAATGAAACGACCAAACATCCTACTTACAGGTGAATCTACTAAAACCAAGTTTAGCTAGATAACATTTTAATCTTTTTAATCCAGTCCTTAAATACAAATATGCTGCAAATATGTTACAGGTACGCCTGGAGTCGGAAAGACAACCCTCGGTAAAGAGCTTGCTGAGCGGACGGGCCTGACGTATATAAACATAGGCGACCTCGCACAAGAAGGTAAGAAACTTGTTCATACTCAATAATCAATCAATAATCACATGTTGACCCTTTTTCTGGTGCTAGTTGGCATCTGGAGTTTGAAAGTCCGAATGGAGATATCCTATCCTATGATTTACAGGTTCGATTAGTGCCTGATTTTGTTACTTGTGATGCACATTATTATGCTTGTTTAAATCCAGACATTTCGTATGTATATCAATAAAAATGTATATAAATATGTATATATATATATATATATACGTGTATATACATATTATATACACTTTAACGTGACGATATGTTGATTAGCAACATGCTTTAGACGCTAAAAGCAGGTTGGTATCGTGTCGGTAAACATATCGTGAAGTGAGATTGTCTAGCTACGTTTTTTTAATCTAAAATAAGAAAGTAGATAATTATTGATATCCTGTTAATCCCCAAATATCCGTTAGTTTTTTCTGCCTTCATGGTCAGTGTTAAAGTATTACGTCAGTAAGTGTAAAGTAATGTGGTCAGTTCATGGCCCAACCTTGTGAAAGCATCCTAGCCTTACAGCGCAGGTGGCACACACACACACACACACACACACACACACACACACACACACACACACACACAGTGGTTGCCACTAGTCATCATGGTTTTGATGTTCCCCTTTACCAGGGCAACTCTTCGATGGTTTTGATGACGACTACCAGTGCCCTGTTTTGGATGAAGACCGGGTGAGTAAAAGTGAATATATATATATATATATATATATATATATATATAAACCACATTTTCATTCATTTATTCATGTTATCAACATAATTTTTTTTGGCCACATTTGTTGATCTTGCTTATGATATATCAAATGTCAAACATCAGAAATTAAAATTGTGAGATGAATTAACATAATTAGGCCTAGTGCTCCAGACTGGTGTAAGCTTATAATAGTAAAAATATAGGGTTCAGGTATGCAATGAAATTCTTTCCATAAATACTATAACACACGATAACCTTTACGTTCATAAAAGGTTCAAAAATCTCTAGACCGAGCAAACAGTTGACAAGCTCTACAGCAAACATGCATAATTATAATACACGCTTATGTACATTGGTGTTGTTTTGTCAGGTGGTGGATGAGCTTGAGAACAAGATGGCGAATGGCGGTGTCATTGTGGACTATCACGGTTGTGACTTCTTCCCAGAGCGCTGGTTTGACATTGTGTTTGTCCTGCGCACAGACAACACGAATCTCTACAGCCGTCTAGAGAGCAGGTACCTGAAATATGAAGCGCATGTTTGTTAAAGGTGCTGTAGGCAAGATTCGAGAATTGTAATGAGCGAGATGGAACTGGAGATGGCGCGATTTCAAAAAATATACAACCCAAAAAAATGCCGTCTCTCTCTCTTGCGTTTCTCCGCTGGAGAAATGACATCTGGAGCTATGATCACGATGTGTGTGCAAATGTGATTGACATGCAAGATAGATTCCCTGAAACAAAAACAAAAACAAAAGTTCCCTGAATCCGAGCTGATGGATGGCTCTAGCATTTCTAAGAAATAACACTCAATTCTGAATGTGCTCCAGAATTTCCCTTCTAGGATAAATAAATTGTTATTTAATCTTGGGGCATTTTCATACTTATAGTTAATTCGACTGCTCGGTTCAAGGGGGGAATTTGGTACTTTGTTTGTGCATTTTCATTTGGTTCTGTTAGCGCTCACTCCGGACTTTGTCAAGTGAACCAAACAATGTAAACGCATACGGAAGTGTGACACACAATGTCACTCATTGAATAGAGATCATCTATTGAATAGATGATCCTTGCGAAACTCGCAACACTTCCATGTTGGAGACCATTATAATGGAGCAACAGCTTTGTGCAGTGTTGGGTTTTTTCATTTTTGCTTTGATGATTTTGAAGTGTTTTTGTGAGTGACCACAAGCAATGGCTTTATATACTCGCCCAACCATATTTCAATGAGTTTTCTTGTTTGTTGAGGAAAAGTTCACGTATACCTGGCTGAATACGTATATTATTTCCAGTTTGCAGTAAAAGTGTACATTCAACCCACAATGCATTGTTTTCTGGTTCACTTCCTATAGTCCATTCATGGTCGATCACACCTCAAGTGAACAGAACCAGAGTTCACTTGAAAGCAGAGCAAGACCCCCTTTTCAAGCAGACCAGAGTTATTTTGTTGGGCCCACAGTTTGCTTGAGCGCCACCCCAAATTAACCGTGCTCTCTAAGGAAACGCTCCATTGTTCTATTAAAATGGACCAAACGTCTCAGGTGTGAAAGGCCCCCTTACAAGTCTCCAGAAGACTAGGCACAAACAATGCTATCTATTCTGCATCATCCTCTAATGTGTTTCCCCCCCTTGCTAGGGGCTACACGGGGAAGAAGCTGCAGGACAACGTGCAGTGCGAGATCTTCCAGACCATCTATGAGGAGGCCATGGAGGCGTACAAGGAGGACATAGTGCACCAGCTGCCCAGCAACAAGCCAGAGGACCTTGAGAGCAACATGGAGCGTATCGTGGAGTGGATGGAGCAGTGGATCAAAAACAACAACTAGTGTGTACACAGGAAGTACACGTTGGCCTTTTGTGACTGGTCGTCTTCTTTAGGCCTCACAAATATAGCAATATATGGACATCAGAACATTGGACATTTCTCAACGGAGTAGACCTATTGGCAGAAGACGTACAATATTGGGGATATGTGGGGTTTTTTTCTTCTTTTTTTTAATAAAAATCTAATTGTACTGCATACTTTTTGAATGTTGTTTTTCAACCTAACAATTCAGACTAAACAACAACCATTATCCTGACAAAGGAACTTGCATGCTACTAAGTTCTTGTGGCGCTTACTAGCGATTATAAGCAATCAAGCCAATGTTATATAGCCCACAGAGTTACAGTAGGCCATTATAGGGTACCACTTTTTCTAGAGCAAATGCTATCTAGTGCCCAGGTATTGCAGGGAATGCCACCTCTGATGGCTATCATTTTCAGTTATGTCCTGATCTCTGGTTCAAACCGTTAGGGAATTATGCCCCCTGCAGCCCCCCCCCCCCCCCCCTTGCTCCAATATTGATTGATTGTATTTAGAGTTTTCAATCTCTATTAAAGCTGCTGCTTAATTGCTAGACACACGTTTTTGTTTTATGTTGAAACCATGGTCTGTATACTATCCTACCATGATCCTTGGCGGAGGTCAGCTCACGGTCCGGCTTCAGGTGAACTTTTGCATGTGTGACCATAACACTAGCAAACCATAGCAAAAAGAAAAGTAACGTTATTTGACCATCATTATATATATATGGACCCATATAATACCGGGGTACTTTTACAATGTGGTTAAATTAGGTTTGCATGGAGTATCATACTTAAGAGAACATTATTTTCTTCATCTTTGTTTAAGTAGGCTATTATGTAAGAGGGTGACAGTATATTTAGTTTTATTCTTTTCGATACAAATGTCAGTCTATCAAACAATTTATTTTGCCAATTTTATGTCACTAATTACTTCGAAGAAAAGAAATCCAATTAAAAACAAACTTTTGTTTTGGCCCTGGGTAGTCAGTCCCACTTTCCCCTCCAGTCCGACGCCCCAGGTACCCACTGCCACTCACTATCCAAATGAAACAACAATTTGCATTAGGCCTAAATGTAAATGTAAATGTAAATTTGGTTATCCAGAAGATACAATCTAAAATCGAAGTTATATGTATTTTTTACCCATTTATTTTCCTTTCTACAATTACAAAACATATTTTTTATGAAATATATATATATTTTTTAAAGTGTTTACATTTGGAGTTCTGTTTTGCACTGTCTGAGATGGCCGATGAGTAGACAGGAGCTGGACCAGTAGCATTGCTGGGTTGTTGCGGCATAAAAGCGACAAGACTGGTTGTACCGGTGGCCCCGTGCTGCTGCTGCTGCCGCTGCTGGTATCGCTGCTCGTCTGCTTCACCAAAAAACCAGCTTTCACCTGACAAAAGGGAGCGGGAGGTCACGTGGTTCTGTCTACCTGTCTCCGGAGGGACTCGCTGGCCAACATCAGCAGGTGGTGAAGGTGAGCTGCAGGTAAGTACCGCAGTCAGATGAAGTTGTTCTTTTAAATGTCAACGTTTGAGAGAAAACTCCACGACGCGTCGGACGTGTTCTCGTCATGACGTCCCGTCGCTGGCGTCGTGTGTTGTTCAAGTAGCAGCGACTTGATCTGAGGTGTCGTCGAGGATCGAGCAGCAGTGTTGTTGTAGTTCAGTGTACACGGTTGTAACATTTAAACACTTCGTCATTGCATCGTGTCATACTTAATACTCTAGAACTAAGACGAATCCCTTTAATTTAATGTCATTTTTGTTTTCTTACTGGTTTACATTGTAGTGTAAAACTAGTGTCACAATTGCTGTGATCGTTACATCATTATAATGTATCATTGACAATGCCACCGTTTTCATTGACCATATTGTCACAAAATGTAATGAAACGTTTGAACAATGGAGCAGTAGGAAGTCAGTCGCCACACGAATTGTCATTTCTTGACTGAGAGAAACGGTTTGGTTTGTTCTTAATCTTACAGTCGCCTCTGTCTCCCTGTCCAGAGCCAATCAAATAAGAGATTGCCAATGTATTCGGGGGCGAATGGTTTTGGTGCCCGCGTCGACCACGTGCGGGAGATCCCCTACTACGATGAGGTCCCCGTGGGCTCCCTGTGGCGGGACCAGGAGCCCGTGCGACCCCTGCACGCCCTGCGCGGCGCGGACGTCGGCGTCAGCTCGGACCCCCTGCCGCCGCCCCCCTTGCCCGACGTGCCCGCCGTGGGGGGGGGCTACCCGGCCTACAGCGCCGCCGGCAGCAGCGTGGGCGAGCCCCTGGACCCCGACAGCGGCGCCATGGACATCAAACCCGTGCACCGCTTCGTCCCCGACTCCGTGAAGAACTTTTTCCGCAGCAGCGGCAGAAGCCTCACCAAGGGCTGGTCCCTGCCTCCCGATCCCCGGGAGGAACCCGACTCCCCGGCTCCATCGTGGAAGAAGGGGGACGGCAGCAACCGCACCACGCCCGGGATCCGCTGCTCCCCTCCCCACTCCCCCTTGCCCCCCTCGCCCTCGCTGCCCGGCTCCTACGGGGAGCGCTACGGCCGGAAGGAGGGGGACGGCCTGCTGCTGGGCGCCGAGGCCGTGGGCTCGGTATCGGAGGCGCGCACCTCCAGCACGGTCATGACGTACAGCGAGCGCGTGGAGGACTACCACCTGCGCTACGCCTACATGAAGTCCTGGGCCGGCCTGCTGCGCATCCTGGGCTGCGCCGAGCTGCTGCTGGGCGCCGCCGTGTTCGCCTGTGTCTGCGCCTATGTGCACAAGGACAACGAGTGGTTCAACCTGTTCGGCTACTCCTCGCCGCAGCTCTACGGGGGGCTGGGCGGAGGCGTGGGTGGCCAGGGACAGGGGGCCCTGTACACGGGGCCCAAGACGCCCTTCGTGTTGGTGGTGGCCGGCCTGGCGTGGATCGTCACGGTGATCCTCCTGGTGCTGGGCATGACCCTGTACTACCGCGCCATCCTGCTCGACTCGTCGTGGTGGCCGCTGACAGAGTGCATGATCAACGTGGCGCTGGGCGTGCTCTACCTGGCGGCGGGCGTGGTCTACGTGCGGGACACCACGCGCGGGGGGCTCTGCAGCTTCCCGGTCTTCAACAACGGCATCAACGGCGCGTTCTGCCGCACCGAGGCGGGCCAGACGGCGGCCATGATCTTCCTCTTCCTCACCATGATCCTGTACTTTATCGGCGCCGGTGTGTGCCTGAAGCTGTGGAGGCACGAGGCGGCCCGGATGAGGAAGGCTGCCCATGACCAAGAGGTGAACAGGGGGGCTGAGGGAGGGTTGGGACAGAAACGCACACCCCCAACCTACCATCTGACATTTGGTTCATCTCCTTGGGTTTTCGTCAATGCAGTTTTGTCTTAATTAAGTACCTTTTCTCTTTCTTTTTCTTTGTCTCAGATGGAAACTGTGGGGTCCTCCTTGCCTCTGTCCATCGTAAGTTTCTGTGAATAGTTCACGGCTCGATGTCAAATCGTTTAGAATACGGTACATTAAAGGGGCCCTATTATACCACCACGTGTGAGCGTGGTTAGCCATTACAAGCCATTTCAAAATTGTCATGTGACTAAAATTGTCATTGGGATGAAGTGACATCACAAGTGGGGGAGTGTCCACCTAGATGTATGCTGACTAGATCAGTTTACCACTTGGTACAGTCCACTGGGAAGACTGCTAGACTGATCTGTCCAGTATACATCTAGGTGGACACTTCCCCACTTGTGATGACACAATGACAATTTTAGTCAAATGACCGTTTTTGAAAGTGGCCTGTAATGGCTAATCATGCTCACACCTGGTGGTAAAATAGGGCCCCCTTTAACGAAAACCCTTACCTCAACCTACAACCTCAACCTTTTTGTCCTCAAAGCTCAACGGAGGTTCCCATGCGTCGAACCCGACCCCCCTCCCCACCTTCCTCCCAGAGGACGCGTACGGGCAGACCAAGCACCCCGCTGCCCTGGCCGCGCCCATGGAGCCGGAGATCCTCCAGGGTCACATCCCCGCTGGGCACATCCCCAAACCCGTCATCATCGCCGACTATGTGGCGTGAGCACTAGACTTTTATTCCGTCTCACATTTTTCTTGGGTAAAACCAACAGGAATACCGAATTTAACCGAATAACACCAGTTCAGACAACTGTGTTTATCCCCAGAAGGGCAATTAATTAGCAGCTTACCAGTCACAACAAAACTCAAAAAACAGCAAAAACAACAATTTAGATGACACACAAAAAATACTAAAGAATAAAATATAATATAAATAATAATTTGATGTGGAAGTGGTTCACATGGCGATCACGGTTGGCGTTCATCAATTTAGCGAGGTAAAGATGCACCGATCTCACCCGTGTTTTGGTTTTTCCACCACAGGAAGTATCCTTCCATCCAGTCGGAGGAGCAGAGGGATCAGTACAAGGCTGTGTTTAATGACCAGTATGCGGAGTACAAGGAGCTGCATGCCGAGGTGCAGGCCATGGCCAAGAGGTTCGAGGAGATGGACGAAATTATGTCCAACTTGCCGCCTCGCCCTGCGAGTCAGATGGTACAGCCCTCGTATGCATACACTTGAAATTCAGCAAAAGAAAAAAAACAAACACAAAAACGGACCAATAAACCAACAAATATTTTTTTTTCAGGAAAAAGACCGCATTGATGGCATTTTACTGGAATACCAGAAGAAGAAAGCTGTGAGTATACAACCATCAACCTCAAATTAGGGTTGTTATTATAACGATTTTGGATAAGCAAAATATATCTCAATGAAATTCACAGACTGTATTTCCCTATTTTGCAAACAGACTTGGCAATTAGTCATTTTAAATACAAACATCATAAAAAACAAATGGTAATCCGACAGTTGTAGTTGAGTTCCAGGTGTGTTCGGAGATGATCTGTGTGCACAATAGTGTCATATTTATATTGTTTTTAATGTTCATTTTAGGACCCAACATTTTTGGAAAAGCGAGATAGGTGTGAATACCTGAAGAACAAACTGTCACACATCAAGCACAAGATCCAGGAGTACAACAAGGCCCACGACCTGAATGACGGCTTAAGCAGCTCTGCTAGAAGCATTCATAGCTGAACACCACACCGCTTTCAAGTGTATGTATGCATGCATATAGAATGTACATATTATACATAGATAGGCAGACTTTTCGTTCTAGTCAATGCATTCAACACAAAATCTCCCAAAAGTTCTGTACTTTTAGTTCGTTGCAGCTTTATTGTAGAAAAAAAACGTTATGTATGCCATTGAAAATGTTTGTCATTAGAATTTTTGTGTCATTGTATTTTGATTGTTTTTGACATTGTAATATGATTAATTTCTTTGAACCTTTTTAACTAGCACATTCAACCCTTTGCCCTGTAACTTAAAATACATTTTTTTATAATTGAAATGATTGTTGCCTTGTATTATTCATTATTTTAATATTTCCTATTTCATGTTTACAAATGAGTGAAATGCAGGGCAGTAGTCTGCACTAGATGTCTTCATGCTTTCACTCCAGCAAAAGCATTTTTAGTTGATTGATGACATTATGCCTTAACTTAGATCCTATCTTTTCATGGGATCACAAATTATTTCTGAGAAACAATCATTCACAATCACAAGCATTTTGTGCATTTTAGTTATGTATTTATGTAAATCTAATTATCATTATGTTTACATGTTTTTGAGCATTAACTGTGAGGCCTACTTTCAGCTCTTTTGCCAGAGCATCGCTATTTAGGAGTCTCCAGTTCAAGACATTCTTTTTTTCTTTTTATGAATGTTTGCTCTTGTGTTTTGGGTCTTGTTTCATGACTCAGCTCTGCTCCAGTGCAGGGTTAGATGTGTTTGCTGATACAGGGTTAAGGTCAGAGCTACACTGTCACACTACTCCATCTTAGCATGCTTCTCTTGTTCAAAGAGATCAGAATCAGAAACAGAATCAGCTTTATTGCCTTAGTTTTCCACAAGGAATATGCTTTTGTGCAATTGGTGTATTAACATTTACATTTAGGGCATTTGGCAGATACTTTTATCCAAAGCGACAAAGTACATTTGTTGAAGGAGACTGCAATATATCAATGTGAAACAAAGAGTAATAACAGACATTCTAAAAATATATATATTTTAAATAAGTGATACAAAAAAAGCAATTTAAAGACAAGGTGTGCAAGATCACACGTTAGCAGTTTACCACCTGACCTCACGACCTTTAACCCTGTAGTCCCTTGGGATCGGCACATCGTCAGCACTGACCTGAGAACAGTTGGTTGTTGTTCTTCTACACTCTATTGTGATTTCATACTGTCATACTGTCATACTGTGTCCCTGCAGAAATGTTGTCAAACTTGCCACTGAGATTCCTGCGGCAATTCACTGTGTCAAGTGTGTCAACAGTTTTACTTCAGAATCAGAATGAGCTTTTTTGTTTTTACAAACAAGGAAAGTGCTTTTGTGAAATTGGTGCATAACATTGAACATTAAATAGAGAGTAATAATATCTCAATTATTTAAAAAGAAATCTATAAAAAATATATGTCAACACAGTCACACAGTCTATGGCAATAACCAGCTGTCTGTCTTCACCAGCTCTGACTATTAAAGAAGTTCTGGATTTTCTAGGATAAGCTGTGTGTGTGTCTCTCTCTGTTATTGTGTGTTCAATGCGTTTCAATAACACATCGGCTCCCTATGAGTGTACGCAGGGCCTCCCGTTTTACAGGTTTGGTGACTTGGGGAAGGACACCTGCAGCAGGTAGGGTGTGAGGGGGCGTGTCCCAGGCATCGGGCCCTCCTCCTCCTCCTCCTCCAGGGGACCAGCGACTCTATCCTCTCAGCACACAGCTCATCAGCCACATTGGTGGCTTTCCATTGACACAGTCGATCGGTCGGATTACTTTGGACAAATATTGACTCATCAATCATTCAGTAGTCTGCTGCTGCTGCGTACGTTGTAACAGGTTAAGCCTCGCTGGTCTGTATGAAGCCCGGACTAGAAATGTACCATTCGCTGTAATATGACGTTTCCGTGACTGTTTTGTAAGTTATTTACTTTGTCCGTATACTTCGTATAAAGCAAATAATCAAAAGAATGAAGATGACTCGAAGATGAAGACCAGTGATTACATTGTTTATTTGTTTACTTTTTTTTTTTTTTTTCTTTTTCTTTTTAATTATTTTCTTTTATTTTTATTTCCATTGTTAGAAGGTGGCCTGTAGGACACTCATTCTCAATTGGGAAACTCATTCGCAGGTGAAATACAAATGCCGTCTCACAACAAACACAGCCCACCACCGTACCAGCCGGACGGCCATCGACAGTAAGTTAACCTTCTGCCCTCATTTTTATGTCTTTATTTTTTTACCACCACATTGCCATTCAAGTCATACACACAATCCTAAAGTGTCAGCAGATAACCACTGTCATCCAAGAACTATTCAACTGTGAAACTTGATGTACTGTTCCGCATATTGTGCGTGTTTTGTAAGCCATCGAGATCAACAAACAGTGATACTCGAATGGCCTGCTGTCAGCTATCAGTACTGCAGGTTAACGTCACCCTGCTTCCTCCTCTTCCTCCTCCTCCTCTTCCTCCTCCTCGCAGCCATGGCAGCAGACACAAGCACAGCGAGCGCCACACCTACCACACCTACGAGTCGGACATGCTGCACTACTACCGCTGGGGCTCGCCGCCGGGCGTCATCAAGATCATGAGCATCATCATCATCATCATGTGCGTGGCGGTGTTCGCCTGCGTGGCGTCCACCATGGCCTACGACTACAACATGGGCGGGCTGGGAGGCATTGGCAGTCTGGTGCCCGGCCTCGGCGGCGGCGGCGGCTCCTACGGCGGCGGCGGCGGCTCCTACGGCGGCGGCGGCGGCTCCTACGGCGGCGGCGGGGGCTCCTACGGCGGCGGGGGCTCCTACGGCGGCGGGGGCTCCTACGGCAGCCAGTACATGGACCCCCGCGCGGGCAAGGGCTTCATGATCGCCTTGGCGGCAATCACCTTCATCGCCGTGCTGGTCATCTTCGTGATGGTGGTTTCCCGGCAGACGTCCGCACGCTCGCCCAAGTTCTACCTGGCCGCCATCATCATCTCCGCCATCTTGGCCTTCATGATGCTGATCGCCACCATCGTGTACCTGGTGGCCGTCAACCCCACGGCGCAGTCATCCGGCTCCATGGTCTACAGCCAGATCCAGCAGCTGTGCGCGCAGTACCAGAACCAGAACCAGGCGCAGGGGATCTTCCTGAACCAGTACCTGTACTCCTACTGCGTGGTGGAACCCCAGGAGGTAGGCTCCTCTCATCTTGTGTAGGATGTGTTCCTGGTCCTCCTCCAGGGAGACTTAATCCCCATATTACTCAAATGGAAAGGGAGCCATTCTCTTGATTTTGGTTCTTTTTCAACCAGCTATCTTATCCTTAGATGATGGCTGCTATGCTGAATGTGTTATATCTGTTAGAGCAGTGGTTCCCAGACGGTGTGCCAGGTGAGGCCAAACCACGTGTGATGTGGGATCTTGTGACCACCCTGCATTGTTTTTGCTTATGAATTCATATTTGCCATACTATATCAGCACTTGTGTACACACACTCATTTACCAATACAGAGGCAAATTCGACAACATTTTATTTCAAAACATGCACCCACACACACATTTCCGTCTCTTCTTCTTTTCAGTTCGATGATGTCATTTTTAATTTTGTGACCCATCTGGTTTGAATGGGTGTGTTGCCGCTTTGATGCAAAGTGGAAATTGAATATAATTTTGTTAACTATAGTATTCAAGAAATATCTATTGTTTGCCAAATGTTGATTTTGCATCAGTTTATAAAATAAACATTGCCAGTGGGATAAGAGTGATATTGGTATTTGAGAGGCTATTTGAGAGACACGTGTGCCTTGAGTTTTAGCCTTGTTCTTGGGTGCAAAAAGTAAACTATGTGACTATGCCAGGTAGACTCTCTTCCTCACTACCTCCACACGTCTGGTGTCTCTCCCAGGCCATAGCCATCGTCCTGGGCTTCTTGGTGGTCGTGGCGCTCATCATCCTGCTGGTGTTCGCCGTCAAGACGCGCTCCCAGCTGAGACGCCGGAGAGGGGAGCATGTCCTCTGGGAGGAGGTGAAGAGCCTGAAGGACGGCTTCCCCAACAGCATCGGTGAATGGGTGAGTAGGACCTCAAGGGGCCGTAATGACCGTAGTGTAGGCTGCTCTCGAAAAAACGTAAATTAAACGTGCGTGAATAAAAAAATGCCCTGACAGAATTCTTTTGTGTACTCATGAACAGAAAACTACATTTAATTTAAAAATAACATCGATTCATTTTAAAATCTAGGTTTTTATCCAAACTCTGATAGTGTCTGTGTGTGCACATGAACAGAACAATTTACATTTGTATTAATTATGTACATTCAGTATGGTTGAAAAGAAGGAAGCCTATCTTTTATGGCTGGGGCTGCGGTCGAAGATTATGTACACACTTGATGCAGTCGTAGTAGACAAGGCTTTATTGGAATCGGCCAGTTTCTAAGTTTATGACCCCCGTTCGACATTCAGGAAACGTGAGCTGGTCTCGCCCCAATGTGTCTTTTTTTTCAAATGTTTTTTTGACCAAGCTTAGTTCAAGTAATAAATCCCACTTTGCTTGCTTTGGACCACGGTTTTTACGAGTAACAAGTCAGCGTTGTTTTAAGTTGTGGTGAAGCAAAGGTTTCCTGTGCTTTGTCATCACAGTATCGGTAGTCGTATGGTATGTGGTCTGAGAGTGGTGGAACCGGTCGGTCCTGACTCCTGGACAAGAACAATCACACTGTTGACAATGAGCACATGACTGGTTTCTATTCTAAAATTAAACTACAGTTTAAAGGGGACAGTGAACCCAAAATCATTTGTTTTTTGGTTTTAAAGGTATATGTCTGATATGAAATATGTTGATGTATATGATGATATATTTGGTAATCAGCATGGTAATCTATGTCACTGCCTTGATTGATTTAAACATAACTTTGACTATTTTACTGCTCGAATGGCCGGGGGAACCACTTACCTTAGGAAGAATATCACTAATGTCTGTTATATTATAAAAATGAATTCACCAAGCCAATCTAATCGATCTGTAGTCAAAGTTCCAAATTAGTGATTCTACAACCCAACAACCACGACCACTACTTCCTCCTTTGACTACAATGGCATTTATAGCATTCATGGGGTGGCAGTAGCTCAGGAGGTAGAGTGGTTGTCTGGCAACCAGAAGGTTGCTGGTTCAATCCCCAGACACCTAGCTAAGTGTTGAGGTGTCCCTGAGCAAGACACCACCTAACGCTAACTGCTCCTGACATGTTGGTTGACACCGCTGTCGGTGTATGAATGGGTGAACGTGAGGCAACTGTAAAGCGCGTTGTATAAAAGCAGCATATAAATGCAATCCATTTACCATTTATTAATGTCTATAAATAAATGATGGGGAGCAAAATAAACACAAACAACAAAACCTAAACAGAAGATATGTTTAAACACATGCTTGGAGACTCTGGTCACTCCAGGCGTATTCTATACATGTTGTTTTCCTCTTGTTTTCACAGTCAATGTTGTTGTGGATCAGCCTTGTGAGGGTGACTTTGTATTTGTATGTGGAATGGTTTGTCGCGAGGTGATGAGTGTATCTGTTGATGCTGGGAGTGTGAAGGGAGCTCTAGGCCTTCTGCTAAGCATCCTCAGGACATACACATGTCCTGTGTGGGTCTGGCTATTTTCCACAACTTCACGGTCCCCTGGGTTGCGGCAAGATCAGTGAGGGGGGATTAGGAGTATCAGTGATAACATTTCCATTTTCATTTAGGGCATTTGGCAGACACTTTTATCCAAAGTGACTTACTTGATAAATCACTTAAAAAACGCTAGACTGAAAAGTTTATTCCAAAAAACGAATCTTCCTTCCATCCTGGAAATGTTACTTGACTTTAAGCATTTTGCATGTCGTTAGTCTAATTTGAATTGCAGATTCTTATCTAATTCTTAACTTATACATGCTTACATTTTGGGAGTTTTTTGCAAAAACTACTGGCCAGAGTAATATAAGAATACACATATGGATGGTCCATCTGGAATTAAGAAGTTAAAAGTCGAGGTTATCTTTTAGCATGTGCTCAAAGAGAAACACTGAACAACACGTTTTGTTTTGCATAGAATTTTGAATAGACTTCACACTCCTGTTTGACAAACTGTTTGCCTTAAAACAGGAGTAGAGAATGTATATTGAGTCTCTCTAGGCTCTTTATTCCTGTTTTGCAGTCTTAAACTAATTTCCTGATCAGCAGCTTGCCAGGTGTGAGACAAAATGGTGGCCATGATAGTGCAGACATTGATACGGAAGTGTTGTTGTCCGCATTCATTTGCATGTCGAGTGGAGGTGTGTGTGTGTGTGTGTGTGTGTGTGTGTGTGTGTGTGTGTGTGTGTGTGTGTGGGGTGTGTGTGTGTGTGTGTGTGTGTGTGTGTGTGTGTGTGTGTGTGTGTGTGTGTGTGTGTGTGTGTGTGTGTGTGTGTGTGTGTGTGTGTGTGAGAGGTGTGTGTGTGTGGAGGGGGTAACCTGCTCACAATGGGAGTATGTTAATGTTGGGTGTGGTGTTTGTAATCCAAATGTTATGTTATCCTGGATACTGGATACTCTGGAAGTCTGAAGGCCACCCAGTTCTCTCCACTCTCACAATGAAGTCCTGAATTTGGCCAATGCACAGTTGAGATTGGGAAGATGTGTGCATGAGTGTCTCCACTGTTATTGGTCTAAACATAGCATAGCGGCGAGAGTGTGGCGTTGAATATGGTGGCTGTGTGTTTGAAAAGGATTCTGGTTTGTTACTGGCCAATGTCTTGGACGGTTGGATCGGCTCCCGAATCAGACAAAAAATAAAAAACCACAACCCTGTTTTTCAGGTGTCAGTTCTAGAGGACTGAGTGTATCTGTAGTCTGTTTGGGAATGAGTGGAATGCTAATCTAAACGAAAAAATGAATGACGCGCCCAATCAAAAAATCCAGAGAATCTGAGAACCGTAATCCTAATGAGATCTTAAGTCCACCACCACCACTCTAGGCTACCGTGCCACAGAGCAACAGCTGAGAGATGTGGTCACTGCCATAGGCTGCAGTAACCTGATTGGTTACCTTATTCATAGGTGCTGTAGGCTATGGGGGTCATGGGACCTGTACTTTCTGGTCTCCAGAGCTTTTGGTGTCAAATTACATGTCTGACTAAACCTTGTGAACTGCTGCAGACTGTGCTTCTGTATCTGCATTACCATCTGACGGTTCTTTTAAAGGCTGGGTTCGAAGACAAAAAAAATTAAATAGTGTATGCATGTACAGGGCTAAATTGTAGACTGTAAACAACACTGAGGGTGACAAATGTATTAAAAAGTGTGCTTTTATTTGGATGATGCTACAATATGATGCATATAGTGGAACAGAGAACCAGTGAAACTGTTTAAGCCACTGTTCCTTGACATCCTCATATCATCAAGCAATCTGTCTAATATAAAAAGTATGTTTTTATATTATTCTTGGAAAGAAAAATCGAAATACCTAACACGTGGATTTATCACGTTGTAATCTTGGCGTCTAGGTGAACAATGTGTCTGGGGAACCGGAGGTCATGCTGAATGACCCCAACGATGACTTCAGAGGGTCAAGGAACTACCTGGACCGTCCTAACTACAGCAAGCCCATATACCTGCCTGGGTGAGGACTCCTACCAGCACACTGTCCACACAAATACGGGTTGAATATGAGCCATGGAGCAAAAATACATTTATACAGCGAAAGGGGAAAGTAGCTATGAAAAACCTGACCAACACTAACTGAACAACCGGTTGACCCCAGTATTGGCTTTAAAAAAAAAAAGTGAAAACCTTTTATTCACAATATATAAAATTATATTTACAGCAAATTGTGAAATTTGCTGTAAAAAAACAAAAAAAAAGCTAATATTTATACCGGCATAGTCTGTTGGAGTGATACAAGTGAAAAAAGAATATCCATAAAAGACTAACGCAACAGATTTAAAAAGAAATGGTTATTAAAAGGGGTTTTCATGTAAAGTCTAATGCTCTGCTCTGTGTGCGCCATATTTACAGAGACTCTGACATCACCAGCTCCCCGGGAGGCCTCAAGAAGGACTCTGAGGTGGACTCTGGAGATGAACTGGATGAGCAGGACTTCAACATGTGAGTAGATCAGAAATGTGGGCGGCAGTAGCCCTGCTCCTGACGTGTTGGTTGTTACCTTGCATGGTTGACACCGCCGTCGGTGTATGAAGCGCTATATGCAATCCATTACCATTTAATATGAGAACCACATATGAATGTTAGAGAAATGGAGGATTCTGCCAATTTTGGATTTGCTTCCTAATAACTGGGGTTTGGTCAGGAATCACTGGAGTCATAGATTAAATGGTCATACACTGTAGTTAGGCGGCAGTGGTGTAGGGCCCCAGTGCAGTAATTACTCTGGGGTTTCACTTGTTGACGGGGATCGGGGCGGGGGGGGGGGGGGGTGCTCTCTAAGGACCCCCCCCCCCCCTCTCCCTACAGGCCCCAGTGCGTCCACACTGCCTGTCTATGTTCATGCCACTCCTTTAGGCTGCTCCCCCTGCTGTAGAATTAAACTCATGAGATTTAAGATGCAGCATACCAACATCTGATGGGGTATATCACATATCTCAACCCATTGTGTAGTTTACAATGCAGAGCTGAACCAAAGCAGGTGGAGGCTGGGGAGGTGGTGGTGGTGGGTGAAATCCAGCAGAGTGTGTGTGTGTGTGTGTGTGTGTGTGTGTGTGTGTGTGTGTGTGTGTGTGTGTGTGTGTGTGTGTGTGTGTGTGTGTGTGTGTGTGTGTGTGTGTGTGTGTGTGTGTGTGTGTGTGTGTGTGTGTGTGTGTGTGCGCGATGGAAGGTCTTAAATTGACCCATCCTATCAGTGTGTAGGTGCATTTGATTGTCAGCTGATAGGCGGCACATGACTAGTAATCCAACAGAACTAGCCATTAATCAGGACGCCTCTGATGTTAAAAAAAAAACCGTTTTGCTGTACTCTTTTATTTGGTGCCACTCCCAAAATGTACTTCTCTCCAAGATGGCGTGCGTAATGTTGCTATGCTAAAATTGCAGTTGGCACATGGGTCGTTGCATGTGATGTCACTTAACTTCCTTTTCTGCATTCCACCACTGCAGTCATAAGTTTTCACATGACCTGTTTGTTTTGTTATTTTTTATTCGGATTGAATTGCCAGTGTGTTCTTCTCTTTGTCATTTTTAGTACTACACACCACACTAGAGTGGCTTTTCCAGGGGCTCCTCCACTCCAACAGGCACGGGTGTTGAATAAAGTTTGCAAAATAAATGACTGTCCTGCCTTCCTAAAAAAAAAAAACGGCCTGTGGTCCTCGCAAGATTTCAAATGAAATCGTCTGAACTGGTGGATGGATAAATAATAATAATGATAATAATAATAATTGTAATCACTCTTTTTTTTCCTTTCTCAGGGAGTTCCCGCGCATCGTGGATGAGCAGGAGCGCTTGGACTACAAGCAGCAGTTTGACAAGGACCAACACGAGTACAAGAGTCTGCAGGCTGAACTCGACGACCTCAACGGGGGCCTGGCTGACCTGGACCGGAAGCTGGACCAGCACCCAGATGGAAGCCCTCAGTTCCTGGTACACTTCAGCATCTTTTAATGTTTTGATGAAACAAATCCAGTGTGTGATCTTAGTGCTCTGCTATGTAAACTGGTTTTACAACAACCGTAAATGCAGCATCATACTTCCATGGGGGATTTCATCCAACCCTAATCTCTGAATATGAGGATGCGTAATTCTACCAATAGTGGTTGATTGACTTGTAAACAACTTGTAAAATCATGTGTGTATGCATGAACGAACGAATGAACGAATGAATGAATGGAAGGTTTACGAAGAATATAAATTCTCAATGCAAATCAAGTATATTCATTTGATTGTTCTGATCGATGGTCTGATTTGTGGTTTTTTGTTTTTGTTTAAACCCAGGCTGCCATGGATGAGTACAACCGGCTGAAGAATATTAAAAAGGTAGGGACATTACTACTACTATACACTATGCTATTCTATGCTGTAGTGTTCAGTATGCATCATCTTAGTGTTTCACTTTCAAACAAAGCAAATCGTTTGTCATTCAGATTTTTTACTGCCACATATTTTGTAACCCTTTTCTCTCTAGTCCGCAGACTACCAAATAAAAAAGAAGAGATGCAAATATCTCCGGTCAAAATTGTCTCACATCAAACGCAAAGTCAGTGAGTATGACCGGCGACCTTGATTCCTGACCGCTGACCTTGAAGTCTCCACCTTCTACGAAAAGGCAAATCCTTGATCCCTTTTCATAGATTTATTTTAGATTGAATGTACATGCCAACCTTGTTGTTTTAAAGCTTAATGGATGATTTTATTCATGAGGATTGTATGCTTTATAGCTGATATGTTCAGTTGTATTTTTTATGTTTTTTATTTAAAATAAAATACAAGGGTACTTGTATTAGTCTGTATATGCTAACTCACCAGTTCACCCGTTCTGTGGCTTGGATTTGTATATTGGTTGTGAAGAGAAGGA